>JAWLRI010000674.1:661956-674777 GCA_034781795.1 Crypturellus tataupa
GTAACTCCTGAGTCCCTTGGCCAATGGGGAAAAGGAGAGGGCGTCTCTCGTCGGGAATTAGGATAAAGGGGGGCTGCAACCCCCAGCAATGAGAGAGACCCCACAAGGATGTGCTCGGTGGACTCTTCCTTTATTCGAATAAAGTCTTAGGTCTCCTCTGTCTCCTCTTTGGACATTTCACTTCTGGACAGAGAGAATTTTCTGCACAGCAGCACTTAGCCAGACTGGTCGTGGTGGCAACTATAATCTTGTTGCCTCCCTCCTGCTTGCTTGCTCATCTTTCTTTCCTTTTCCCTTCTTCTTCTTCTTTTTCCTCTCTGTTCTGTTTGCACTTACGAGAATAAAGCTAACAAAGTTGTATGGCATTTGACCTCGTTTGTGTCTTAATCTCACTCCTGGGATCGTATTGAAACCTTCCCCGACACTGGATCTGGACACCGCCACAGTGCTGCACCGAGGGAGCCAGCAGACACTGTGTAAGGGGTGTGGGTGTGAGCTTTCCGTAGTGCCCACGTGGGAAACCGAAGTAGGGAATGGTGAGGGAAGGGCTGTGGGGCCTCTAAACTCCTGAAAAGCGTTGGAGTGCAGAGTCTGGGGGCAAAGACAGAACGCACCTTTGGGAGAGACCACTTGAAGATACAAGGAGATAAACATGCTCTTGATGTCCTGACCACCAGGACATCCAAAGAGGAGCCTAGCCTACCTTGGGATCTGCATCCAGGATTTCCCTGGGAACCCAAAGGAGGTGGTTTCACAGCTACCAAACTGGTCGCTTTTTTCAGCATGTGAAGTCAAGCCCTGCTCCAGCCGCTTTCCTGGTGTCCAGTGTGAGGACTGGAAACCCTATTAATTGGCGAGAGACTATTTGGCTCTGCGGATGCAGCTGGTTCGTTCAGAACTGCATTCATTTCACTTGGTGCTGTTTTAAACTGAACTGCATCTTTCAACATCTTTCAGTCTTCTCTTGGCACTTGCATTTACTCTGGCTGGTGTTTAGATGTATTACACAAGGCTGGTTCCAGGCTTATTCCAGTTATTTATAATCAGGGGTAAATATGAAGAAAAAGAGGACCCCCTATACTACTACCTTCTACAAACAGGATTTATGAGGGTGCTTCGTAAGTAACCACTCAAGGCAGGTTTCTAGTGTGTCATTGCAGATAGTTGGTAGAAATATTAGCTTTGATTTTATTGCATGCTGAACCCTCTTCAATGTTCGTAGGGTTTTAAAATGGAAAAATGTTTCAGAAGTGAAAGAATTATTATTTTAGAATTTCTGTCACTGCCGCTGCGCTTGGGAATAAGGCTCTACGATTTACTATTTTAGATGTGTTATGAGATCTGAAAGTAGTGCAATTCCATCCTGTATTTCATTCTGGCACATAGGATGTCTTTGAACATTGAGGGCAGCTATGACTCAGTGCTTGAACTCACTGTATGGGCATCCTGCTATGGTGCACAAGTGTTCCTTTTTTATTTTTTTTTTTTTTTTTTTTTTTTGCATATCCCTTAGGTAATGTGCTCACTTGCTTCCATATTTTTGGACTAAAAAGAACCCATGTTGTGATGGATTTCTGTTCCTAATGGCCTTCAATTAGGCTCTCTCCCAGATTTCTTTTTTACTTCCCAAGAATTGTGATTTTATGTGCAACTTCACATTTTATATCTGCTATACATCACAGCATGCTTTTTGGTGCTTTACATAGTTTGTTTTTATTTGGACATTTAATAAAAACTGATTTAAAATGTGAAACAGCACTTGTAAAAGATGTATTGTGCGTTCTTCTCTTCAATCAACTGATAATGGGAAAAAAACAGGTACAGTTTGTTTGTGAGGGAGATTTAAAATGGCTTTCAACTTAATTTAGGTAATAATGGCATTTACATTTACTGTTGTGTTTTAAAGAAAACTATATTCACTTTTGTTTGATACCCTCCTACACATAAAGAACGAATCAGCTTTGTCAACTGAGAATCTGATTTTTCTGTGGACGTGCTATGATCTCTGTTGGGTCCTTTGTGTTTTGCAGATAGCTCTGTGAATACACGATCACCAAGCTTGAAAATGGTCAGGCATTAAATGTTTGTTTTTTAAAAAAATCAAAAGCAAAAACAATTAGGATGTGTTTAGGCCTTTACAGTGGTGCTCTGTTTGAAGTAGGGTGCACTCTGGCTATAGCCTTCCTGGGTTCTGATATTTTCTGTTGAAGCTGATGCAGCCATGCAGAGAGGGACAGAGTTTCCTTCTCTGAAGGCCTCCGCGTTGCTCCTTGGGGAGCAACAAGCCCCTCGGTGCCGTGTCCAGGTCTCCCCGGCGCCCTCTGCTCTGAATTGTGGCTGCCTTGTGCAACTGTGGGCCTCGGCCTGAGCTACCCCGTGTACAGAAAGGGTGTTCGGCTTGGGCTGGCTGATGTACGCCGAGGACTTGCGTTGGACCCAACCTGTATTTGGCCATCTGGGCAGCTGTGTGTCCTGGGGACGCCTGTGTGCAGGACAGGGAGGGGAAGGTGGAAGCCCTTCTACCCAGCATTTCTGCCTGCTGGGAGCAGCTGACTATGTATCTGTCTTTCTCTGCCGTTCGGGAGGGAGGCATTTTGTGTATGCTATAACGAGCTGTCATATCCTGGAGCCGTCTCTCTGAGATCGAATGGGAGTTTGTGAACGCCCAGGTAATTCGAAAATAAAACGTAACAGCCTCGAGAATAATCACACTGGCACAGATACCAATAGCATGCAGTAAAGAGTGTAGGAACATCAGGGCAATATTTGAGAGAAGTAAATTTGGCTGTAAAATCAGGGTAAACTCTTGCAATTGGATGTAACTGCAAGGAATGATATATTTCAAGATCATAGCATCGAGCAAAGCACCCTGAGGAATATATTCAAAACCCTCAGAATGCCTATTTAAATGATGAATGTCCATTGTAGAGCTTTTTCATTTCTTAAATGACCTATGTTAGTAGAAACTAGTAGGCTCTCTGCATATGAGCTTTCATTGCCTGTTATTCCAGTGACCATCTGACCTGTAGGTATAGCAACACAGAAATTGCACATTGCGTAACTGTCCATTGGTTTGGACAGAACTTTGACTTTATTTTTACATGTAATCATTCCTGTTGGGACATCGCTGTCATGACTGTTATGATATCTACACATTAATTTACTGAGCACCAATAGAGCACTTAGTTACAGGCTAATTCACAGCCCATTGGAAATCAATGGCAATTTTCCTGTTCTCTCAAAAAGGCTTTGGGTCAGACTATTCATTTGCATGTAGCTCAGAAAAGAATTGTTTCATGTTTGCCCTGAGTGCTAAAAAAGACTTTTCTGTTGGGAATGTTTGCATTTATTAGATTTTTTAAAGTAACATTCACACAAATTTTAGCTCAGTGAAAAGAATTTATGGGAAGATGGACCTTTTAAGAGGAGCTGGAATAAGCGCTAGCCATATCCTGCGTTTTAAGGATGCTCTGAAAAACGTCTACTGTAATTGCCTGTTCCTCTCCTCTAGATCTTACAGTTAAAGAATAGGAGGACAGTGAAATAATGTGTGCAGTTTGGTCTGTGTGTCCTCAATAAATTATGTGAAGATTTCAGCAGTCTTTTTTCTAAATAAAGTGCTCCTGACACAAGCCTTTTACCACCCACATATGACAGGTAGCCTTTTTCTGGCATTAGAGCATGAATAGTGGAGATTTGGCTTAACTATTCTCGAACCCAATCCTATCTAGAAATCACTAAGCTATCTGGAAATACCTAGAAAAATATCCCCCAGTATTTCACATGGTCTGACCTCTAAGACAGAAAGAGCCTGGCTATGGATCATACTACAACATTCATTACTTCTACACATGAAAAATCATTTTCTATTTGAAAGAAAATGAGAAAGACTGAGTGGGAAACTGTACCCTTCTCTCAAATACCAAATGAAGAAAAAAAGCAGTTTCTGCCTCAAGGTATGATTTGCTATGTAATGGTGTATTAAGTGATGCACAATTTAATTTAAAATATGTTTCTCATGTTTCCTCTCTGAGGATACAGATTACTAAATAATTTTTTTTTCTTCCTAATACCTTTTCACCTTCAATAGCTTTTAAATTTGCTCTAATTTACACAAAACACAGTTACCACCATGATGCAAAGCCTCATTTTTCCTGCTGTTCCCAACTGACCACTTTTAACAAATGTCAGGGAGTCATTTATACTGTATGTTTCTGCTATAAAAACTAATATGAAATAGTATAAAATACCAGAATTTCAGTGTCACCTTGAGTAGAAAAGTAAAACATTATTTTTACTGTTCAAATTATAATTTTTTTAATTCTATCTGATAAAAGCTATATATTCTGTATAAATAGTTCAATTGACTTATTAAGGA
Source organism: Crypturellus tataupa (assembly GCA_034781795.1). Lineage (NCBI taxonomy): Eukaryota > Metazoa > Chordata > Aves > Tinamiformes > Tinamidae > Crypturellus > Crypturellus tataupa. The sequence continues at coordinate 666,335 of JAWLRI010000674.1, forward strand.
TATTTTCCCTTTTTTTGGCTGCTGTTTCCTTCTTTGCTACATGTAAGTAAATGGCTCACTAGTGTCATAATCCATATTGTTGTCCATCTGCCTTGATGCTGTGCTTCATTAGATCAGATTTTGTGTGTCGTTTCGTAACAGTAGTAAGGTTGTATTTTGTGTTGATTCAAAAAATACTGAGAAGCATTTCAAGCTTTCCATTGGAAGATACAGAGGAGCATTGTGGAGTATAAATCTGATGCAGTAAAACACACAATGTATACCAAGTTCTAAGAATAGGGCAGTCTCATTCTTTTACATTCTCACTTTGTAATAAAAATACTGAATTATGCAAAAACTGTAACTCAAGAGTTACACAGATATTAGTGAAGCCTCAGATTGAAGTTTCTTGGGAAGAGATAATTACTTTCTTTTTTCTGTCTGTACTTACCAGGATTAAAATCTACGCAAACAAACAGCACCTCACCAAAACTTTATTTTTGGAAGCCACCCTCAATCTTGCCCATTACAAGGGCATGCTCTAGTGCCAGCTCCAATATACGGCTGTCCTCTGCGGGGCGTCTGGGCCCAGCTGCAGCTCAAACATCGGCACGCAAGGGCCCACGCTCTCTGCATTTTAGCCTGTTCCCTGCCACCGTTTTGGTTCATGTCTTTGAGGAATCTTCCAAAACCTGCTTATATATAAGCAGGTGAGAACACAAGCCAAGAACTGGGCACAAGGCACTGAACACTGGACACTTCGGTTATGTGTGAATTCCCTTGCTTCCGAGCTGCAGAGCAGACTTGGCCAACTTGCTTCCTCACATAACTGTAGTCTCATTCGTGCAACACTGGCCCCAGTGTAAACACATATCCTCGAAGCCTACTTTCTCATTTTTGTGGACATGTACTCTGATTTCAACTAGTGCATTTTTAAAATCAAGCAGGAGAAATAGTGAGCTGGCCATGGATGGTTTTTCACTGGAATTTCACTTGGACTCCAATCCTACTGCTGGCCACATTCAGTGCTACTCAGTAAAGCTCCCCAGGCTTAGGTGTATTTGGGTGTAGACCAGGCTCTTGCTTATTTTGGTCATGACTTTTCCTTAGATTACTGATGAAAAGGAGTGCGCAGCCCAGATTTCCTACTAGTTCTCACAGGATACGATGTGGTATTCTGGACACCGTATATACAGATGGTGTAGAGATGTACCTGAGTTCCAAACATGATGTTAAGAAGATGCAGTCACCATTTCTGCAGCGTAGCCTTGCCTGGCAGGCAGGGTAGACTGCGCTGCTGCTGTTATGGCAAAAGGACACATGCTGGGTTAATTCCTGCTCTGGAAGTTGCTGCCGATGCGATCCCATGGCAGAGAGGATGTGGATGACATCTGGTTGGCACTGCCGTTGGGAAGCCTCTCTGGGCTTTGTGAACTGCCCTGGAGTCTTAATAAAATAAACAGCCACAAAGGATACTTGTTTTATTTCATCTGCTTTTCCAGGTTAAAAGTAATTGTATGGTAATCTGTGCAAGAATGCCATCAATCAGAGCCTGTTTGTTCCATTCCTAATCAACTTAATAACATTAAGAATTCTTTTTCTTTCCATCTGTCCTAATTTCACATTTTTTTTTTGTTTGAATTCTGGCTATTCATTGATCAGTTAGATTAAGTTGGAGATTCTGTGGGTTATATGGGCAGCTTGCAGGTATTCAGTGCAAGCATGTCAACATTTTAACCGAAAGTAACATTCAGTATAATGTTTTTCACTAAACACAAGGGAATATGGGAAGAAAGAATTTCTTTTTTCTCATTACTCCTTCAGTATTAGTTTCTTCAACTCTTGGTTAACTTGGGTGTATGGTAGTCTTGTCTCTGTGTGGGTGGTTTAATCTTGAAAACACAAATTCATCTCTCATTTTAATTTGAAAAATCTTTATTCTGGACTTGGCTCTGCAGTCGAAATGAAACTGTGGCCTGTTAAGTTTTTCCTGGTTATGTTGTTACTTCTGCAGGGCTAAAGCAGCACATTCGTCTCCCTCTTGGCTGTGTGTTGCCGCACTTTGTGCTTGTGGAATATCAGCGCTGTGCTTGCGATTTAGGAACTGGGCAGACCCTTCAGCTCCTTGCTCTCTTTCAGTTGTTACCTCTGAGCTTTACCTAGATCCGGACAAGATTAGCAAAGATGCTTTCCTGCCATCCCAACTGACAATTCTTTTCCTGAAAAAGCATTTTCTTTTCTGCCTTGTGGAGTGGCGAGATGCAGCCTTGTTTCACTTGTGTTGGTTCTTAACTGATCATGTCGGTCATGTTATCCCTCTAGTTTCATTCCACCAAGGACTTTTACTTCCCTGTCATATCAAATACCAGTTAAATGTCCTTACTTGCTCTGGGTCACCTAAGATGCTACAGGAATTTTAGTATGACTGATACTGACTGTTGTACACGATGGCCAAGATGAGGGAGGCCAGCCACGTGTTGATAGCTCTCAGCTTGGCCCAAAACAAAGACACAGCTCGTAAGAAAGACTTCCTAGAGAATACACTTCTGTGAAGAAGGCAGCTCTTTTCATTATTTCGGAGATGTGCTGGCCACATGACAGATGGGTGGTTGGTACCTCTGTTGTTCATATATCTTTGATCACTTTTTGTGCTTTTCTTCTTTTTTATTATTATTATTTTTTTCTCCAGTTCTTGTTTCATGTTCTAGAGGAAAGGACCCCATTGTCAAGCATCCCATAGCCTCAGGAAAAACTGTTGTTATGCTCTTGATACATCAGTATAATGCTAAGCACAGTTAGGATGTGACTACACACTGCACAAGCATCTAAATAATAAAGTAAAAAAAATATTTTGGGGAACACCTGCAGAGGCTTCTTGCAGCAATTAGGAGACTTTGTTTAAGTATGGTGTTTTATATTTTACTTTTTTGGTGAGAGCGAGAGAGAAAAAGAGACTGGAAAAAGTTGTTCTGAGTGGAGTAAAAGGATCTCTAAGCAGGGAAACATAATAACTCATTTTCACTCCTTCAACACAAATGAGAAACAGGCTTTATCTGAGCAGGACAGGCAGAATGTTTTAAAGGCAATATGTACCTCTTCCCTTGGCTTGGAAAAGTTGGATGTGGATAGGGAATCAACCCTACGCACAAAGGGATGTATTAATAATACTTGACTCCCTCGTTTGAGGAAATTTATTAATCCCTCAGGCATGCTGCAAAACTTACCCATGTGGATGAAATTTTGGATAAATTGAGTGGTGCAGAGCTCAGGTCCTTTGTTATTATCCTCCTGTTAACCAGGGGAAGAGTTATATTTTGGAAAATCAGTGGTGTGCATGGGCAGGGTGCTTTAATGTTGTTTTATGTATTTTTACTTCATACAGGCACCAAGAATACTACATGGCTGAGTCAATATATCCAAGATTATCCGATCAATGAAATGAAATAACAAGTGAAAATAATAGATTTGCTGGGATGCTGATGAACTGAATTGCAGTATTAATGACTGAATGGGGTCAATTCTTCCTTTTTTTTTTTTTTCCTGAAAAAGTAAAAGCTAAACTGGTGTGAGTGGAATGAAGCATTTAGAATTTATTTTATTTTATTTTATTTTTCCTTATTTCTCAGTAGAGTTCAACTTTGATTCTGAAGATAAATTGTGATGTTCCTTTGGTTTCAGGAAGGGTGATATATATCTTAGGCTTAATCACGATTATAGTGTGCTGGTATGGACGAAGAATGGTAGCAACCTTGCAGAAATTTACTATAAATTAGTAGTGTCTGAAAAAAAAATGAGGTATTTGAATATCTGGCAATGCAATAGTATTTAAAGTCTTTGAATCCTTATTTTTGAATTCTTAAAATCATCAGTTCAATAACAGTGTTACTTAATCAAATGATTAACCAGTAAATGGGTATTTTGATTGTTTTAATCAGGAAATTTTTGTCAGCTGATAGCTTGAAAAAATAATATTATCTTATAAAAAAAAAGTTTTACGTAGAATATATTATATAAAAAATTTAAAGGCTTCCCCTACAGGGCTATGTAATTATAACAGGATTTTTCTTTTTTTGTCGTGAAATTTTAGGAAAAATCAGGAAAAAAAGGGTTTTCTGATATCTAGTAATTAAAATAAATGCATTATTTCTTCCTGATATTGTGATGTGTCTCAGAAATACTTTACCAAAGATTTCTTCTTTTCCGTTTTCCAAAGATGCTTTGGAAACTGTTTTGGCCTCATGAAATCAGTATCACATCAGTACTTACATAAACTAAAACTGAAGGAGTTATGAAAACTGTGTTATGAAAGAAGACATTCTGGATGCAGAACTGCAACCCTTTGTTCAAAGTTTATTGCACATCGGGTATGTTAAACTGTATTTCTTTTTAAACTGTTAACAGAAATGGCTTAGCATTGTGTGAATGAGGTAACTGAGAAATACCCTGAGTTGTTACCAAAACTACACTAGTTTTATCCAGGTTCTAGCACTCTTCTGCTTTGTTAACTAAAACTAGGCATTTTGGGAGCCTTTTGCCATCCCAGTGGGAAATTTCATCCAATTAGATCAGGTTAGTTCCTACTGGAAAATGATTTCTTTAAGATATATTCTTAGTGCTGGGCAGCTAAATTCCTTATGCATTTCTTATCCACCCTCCCCGCCCACAAAAAAAAAAAAAAAAAATCCAAACTGAGCAAGTCTCCCTAAAGGTTTATTTGTGCCTCAAATGTCTTTATCCAGTTGTCACCCAACTGTAGAGCTACTGAGGGAAGACTCGGTGCTTCACAGCCGGGATCTGTGAAGTTCCCATAAACACTGCTCATGGATTAGCAGTCAATATTAGAGAAAGAATGGACCTGCGATGCTGTATTCTCCTGCCAGTGTGAGGCCGCTGGCATTAAAGCAGTTGTAAACAAAGCCTTCAAATGGCAACTACAAGAAGTTTAAACATTTTTTCCTATTGTGACAATAGGACCTACTTACTATTACTTCAGCATTTGTACACTGTTTTATATATCTATACCTTTTGAAAGGTCAAATTTAGCCAGTTCTCATTTGGTGATAATGATGACCTACAGGAAAAAAAAAAAGACATTTTAGGGTGAAAGATAAAGGAATTTGTTCTTCAGACACAAAATAATTGACTCTGTATAGGCAATGTAACATAAGGTGGCAGCAGTCTCACTATTCTAGATGTTTTCCTGTCAATAAGTCCTCTCCTCCTGATATTTGATGAGCAAATTTGCATTTGTGCCCATGCCAAAACAATGTACAGCAGCATAAGTCAAGGTGAAAATTTAAATGGATTTGCACAGCTGATGATCTGCCCAAGATCCATCCTTTTTAAATTTGTCAGGTAGATATATATGCCTAAGAATCTTTATTTGATGTGATAAGGCTTGATAATATTTTAATGGTGTGGCTCACATTAAATTTTTAGCACTTCATTCTGCTACTGCTAATCATGCCTGTTTGTGTTTCCTTTTAGAATAAGTTTTATTGAAAGAATAGAACATTTTTTTTGAGTAATGGACATTCGGTACATAAATGCAGCAGGTTTTGGTCACGTGTAGAAATCCTCTCTCATCAACCCTGATTTTTAAGATGTATTTTGAATTTTAACTTCTCTAGAATTTTCCAAGGGAATTAATATCTTTGAGTACCTGCCTGAGGTTTCTAAGAGTGATCTTCATCAGGGTCATTTAGAGGTTGTCTGAAAACTAGCTCCGTTTAAAGTTGTGCGTAGCTGGGTATCCAAAATCAGGTTCTCAGAATTTGCCTTGTAATTAGGAAGAAATATATATATATATAAATACATATGTATATGCATATACATTTATAGTGGTAACTGTGTGGTAAGAATTGTACATAAGGCCTTGTAGCCTAAGGGCACAAGCTTGCACTTAGAAAGCCAGGTAATAAATCTACTGTATGGTGCTGATGACCATCATTTGGTATGAATGGAGGGTACGGTTACCATCTCTTCCCAGTGATCTCTTGAGCCTATATGCCGTTATAGTAAGCAGTCCGGTTCACCAGCATGACATTTCTCCCAATTAATGCCCATACCAAGCCCTGATTAATTCCTGTAGTGAAATCATTAGCACAAAAAAATTCTAATGTGTTATTATGTTTTTTTTTTTATTATGGTTTTTGTTATTATTAGTGGAAACAGAACTCTATCAACTTAATATCTTTGGAAGCCTAGCTAGTAGAATGATACTGAAAATACTGCATTAACCGAACTCAATCAAAGTACAGTCTTTTCTAATGACATTTGTGTCTTCTCTACTCACTATAGTATTTACCACAACTTATTTTTTGTACTAAATCACACAAAGATGCTTTTGGTGTATTATTCAGGCTAATTTCTCTTTGCTGCATGCTGTGCTTTCTTCTAAGCAGTCATTCTGTTGTTAAACAGTGCAATGCTCTGTCCATAATGATATTATTTTATATTTGGCTTTGCTGTTGATTTGTGGAGCTACAAATCTGCAGTTTTCATTCTGATGTGAGAATCTCACTAGCGTTACCTTGGTGTTGGAGCTGGGGTCCAGTTTTTGTTTTAGAAAATAAGGGATCTGCAGTTAAAGGGTTGTGACCAACAGCAATGAATTAAAAGAATTTATGTTCTGGTACTGCAGTTAGCTGAGGTAGAATTGCCATCTGCTTGTCATGTTTCCATAACAGTTGATGGAGAAGAAATGAAATTCTTCTCAACTAGAATGAAATTATTCTTCTCATTTCTCTGAAATGCAGAAGAATCTGTAATTCTTGATGATTGTTGCTGTAAGCTGTTACAAAGTCAGCAAACATTTCAGCATGTGCTTCAGGGTTATTAAAAGAAGCAATTGTGAAGTGCTGTTATTCTTTTAACAAGGTTGCTGCACCTTTCATTACAAAATGAATGAATCAGTAATTTCTATTGATCAAGGAGAGCTAATCTCTTCCAAGATAATTTCATTATAGATTTTAAACCAACAAATGCAGACCAGTTTGTCTTGAAGCGAGTACTGGAAAAAGCATTAACTACTTAAGTTCATATACTTCATAGATACAGAAAGACATGAAGACAACCCAAAGGAATTTGTATCTGAAGGACAAGGCAGATTTTAAAGAAAGAATGGTATCATAACAGGTAGAGCACCATGATTTAAGAACATACATGAAATGGAGAGAACCTGACTATAAACACCTCAAACTGTTTACACCTGGTCTAAAGCATCTGATCAGAATTTTGTATAATGATGGAGAGAAAAGAAAGAAAGAATTAACTGGAATTTGTATTGCTGTACCTTGGCTTTGGGTTTGTTGTTGTTGTTTTTGTTACTTTTATACTGAATTTCCTTCCTCTTTGTAATCACTTTGATTGCAGTGGAGCAATAGTAACATAGCTCATAATGCCTGAGGGATTACATAGAGTACCATCAGAATAAAAAATAATTTCTTAGCTTTTCTAACTGTATTTCCAGGTGTATGATTTACGAATTTTTTGTTGCTTTTTACTAGGCAAGCAAAATCAGAAAATGGTTATTTTTCAGGGAGAATAGTGACACCCAGTGGACTGTGCTTGACTTTGTTCTGCAATGTTTCAGATATTACAGGAAAATCTACCTACCTACTTCTCTCTCTTGGGTGCTGGTTGTAATAACACACATGAAGATAAATTTAGCTCATGAAAGATGAAGGATTTCAGTCTAGAAACCTTAATTATGTGGTACAAGATTTAATATATTCAGAGCAAGAATATGGCTCCAACTTAACCTTTGTTACATTGTATCTAATTTTCTTTTTTATTTTCCACAGAAAGCCACAAAGCCTGCTCTGAGCTCAAAATGTATTTTGCAGAGGTAGAGTGGGGGAGAAAAGCAGTAGCTCCAAGAGAAATAGCTCTACTTTTAACTGCTCACTAAGGGACATATTCACATGCCAAAGAAATCATTGATTCTGCTTCAGATTTTGTGGTAAAGGTGAACTCTGTTAAGTCTTCGTGGGGGCTGCCTGCAGCTTCAAGACTTGCCTTGTGCAGTTGTCACCTACATGGCTGACAGAAACTCTTCCTGAAACTTCTTCTGCACTGCCTGGAAACTTCCCCAAGGGTTTCTCTCAGGTGCTGCACTGAGCAAAAAGTGAGCTGTTTTAAGCAACTGTAGAAATGAAAGTGTCTGCTGTATTACTAAGTTGCCAATATTCATCTAGCTTATGTTTATGCACTAGGAGCTTTCAGACCTCTTCTATTTACATAGAGTCACATCAAAAGATCAAGAGAAGCGTAAGATAAGAACTGCTACTCATAAATACCAGTCCATGAAGATTGTTTCCATCTGGGTGTGTGAATTTGGAACAAAAACAGTTAAAGTAAATTTTAGAAGTTTTCTAGGTTTCAGAACAATACAGGCATATTTCAAGAGGCAATTGTTGAAATGTTCTAGTGCATATCTTGCCTTGAATAAGGCATTAATTAT
>JAWLRI010000674.1:683601-704932 GCA_034781795.1 Crypturellus tataupa
TTGGCTGTAGGGGAGGTTTGGAATATGCCGTCAGTACTGAAGACATTTGATAGTGCGTTTCTTTGGGGTTTTAACTCGAGTTTGGCAGTATGTTTCCTTAGTTTTTTTTTAACTCAACTTTGGCAGATGTAGTTTGGAAAGCAGACTAACATGAGGACTTTGTTTAAGAGAAATGTTAGTGTCTGGCAACTTGGGAAAACAACAGCAGCAGGAGCAAAAAAACAAGCCTGGAGAGTGAAATTCGCTTCTGGGCACTGACCCATGCTGAAAAGTTTTAGACGCGCTCACGGGGCAGCGTGTCTGATGTGAGACCGACACTGCAATCTGCCTTTGGTCGGCACCCCTAAGTGGCACCGGCGGCCCCGGCACGGCAGCGGGAGGAGGGCGTACGTAATCAGCTATGTGCCTTCCTCCAGCGGCGCTCCGTGCGGGAATCGGAGGCTGGGGAAGGAGCAGCCTGGGTGGGCAGATTAGCCTTGCTACTCAACAGCATCCCGAATGGAACGGATTTAGGAAGCCTGTTTTTGTTTTCCTTCTTGGGTCAGAAACACCAGCTAGGCAGAAGCGCCGCAGAATTTCTTAACAAGCTGGGCAAAAAATGTAAGTTACACCCAGATTTCTATGTATTTGTTCATAGGACTCAGGCTCGTGCACAGCTTCAAAATGTGGGACCTTATCTAGTAAAACTTACTTCAGGTTTCATACGAAGACAACTGTATGAAACCTGAAGTAAGTTTTACCAGATAAGCTCCCTACGTGTGCTTACACAACAAGAGGTGGATGAGTTGTATTGTGGTAGTACTGGTTGACAGCAATGCTCTGGAGCTGACAGCAATGCTGTCTGAATTACCCTTCTTTAAAGGTGCAGTTTTAAGTGTGCAGCTTACAGGTTGAAGTAACTCTCAGGCAGAAGTTGAGCACAAGATTGGCAGGATTCGAGTTTTCCACCCCTAGCTCAAATCTGTCTCTTGCCTGAAGCTGTCACTGGCTGGCTGCTCGCGGGCCTGTGCTGATGGAGCTGGCGTCCCTGTGCGATTCCCCTTGCAGTGGCTCCGCGGAGCGGGACCGCGCCGCGCGTCAGGTGGTGCCGCCTGCCCCGTTGCCCAGGGGTTGGCCGTGTCCCTGCTGGCTCTCACTGGCCACAGGCAGCACCAGCGGCAGCAGCGGAGCCGCCTTCCCCGCGAGGACGTCCGCGCGCTGCCCCGTCCGCGCGCTGACCCCTTCCCCGTCCCGTGGCTTCCCCGACGGAGCTGCTCTAGCTAAGGTGCGCGCAGCTGGTGCCTGCGCTTGAGGTGTAATTAGGAGTGCAGGATCACTTCCTCGCAGCAGCAGCACCGGGAGGAGGGAGCGCGGGGCCGCAGCAGTGCAGGAGCTGTGCCTGGCTTGCAGGTAAACAGAAAAGTTTGGCCTACTGAGTGGTCTGTCAGGAGCTTTCTTAAGCCTGCTTTCCACAAGAGGACCTGTTTAATAAATGGGGGCATCTGTCTGGGGAAGGGAACGCACTTCAACAAAAGCAGTTAACTCAGCTGTGCAGGGAACACGGGGACTATGCATTAACATATTTAAGTTTGATTAACATCTAACAGAGTTTGGAGTGGGCTTTTGACTGCAGCTGGTAAGGGTTTCTTGAATTTATATTCAGATTACTTGGCAGGAGTTTTGCTCCTTTGCTTCTACATACCTTTTTGTTATCTAGGCATTTGCACTTCTTTTCATTAGGGAAAGTAAGCAGCTTTTGAAAAGGGAGTGTGGGGGGGAAACAGCTTTTTTGCATATGTGCTACAATTTTAGTCCAAAACTGAAGTAGGTTGATGTTTATCTGTAGAAAATACCATAATGATGTGACTTTGATGTGATATGATTATTTGTTTTGTAAAGAAATACACTATTTTGTGATAAAAATCCTGTATAAAGTGTTTTTTCCCTTCCTCTTTAGGCTTGGAATGAATTGGAGTAATGGAATTATGGACAAGGTTTTTATGTCCTTATTCCTGTTAAGGAGTTCCTCACTCAATAAGTGCTCCCAGTGGCACTAGATCGCACCCTTTGTTAGCTGTTACTGACTCATTGTCAGAGAGCCTAATAGCATTTGACCCCGATTTTTAATATTTTTAAAAGATTCATCTCTCAGTATGCTGCTTATGTCTGTCTTTGAAATTTTTGAAATATGTATTAGAATTGGGGCATCATATGATTAAATATAGCTACATTATTTTTTCAACTATGAGAGAGTATCAAGAGACAGACTCTTCTGCTTTTCAGATTAAATGAGTATGTATCAGCTAAGCCACCTGTCAGAAAAACAGGGAGTATTTGGGAGGAGGGAGGGCTGATTGGCTTTACTAGAACAGTTTTATTGATTGTGTCAGCATTCCTGTTAATTAACTCATTCAGGCTGTCTGGTCTCTAATTGATGTTTTGCCTGTGTAAGGCAAAAGGTTCATTCTTTTGGATGTGCATATTAGGTTTACATTAAAACGTAGGCAGGGAGCTCTTCATGTTTTATCTGTGTTTTGTATCAGATTGTCAAAGAAATTAGTCCACAAGCAGCAGAGACACACTGATTCTGAGCCCTTTTGATGCACAAGGCAGAGAGTATGGATCTGGGAATCAGAAAGTAGGATTGTAACTTTGACCCTGGCTCACTATGTGGTCTCAGAAAAAATGATTAATATTTGTTTTTTTATTGCTGTAAAAGAGTTTTTTTTTTAATGCTATTGAATTCTTTGTGCAGAACTCAAAGATGCAATTAGCTCTTGCAAAGCAGTTTGGCTATGAAAACTTTATATTAACATATGTTCCCTTTACAGTAGAAACACTAGGACAGCTAACAGCTGTGGTACTGCTGTAGTGTCCCAGTACTCCAGTTACAGGAGCTGAACAAATAGCCAAAACCAAGCTCAAGCTCAACAGTGATCCTGCCCTAAGGACCTCGTAGTCTAAAACTTAAGAAAAAAAAAAAAGTGAAGGACAATGAAATCACGAAACCAGCTGTCCAGCTACTGTTGTATTCCTATTCATAAAAATCATGGAATTTAAAATGTTAGAAGGGCTTTTTAGGTATTGACAGGTTGTTTCTGCTTCAAACAGGAGTCAGCACCAACCATTTATTTGGAAAATTAGTATGTTATCAATGAGGGCTGGTATCATGGTCCTGTGAAAGAAAGAGTCAACTTAACAATTAAGTATGAAAAATGAGAGGGTTATGGGAAGGTGGCATGAAAGACATGATATTTGTAAACAGGAAGCAATAGAAATTGCATGGCTGGTGAAATAACCAACGTGCTGTCACATGGAAATAAGGTAATCTTTGAAGGACAGTCTTTTAGGTGCGTGAAAAAGCATTGGGCAAGTTAACGGATCAGTGAAAAACGAAGCTGCAGTAGCCAAATGGGTGACAGAAGAGGTAAGACTTCTATGTATCTGGATATAAGGGTGTAATTTGGATATTTGCAGGAAGTATTCGGAAGATGAAAGTTTGAATGTGTGAGTGCTGAGAGAGGGGGCTAAGCTGAAGCGATTCAACTGTTACGGGCCTGAAGGAATAGGAGGATGGTGGTCCGCAGTGTCAGGGAAGGCACACAGAAGGAAGGGTGTATGGATGCAGTGAGCTGAAAACTCATGTTCCAGGGAGAGGTAAACAAAACAACATGTAGAGGAACACAGAGGGACACAAACCCATTGAGGGTTTGTATTGGGTAGCACTGCCCAGGTGAGAGGCAAGAGACCAATTCCCCACACCAGCCAAGCACCACCAGCCTGAGTGTTGCATCAGGAGCAGATTTGGGAAGAGGTGCTCAAAAAGGTTGTAGAAGAGGTAAATAACAGAGAGGTCATGGTAGGTGAAGAAAGAAAACACGATCAAAATGCAGAGGGTGACAGATTGTGTTTAAGGCAACTGACAGGTCACTGAGCAATAGCAGGATGGATATTGAATCTGAGTTCAGCAGAAGAGCTTCCATGTTACTTTCATAGGGTACTGCAAAGGAAAGAAAACCAAACTGGACAGGAAACAATAAAAAATATGTTTTTTTTTTTTTTTTTTTTTCCTTATAATGCTATCTTGTTTATTTTCTGGAAGAAGATATGGTCTTCTTAAACTTATGCATACATAAGTAAGTTGCCCTTTTTACCTTTGCGGACAGTTTCTCAAAGTGAATGGCACTTCATTCCCAAGTATCTGCACAAGGGAAGTAAGTATGTGCAGTGTAAAATACTTGAGATACAGGGCAACAGGACATAGTCCTTCACGTAGATCTTAGCCATGCAATAAGACTTTGCATTAATGGAAACAAACACATCTGCAAAAGGTCTCAATGAGTTCAGACATTCACAGGATGTTTTGAAAATTCTTTGCAGAAATCTTGTTTATGTAATTTGGGGACTTTTTTAAAAGAGAGTCCAGTCAGCAATCCATAGCAATGGAGCTCATGGACCTTAAAGGATTTAAACAAAAATAAATATTTTTGTCATCTTTTAAGTTACTTGTAGAAATATTTTGGTGTAACTCCTGTCTTGCAGACACTTTTCTGAGCTATATATTCAAGGTGGAGGTAACTTTGACTTAGTTTTTCTCCTGTTCCCCACTGCTATTTGGAATGAAATCCCTCTCCATGAAAAGGGCTTATGGAAAACAATAATGAGATTATCAGCCGCAGCGTGCAGGGGGTCCGGCCGTGCTGCGTGGCAGGTACACTCTGCAGCGCTGCTCCTGTGTTTGCCCACACAAACCTTCCCAGCTCCTGCTCTGGGTTTCCTTCCGCAGGGAGCCCGGAGGCCGCAGCAGGGGAAGCTGCACAATGTGATCCCGTTTTGACATGCAATTGGGACGCGGTCATAATTCATATCTAAATATCAGGACTGCAGGGTGCGTCTGCCTTGCATTAGGGATGCAGCCGGAACCGTAGGGTTGGCTAAGGGAACAAAGGAGGAGGAATTTGCAGCTGCGATGCAGGGCATGTCCTCTCTCGGGCTCTTCTGAGGCAGATCCTACCACCACGGTGGTATACTTAGGACCACGCATCCTGCGAAAGGCGAAACGAGCATGGCCATCTAACTTATTTCTATGTTTTTTTTTGTCTTTTGGCCTCATTCAGGCCTTTTGTACCATGGCAGTCTATTTTTATTAACCGTGTGGCTCCACATTTGCATTTGGTTTTGATTCACGCATAATGATTTAAAGTGCGGCTGTTTTATGTTCCTTGCCTCTTTCTCATCGTGGCCCTAGATAGGTTTTAGAACGAGTTCATTTGGATGTGAGATTTTGCAAACTTATTTTTCGAAGTTTCGGAGTTGCCTAAAAAGGAGCACCGCAGTTTCGATCGCAGGCAGGGTTCTGCCAAGGAGAGCCCCGAGAGCGACTGTTCCGCGTGAAAGCACGCCTTGCAGCTCGAGCCTGAAGTGACAATAATTGTAACACAACACTGTTCATGTGACAGCCGGACAAAGAGGCCATTGTGCCTGGCTGGCTGGCGTCAGATCCTCCCAAAGCCAATGGCCAAACGGAGCCCCGAGAAAGCGGCTGCTCCGGAGGCAGCTCCATGTTGAAAAATAAATGTGTGTGTGTTTGTGTGTGCCTGCCTGTGGTGGGCATCGGTGTAGCTGCAAAATGGTATAATAGCTCTGTGCATACACGGTGTTTGCTTTTTAATAGGCTCCTCTCGGAGTTAAGGAGATACTAGATACTGGAATTCGAGTAAATATGGTAAAAATAAGAGACCTAAAGAGTAGGTCTTTTGGATCTTTTGCTTCCAACTACAGGATTGTTTCCTATGGGAGACAGGCTTTTGAGTCTGTGTAATTGAGCCGTAGTTTCTGCTAAAGTGTTCACAAAATTTTGAAAAACATTTGCTTGTTAAAACATACTTGCCACAATGGAACTTAAACACAGATTGTCTTTATGTATATTAGTGGGGACTTTTTTGTTTGTTTTTGGTGATTTAAAAAAAAAGCCTTCTCGAAAGGCTTCAGGACCATAAGGCAAGAAACTCAGCACTAGGAACATGAGGAAAAGGCCCTCACAACCTGTAATCTGTGGCAGTCTTGGCCGCAAAGGCAGTGTGCTTGCGTCACCCATTTAGAAAGTCAGCTGTGGTGGAAATCTCTTCAATTGGAAATGTTATCTGTTTAAAAACAACTGTTTCCCTTTTGCTGCCCTGGAGGCTGGATACCTGGTGCCTACCAGAGCCATTTGGGATGACAAGACACTGGGGGCAATTTGTGTCACATTTCTGTAACTACTGCCTTTCCTTATCTATCTTTTTTTTTTCTAATTTCTAATTGAGGACTGTTATCTAGTCTTTGCTTCTGAATGGCGCTTGCTCCTAAACATGGGTGATTTACAGAGAGATCTTTGCCTGTGTGTTTTTCTTAACATGCTGTACTAGTATACAGTCAAGGCACAGTGAGTTACATTCCTAACATCACTAACAGTCCAGATGATAGGCTTTTTCATTTTGCTGTGACTATCGTTCTGTTGCTATACTTTTGTAATATAGAAATGCAAAATACAAAGTTATTTCATAGTCTTCAGCTGCTTTTTTTTATAGCTACACATTTTCCTCCTCTTTGTTTACACTTTCCCCCTGACTAATTTACTTTACTGAAGCTTCTGAAGTGGTAAGAGAAATCAGAAAGCGTTTCTTTGCAACTGGTAAAAGAATTATATTAAATAATTCATCTTGTTATTCTGCAGTCCTCTGTCCTTAGGCTTGCTTGTGTGTCTAAAAATTTGGAGAGGCAGTCACCAAAGTTACTTAGCCTATATTAAGAGTTTAGTGCTAGCAAAAATTAAGGTGAAGGACATAAGGCTATGTTTGGCACTAGTTGTAAAAAACGATACCTTAGAAGACATTGTCAGCCCTCTGCTGACTCTGGAGTCACGGAGTCAGCTGCAGGACCTATGTGGGCTCGGCACTTAGGCTCACAAGTTGGTCTTTGTGCCATGTTGTGATTGAGAGGCAAAATTAACTAGCGTAAGGATTTTGTCTGAAGCTTTCCTGACAGCACCATCAGGTGCAGTTTGGCCCGATGCTTGGGATGGTGCTCTTGGCCCGTTTTTAGACCTTGGTGCACCTGAAGGTCAGTGCAGTCTCATTGCAACTGGTAAAACTGTAGGAAGTGTTTGGCTTTGGGGACTGAGGCTGGCATAACTTGACTCCTGATCAGCTCCTTCGTCCAAGTTCTGAATTGTATGTTTTGGTAGATCTTCTTAATGGAGAGAAAACAGTGAGGGTTCTGCCCAGCTGGCGTCGGACGGAGACACAACCGTTGATAAAAGAAATTCGTCCCGTTCATTAGAGAGGCCTTCTGGGAAGCGCAGTCACACTAGCACAGTGCAGCCAAGTAAGTTAGGTGAATAAATGCTTCCCAAGGGCAGGGCTGCTTTAGACAGACTGTTCTCTTTCAAACAGTCCTCAAGAGAAAGATCAGTATTTTTTTTTTCTTAATTGTGTTAGAAGAGTGCCAGGCTGCACAACGGAAGGAGGCTTTCCTTTCCTCCCACAAGCGCTATGGAAATTATGCTTGTGATCTCTGCCTGGGATGTAGGTTTATAGAGAGTTTGTGGGTTACAGCACAGCCTTATTACTGCAATGGATTTTAAATACCCATATAATTACTTTTTTTGTGCATAAGAACCCCTTCAATTATAATGCCATGACCAATGTTTTAAAAGATCAGTGTTATATGAAACAGGAAATTGCCCTTCCTCACAAAGACAACAAAGCAAAGAGCCTCTGGATTCTGAAACCCAGTTTCTTATGTGCCCTTTTTATTCAGCTGAAGGAAGTTATTTCCTAATAGTGGTGCTGAGATTTGGACAAATGAACTAACATCTGAAGCATGTTTTACTGTTCAGATCACATCTGCTTGTACCATGTTTGTTACTGCGACCATGAGAGATGAGGACACTTGGCTATGTATTTGTAAATTGATGGGTAGGGTATAATGTTGAGATGGTGCTAGGTAGTTCTTGCTTGTTGTTTGCAATTTGGTATGGACTAGCTGTCTTGACAAGAGCTCCCACAGTCCTGCTTTATCTTCTGATATCAGATCTTCTTCTTCTTCTTTTTTTTTTTTTTCCTAACAGGCTGTAGATGTCTAAATTACTATATTTTTCGGCATCAAAATATGCAGGGAACTTTGAAACTCTTGAAATCTTAATATTTATGTTGCAGCTAGGAGAGCTCAACTCCTTCCCATCTTTCCATGAAATCTTTTTGAAGCATTGAATCTATTGTGTTCAACAATTCTGCTGCTAGGGTGCACTGATAGTCTCAGTCTGTATCCTCTCCAGAGTAACTCTTACTGGAAAATTTGCTTAAGTGTGTATACAAAAAACCAGACACCTCAGCCTAAACAGAGTTTTTGTAGGCTTTAAAAGGGAGTCCCATTTTCTCATTTCTGATAAGGTATCATATACCCATTTGCCCCAAATCTTGCCATGTCCAGAGTCCTCTCACATGTGCCTTGTGTTTTTAAGTGAATATCCATAAGCCCTGGAAGACTCTTCCATCAGAGACTGCATATCCCCTACTGCTTCTTCCCCGTCCCCTCTCCTTGCCAGAGGTTTCATAGCTAGAGCTGGAGCAGGTCAGATTTGCAAGAAGTCATTAATACCTTTCCAAGCTTGACTCTGTGTTGGCTGGGGACTGTGGAGAGCGGTGGAACGAGTGACCACTGCTGTCATTCCTTTGTCCTTTGGAGCAAGTTTTGTGATACCGCTGCTGAAGATGGTTTCATAGGCTGTAATACACAATTATTACTGTAGCAGACTGTGTTGTGGGTTTTTTTTTTTTTTTTTGGTAATTGCTGTGCATGCGTAAGAATTTTGGAAAATCAAATTCTGTTCGAATACTGCCCTACCTGCCGGCACTAAGCACCTGTGGCTACGCTGCTGCTGCTGCTGTGTGCAGGAGGTCGGCTTCTGCGCAGGATGTGTGAGAGGGACAAAATGTTGAACACTCTGCAGTTTCTCAGGGCTGCGTTTATGAATGAGGGGTCTAGCAGCACCGTTTGCCCCCTGGTCCTGCCAGCCCTGGCTCTGTAGCCAGGAACATGGAGTTTCGATGCTGTCTCTCGGAGGCTTGAGTATCCGTGGTGTGCGGCCAGTGGCCTGCGAAGTGCAGCAGGGCTGGCAAGTCTCTGAGCCGTCCTACTCACAGCGCCTTCAGCATCATGTTCCTTTGTCCTGGGCGTCAGTCGTGGGCCTCTCTGTGGTCCCGTCCGTCAGGAGCAGCGCACTGGGCGCAGGGACGAGGCACAGGGGCCATCCTCAAAGAAGGGAGCCCTGCGCCGTGTGGGCAGCCTGGCTGCAAGGCACCGCTGCCCCGATGGCAGCCGGAGCACTGCCCACCTGCGGAGGTTGGGAAATGCCGCTGTGAGAGGGGCTGCTGGGCTGTCTTGCACAGTTTTCCCAGAGAAGACTGCATCTCCCACTGTCTTTTCAATTTAGAGGATGGTATTTCTAAAAAAAGCTGTGCAACTTGCACAAGTTCTGCTACTCAGTGTAATGATCTTAGACTGTTGTAGGTGTTCCTTCCTCTCCCCCTCCAAAAAATCCGCCCCTCTTCATAGATTTCCCTCCTGATTCTTTTGTTTAGACAAGTACAAATATGAAGGATGAAAATTCATTCCTGCCTCTTTTCTCTAGGGGCGTCAGGGAGGAGCCGTGGGGCGCTGCTGCCCCGTGCAGCCAGGGAGACCACAGCAAGACAGTGTCAGATGAGGAATTTACCAGTGGCACCAAAGTTTGGTGCATTAACTTGCCGTTTAGCCTGCTTTATAATGAAGCTTTAGTGCTCCTTTAATCCGCGCCACATGCGGATGACCTGAGCAAACCCTGTGGGAAGACAGAGCCTTGTTGTGTGCATGCGGAACAGTTGCTCCGAATCTGACGTACAGCTGTGGCCGGGCTTGTTTGGAAGTGAGGAGTAACTTGATCTTTTAATCTTTTCTTTTTTTTTCCTTCCCTTCCAGACAGTTATTGTAAATAACAACTGTTTCTGAATGATACCTGCCAGTGAGATTGAAATGTGTATTTTAAATTGAGGGCAATGATTTACGCTTGTGTTGTGAGGTGGTGTGCTTTTATTCTTATTTCTTTAATTTAAAATAAATTAAAAGGGATAGAACAGATGCTGTGGGCCTAGCTTTCTGACTTGCATTAAGTAAACCAGGAATAACTCGAGCAAGATCAGTGGAGTTATGGAATCAGCAGGGTTATATGCACAAACGCACCATACAACTGTCATCCAGATATCCCACAGTTTCTTCCAGGGCAACTGGTCTGTTTTCGCAGATTGCAAAAGAAAAAAAGCTGTATTTCCAACTCTGTAATAAATTCTGCTGAAAACACAGAGCAGCATTAGTGCCCTTTATTCCTTAGTGTTGTTTTGGATTAAACGCACCCACCAAGAGTGTATTATTAATTACTGTGTAAGAAAACTTAGTGAGGAGGTACTGAAAAACAAAACAAAACCACAGCAAGAGTGATACTTCTTGCTTCAAGCATCCCTGCTGTTGTCAGTAGATTTTTACATCCCTGGAACCCACTTCAGGGAGTCGGGAGACCTCATCTCCACACTGAAACAATATTACTCCTCTGCAACTTTAATGAACTTTAAGATATGTTCCATTCTTTCCTGTTCAACAGCAGTTCTTGTCAATTCACATTATGTCTGAAAACAACAACATGTTTATGATGCATGTTTAATGCATGTTTATGATGGGTGCATGTTTATAATGAGTGAACCCCAAAGGATGCAGTGATTTGGATAGACATCCAAATTCAAGGTTTTGGCCCTTACCAAAGAATAATCTTAAATATTTGGTGCCTTTGCACCAAATTTCTTTGCATAGTCCACCCTCTTGCAACTCAGTTCTATTTTGGCAGTGGATTAACTTCATAAATTAGCACTATAGGATTGTTCTGTGTGTTTTATTTTGCGGGGGGAGGTGGGCGGGAAGGGTGATGTGAGGAGAAGGTTGGTTTTACAACATAGCACTGGGATGCAGAGGAAATGCTCTTTCTCCTCTGAGAGAAGACATGAAACAGTCGTAGCTTTTCTCCTCTTGTTCTTCGTAGGAGTATTTTGGAGTGAAGTAGAAATGCACTGCGGTCGCTCTGAAAATGTCTAGTGGTGTTCAGAGACATCCCTGGAGACTGCATCCTGGAATGCACTTGAAGCTTCCTCTTTGCCTCCTGTGGGAGTCTCTTAGTATGCTTCCAAAAATCAACCTGCTTTCTGTGTACTGCCTCTCTCCAGGGAACCACTGAAGTATAGTACATCCAAGTCTTCTCTTGTGTATGTGTTTTCATTCCCGCAGTTTGCAGCAAGAGCACCAATGGAAAAAATAAAGAAATGAAAAAGTAGACAAATAGGAGGGCATTATTGGCCTCTTCAGAGATTGCTCAAATCTCTTAAAAATTATTAGCAGTGACACTGTGGCAATTCCTTGTAAATGAACCCTTTGACCTACATTTGATTTAAATAATGGTGTTACACCCCTGGTATGCACCATGCACATGATTATTGCCACAGTGGCAAAATTGGAGTCATAGGGACCTAAGGATAGCTTGCAAATGGAGATTAGGAAATTTAAAATTCATAAAACAAATCATTTGCAGAATTGGAAACCGAATTAAAATATTTAGATTCCTTATCTATGCAGAGTGGCCATCATAGCAAATAGCCTTAGGAAAGGTGCTGTAAGTCTTCGATGAAATACGCTATGTGAGATTATTATATAATGCCTAAATGCCTAAAAGTGTGTTTAAGTGAGTGAAACACATCTCCTGCTAAATTAAAGAGAGATTTAGGGAGATAGGGTGCTTGTAAAGGACATGTGAGGGAAGAGACCTCCCAGAGTCACACACAGACTTGCTAGAATTCTCTGCAATCTGGACCAGCCTTGGATTTCCTAGGTGCACAACAGACACCTTCAGAGAGTGTCAGAGAAGCACGTGCCCTACGTTATCTCACCTAGGGAGGAAGACTCTTGCCAGAAAATGGGCACTTTGCCCTGCCGGAGGAAGGGAATTAGTGTCCCAGTCTACCCTCTGAAAAGAAGAAAGATTTATTCATGAACTAGCTCAACAGACATTTGCAAGTTGAGTTGGATGAAGCATCCCTCTTTTTCCCCAGGCAGCAGTAGACAGATTTCCTTTTGGCTTTCAACAGGAGGGCATCCTTCCGCCTTTAAAGAGCGGATGCAATGGATATAGATACCATTTCTGTTGCTCTTTTGTGCATTCCTACCTTTCTTCTTACTCTCTAGAGCAATGCAGAAAATTAGTAAGGAAGGTGAAATAATCCCTTGCTCTTTACTGGATGAAAAGATGTAGTTTTAAGCAACATGGCAGCTGGCCTGTCCATCTTCTGGCCAACAATAGCAACATACATTTCCGTGCATTTAGTAAAAAGGCTGCGTGAAATTGGAAAGAAGTTATTAGTCAAGAGAGAATGCCTGAATAAGCTGAGTCGTTTTGCTATGTCAGGACTGGTAGATGTTAGTAGCTTGATTTTCAGAGCCAAAAGAAGATAAACTGGTAGTGGAAAGAGTGGTTGCCGCCCAGCCTGGGCATGGAGTTTTCACCAGGTGTCACGATCATGAATCTCAAAAGTCAACTGTCAGCGCTACCCAGCCTACCACAACAGACCAGAGGAAGTCTTCACTTCGTCTGGGCATGGGGCAGTGTGGCAATGCCTCAGGGTGGCTTCTCAAATTACTCCCTTTTGCCTGGACTTTGCATTCCCATATCCACTTACACCGACCTCCGCTGCTGTCTGCTTTTCTGGTTCCTCACCTGGTGCCCGGTGGTCCTGCCTGGGAGGATGTCCGTGCCTGCTGCCAGCCAGGATGACCAGGCCTCCAGGATGGGCCACCCCACTTTTCAAAAATTTTCATTCTTCTCAGCAGCTTCCTTACCTGTATTAAATCCACTGACCAATATTACACTGTTTTTCACTCTCCTCTCAGTTGGTTGTTCATTGATGTATTGCTGAATGTTGATGTATTGCTGTATTGCTGGCTGGCTCAGTAGATTGCTTACATCTCTTATTAACTAAGAAATGTTTACACATGAAAATTCAAATGAGCATTTTGTTTCCTTTTGAAAGTAGCCAGTGTTTTTAATTTCCATTTAAAAAAAATCACACACTGCTCACAATACTTTTTTTTTTTTTTTTTAATGAATGATTGAGCGTAAGCCAATGTTTCTGCAGTTTTAACTGAGCAGCACTAGAACTTGTAACAAAGATGCTCCTAATACCAGCTGGGCTATAAGTTATAAGTCTACTTAGAAAGTTCGCCTATTTTTTGGCAGAGTCTCTGATACACACTCTGCAGTCAATCACACTAAAGTGCCTAATAACAGATGTGGCAATTAAGCTGAAGAACTCTGTCTCCTCCTTTAATTTTTATTACAGAGAATAACAAAGTACCTCATTAAATCCACCATCATAGAGATTTCTTAATTTGGCATACAAATGTCTGTAAAAAGTAGATCTCTGAATAGGATGCCTTGTTACTAAAGGTGCTATATCAGACAGTGCTGTGAATAGACTGTTTTTGTAATAACAGATATGTGCTCATGCTGCTGGTGCTCCTTTACATCCCATGCCGCAGAGATACAGATTTAAAGAATACCTCATGTGTCCTAAAGGATCATAATTTGGAGGGTTAGTGACCTGTGCTCAAGTTAATAAAAATGCAGCCTTGATTCTTCTAGTTTGAAGTTACACTGCTTACAGCAGGAATTAGCACCACGCACCACTGTTAGGAAGATTTCAGATAACCTGGAACCAAAGTAAATTAACATACTTTAATAGGAGAAATTAACTTGAAAAAAAATATTAATTACAGCCAGAAAGGTCTTCTTTTGATTGCTACAGTTTCTAAGGCAATTGCCTTCATTAGTTTCTTTTAATGATGAACGAGGCACTCTTTTAAAAAAAGAGGAGAAAAAAAAAAGAAATTAATTTAAGCATCTAACGATTTGGGTTGTCTTAAGGAGTTGTGTTAAGAGAAAACTGAGACTAATATAAATCACAACTGTAAACTTCTATATGTAGTGACTGTTACTACCAATAAAATGTAAAGTTGTTTATGTTGTCATCGCTGGAAAGCACATACTTTTTAACTACCAATCACTAGTATTGTCAGGAGTTTTGTTTTGTAGAGTTTTATATTTATTGACTAAAGCAACATGTCTCTCCTCCAGCTTCAACTGCTTACCTAAGAGTATAGTGAGTCTGGGTCTGTGTGCCTGTGCGCAGGTACACACATATATACACACGTGTAAATTGCAAAGGATTGTCCCAGATCCCTGGCAACCTGAATTCATGTCTCTGCTGGCTACATAAGGAAACTAAGAATTAAAATTACATACCTACAAGCAAAGACTTATGACTTCATGGATTTTTTAAAGAGGATAAAAAGTGCTCAGTGCAGATATCTTAAGTGTTCAGCTACTCCCTAAGCAGCTCTTCACTCTGTTATTTGTCTGCAGGTATTAAAGGACAGATAGGAAAATGAGACCACTTCATGCTATCACCCTGTAATATCAAGCAACTGTGCAAATCAAGATGGTAAGGAAAGGCCAAGGCTTGTAGAGAGAGGGGCTTGCAGATAGGAAAAAGCTTGGGGGGAAGAAGCGAGATAAAACAGCCGTCACTATAAATGCACACAATGGGTTCACTTGCTGGCGTCTTACCGGGGCTTTTAGCAGTAGCATATTAAGTGTGGTAAGAAGAGGGAGGAACCTGGGTGAGAAATAAAATGCATAGTTAGGAAAACGGGTTTGATACAGCATGCGATGGTCTGGAGAGCAACTTGCATTTACTCTAGCTTGGAGCAAGCCTCAAACGATGCGCTGAAGGGAGCTCCCAGTGTTGTTCAGCCACTTGACTGTGAAGTGTCATTGTCCTGTGCATTGCTTGTTCTCTAGGATGGCCGTACCAGTGCAGTGCGTAGCCTCGCTGCAAGCTGTTCAGAATTCCGTTTGACTTTAAAGCAAATAGAGTGTATCCCTTTAACTGTGGTTTTGTTCTAAAAATGAAAATTAACCATGCTCTTTGGTTTCGCATTCTAGTCCTTTTCCTCTCTGAGGAGGAGCAAAGGAATGCTATCCATTCTAACCTTCGCAAATGCCATTAGAGAAGATGGAGGAAATTAATGATTATCAGGTGGATGAAAACATTTCTGGGTTCCTTGCTTATTTCCTACCAGCCCCTCTGCCTGTATATTAAGCCTAAAGTCATTTTAATGATACCTGCCATGGGCAGATGAAGTGACAGATCACTGGGGATAAAAAATGGCCAGATGTATACGCTTGGCCAGATGAATACCCTTAAGGAAAGTTATTGAGTTATTTATCATAGTAGATGTTACTAGTGTATGAAAAGCTTTGTTTATTACAGAATAACAAGTTTAAAAACATAGTGTATCCATTTTTTAGCACAACCCTTTAATCAAAATAAACAGAGATTTGAAGATATCCTTTACAAAAACAAATATGGGAAAGAGATATTGTGGATGCAACTGTGAAAACTGTGCGGTTGCTGACCATTTGCCTGGGACAATCCTGTGGCTGACTAACTGCAGATTCCTTCCTTCCATTTCTGCAGAAATATTCATTTCTGGTTTTATCCTCTCTGGACCGTAGCTGTTGTGAATGTTATTTCTGTCACCTCAAGTACCAGCCATATATGCAATGTATCACTTCCAGTTTTATACCATTGTACAAACGAATATAATCACAAGACTTGGACAATTCCTTTAGCTTCCTCTTCATTTCTGTACCTATTTCAAATGTGTTCTCCCACCTTTAATTTTTTATTCTTGTTCTTAACCCTTTTCAAAAATACTTCTCTATTTTTTCCTTCCCCTATCATACCCACTTTCTCTCTCTCCACATACATTGCCATCTCACATTAGTCTTCCTCTTAACAGGCCCAGGCTCCCTTGTAACTAACAAAATCTGTCAGTCTGCAGTTCCCCACACATATGACAACCATTTAATAAATAAATAAAGCACACATGACACTGTCAGCTGTTTATACTTTCTAATTGCTAATAGTTATAATTTGTGAACAAATTGTTGCTAACAATGTTTCAGAACACTTCCCAAATCATCCAAGGAACTTCCATTTGCACAGAAGGCAATAAGGAAGAAGTTGTTATTCCAGTTCACTCCTGGTTTCATGACTGAGACTGGGCATCTCCTATAAATTCTGAGCACCCTGCTTTGTTACACACTTCAATTTTCAAAGATCAGGAAAAATACAACTTAATTAACTCTTATTCTAGCAATCTAAACATCCTCTGAGCATTTCAATGCGTTAAATATCAGCTTTGCCTTCCACCTCCAGCAATCTGTTTCAAAGCATCTATGATTCATTGCACAAGGCCCTCTCATGTTAAAGTAAATCCCAAACCTACCAATGGAGGCGTTATTTGGTCCTAAAAGGAGGAGCTCTGGGTTGGCGTGGGGAGGAGGAAGAGCTCAGGGGCCTGCACAGTGGGTAAGGCAGCACATGCCTGTGGAGGTGGCGTGCTAACATGCTGTTACCAAGTGCAAAGTGAATATATATATAATAAAGTTACTATAAATAAAATTATAAAAGACAGTAGACAACATAAAGGCTGCCCAGCGAGGCTGTGGAGTTTCCTTCTCTGGAGATCTTCCAAACCCGCCTGGATGCCACCCTGTGCCATGTGCTCTTGGTGTCCCTGCTGGAGCAGGGAGTTGGCCTGGGTGATCCCTAGAGGCCTCTTCCAACCTCAGCCATTCTGTGATTCTGTAAAATAAAGGCAAGCAAACATATTCCACTGTCAGGCAGTTTGATCTCTGAAAATCTGCCCAAACCTCATAAAAAGCAAGACATGACTATTAAAGGCTGCCCTGCTAAAGCCACTTTTGCTACATGCTTTTTACCCATATGGAGAGGAAGGAACCTGCTCTGGATTCCAAGTTTTCCTGTCAATGTCAAGCTCCAGACTGCCGTTATCTAGGAATTTGACCCTGAGACAGCCTGTGAAGGTTTTCAGTGATCTCTTCTGTGACCCAACGTTTACAAAAATGGTTAATTATAAATTCTTATCAGGGACTATTTTCTTTTGCTTGTTCCTCCTCATGACACATGTAACTTCTTTCTGCAATCACATATGCTCTTCTTTCATTATTTAGCTCAGGGTAAAGGAACATTAAGCATCTTGAGGAATTTTATTTGCTTTTGGTCGGAGAGTCAAATGTTCAAATAATAGATTATTTTTTCTGTAATCCCCCGATCAGAAATGGGTAATAAATATATTTACTTGACATGATTTTATGCTGTTCACTTAATGTTTCCTCTGCTAAAGAAGATATATCAGACTTTGTATTCTAGCTGGCATTTCATCTTTTGAAAGTGTTCTTTTCAGATAAGTTAGTTTGGATTCTAGACAGCTTTAACTGTCTTTATTTGGTAACTTTTCATTTGGGTGGAAGCTAACTGGACAGCAAGGTTGGGCAAAAGATTTATTTGTTCACCATTCATCCTGTAGACTTCCCACGTGAATAGTCCTTAAACGTACTGTTCCCCACACTATAGGTAGCTTCTGCTGTCAGCAGTTGGTATTCTCAAGACCACTGCTCCTTGTCTGCCTGGAAATCTCCCTTTGTGTCTGAACAGAGCTCTGATTTAGTGGGCAGTGAAGTGACCCCATACTCGCGATGTTTGGCAGCCTGCCCCAGAGGAATAATAATCAGTCCATCTGCAAAGGGCCTGGCACGCTGGCGTTGTCTTTGCTGTGCCTCCCTGCCCCATTCAAGCTTGACTCCCACTGAACTCGCCTTCCTCCTCCTTTTAGTACTGATCTGAGGGCGGGGAGGGGGACTGATAAACGTTTGAGTTTATCATCCCTGCTGGCTCACCGCCTACGGAAACTCTTGCTGGGCAGAGAGTGCGCTGCATGGGACGGAGCGAGTTTTGTGGACCAAAGAGAGCCTCACTTCTCAGCAGGCCAGAAGGTCTTACGGAAACTCTCATTCAACCTTTTGCAATAGGACTACACGTGTAAAAGACAGTGACCCGGTTTGTGGTGGCGGTGGGTCAGCGCTGTGTGTCTGGTCTCCATCGCAGCACGGTGCTGCAGGGGACCCGCCACCCGCGGCACGCGGCGGTGGCACGGCTAGAGCAAGGCTGGCCGGCTCCGAAAGGCTCCAGCCTGTGTCATTACCCAGTTCCATTCTGGA
Organism: Crypturellus tataupa; assembly: GCA_034781795.1. Classification (NCBI taxonomy): domain Eukaryota; kingdom Metazoa; phylum Chordata; class Aves; order Tinamiformes; family Tinamidae; genus Crypturellus; species Crypturellus tataupa. Next base: position 701,840 of record JAWLRI010000674.1, read on the forward strand.
TACGGAGATTTCCGTATAATTGCGGTAAGAGAAGTTATTTAACACTTCTTGTGACACACTGTGCTGTGTGACACCTGTGGGCCTCTCCAGCCTCCCACCAGAAAGTTGTCATGTTGAAGTAGAACTGAAACGTAAAATCATGCTTGGGATAAAATAATAATTACTATTTTTATTTTTAGAAGGAATGGTATAAACATGCCACCTGTGAAATGGTATTGTTACTTAAACTATCTTGATGTCATAACTTCCAGAATGGCTATTTCCATGAGCTATGTAACCAATAAAGCCTGGTTTCCTGCAGGCTTTGTGAGTTAACAGTGGATCCCCTGGAATCTAATCATTTCAGAATTTCTTCCTCTGTCAAGTTTATGTGAAATATCCTATAGATTTAGAATTTATTGGATGTGAGGAGTCATACGTACATATACAAGTGCTATGATTACGTAAGTCTTGTTTACTTAGAAAGTGATGTTAATGAAAAAGACAGAAAAATAATCTGCACTATTTAAGCTGGAGGAAAACTATAACTCATTACTGTTTTCTTAATGACATGGTGCTTGGAGAAGAAAAAAAAGTAGCACTGTATGAAGATCTGAAGTCGGAGATATCGCCGTTTATGAGCAGCTGAAAGAAACAATATTTTCCATTAAAAACCTTCTAGCATTTGGGAAAGGATACCTGCCTTGTCTTGCAGGTATAATTTTTTAACTGGCATAATATGCTGCCATATCCAGGTAGATCTGTGGTCTGAAAATGCTCGGTAGAAGACGGAACATACGTGAAGTGGAAACCTGAAGACTTGTTACTTTTGTGTGCTGCTATATGAAATCAGGAAATTACTACTCTGTTTTGAGGTGGAGGTTTCTCTGACTGAGTTACTATGCTTTACGGCTTGTCATATATTTAGCAAATTCAGCAAGCAAGGTTAAGTTGTCGTTTTCTAATGGTGTATTGCCTGTCAGTGCGTGTTTAAACGAGCAGTGAAGTTTGTAAGCAAAATCTAAGAGGGTTAGGTTTGACATTTTCTGTCTAGCAAAGTGCCTCAGTTTTGCCAGGTGACCTGCACTCCTCTGTTCTGAGCCCTTAGCTGGAGATGCTTTTTAAGTAATATGCTTAGGTGGCCAAGGAGAAGACCAGGCTCCTCTTCCTGGGGGTGATTCCCCATAGCACCTCCTGTCAGGACATGCCCTGTTCCTCCTCCTGTTTTTATAGGTCCAGCACATAGTTCCACGTGTTACCTGCTCCTAGAGTAAAACCATTCTGCCTGTCTCAAGTCTTGAGTTCCACCAATTTGCCCCCATCTTCCTGACGCTGTGCATAGTGTGGTGTTTATCTTGTGTCTTAAAGGCTGTAGCCAGAGGTACTGTCACTTCTTTGTCCTGTGGTGGGATGCCTCTGATGCTGAAGTGAAGAAAGGGTTTTAGCTGCTAGATTGTTTTGCAGATGCATATGTGATTTGTAGTCAATTTTCATGCTAGGTGACTCTAGACATTGCTACCTTTCAAATACCTTTCCTCTATTAAATGTCTCTATTATAGATTATTCCTTAGCCTTTCGTTTAAAAAAAAATCACTTTGTGCATAGTTTTGTTTTTTTTTTTTGCCTGTCTCCTGATAATAATGGATATGCTGCTCAATATCATTGGTGAATTTAACGGTGGTATGCTGCTAATGTTTTTTCTACAGGTTGTTGATAAAGCTGTTCTATAAATCTGACTGTTGTTAGACTGATTTTTGGCCTCCTGCAGGACTGCCTTTTAACTTAAGCATACTACTGGTTGTTTATATTTGCCTTGTTTATAGTTCTTTGTCCCGTCTAAGGTCTGTGTACTAATGTTACTATTCAGGTTAATTCCTATGAGTTTTGAGAGAGAGAATTCATGTGACAGTGTCAAGCTGACTTGCTCATTTCCAGAGGAAAAAACCCGTCTGCTCTTCACCATTAATTCTGTAATGTAATCAATAAAAGCAATCGTTTTTTTCATAGTCAGAAGTTAACATGAGACTAATCATCACTGACAAGATTAGGTCACGTTCAAATTTTGCTTTTGTCTGGCACGAGAAGTTTAAAAGATGAATTTATAAACAAACTGTGCCCCTGCTAAAGGAGTTCTACCTCAAAAGTGAAAGCAGTATAAAGATCTGAAAAGCACTAAGTAGGAAGTGAAAAGAAGAACCAAGGAATTTTTTTAAGAAAACATCCTTACACGGTTCAAAAAGCTGGTATCTCATCTGGAGCCATCATGTCCTTTGACTGGTAGCAGTCGCTGAGTCTGTTATGCTGTCTGTGTCCTACTTTGGAGGTCATGAGGGTAGAAGAGACCTGCAAGGGGGGCTCCAGCAACGACTGCTTACTGCCTAAATTCAGTCTGAAAGTTTACAAATAATGAAGATAAGGAAGACTTTAAAAAAGGAAGAAAAAAAAAAGAAAAAAAGACATATATTTGCCATATAGGCAGGATATTGCACTGTAAATGTAATTAATAACAACTCATGGCATTACAGCCCACAGCAAATTAAAATACCTGTGCCATGTCACTGCAGAAACACCAAAATGAGGGTTGTAAAACCTTAAGAGTTACAATGGCAGACAACAAAAAGATTGTGCAAACCTGAAGTTCCTCTTTTAACTAAATAGCATGTTTCTGCTGCATGTTTTATGTTGCAGTGATAAAACTTTTTTTGCTTTTGCAACAGGAATGGAAAAGCTACATCAGCATTTCCCTTGGTCTTGGGTCCTTTATGTCATGTTAGCAACTGTGTCTATTCTCTGCTGTTCATGCAGGTCTAATCCTCTTAATTCACCAGCAGCACTCGGTTTTGCTGACCATGAAGTATTTCTTCACAGCCTTGAGCAACCTGTACTTTTATGTTTTGCATTGTTTTATCTCCCCTCACTCCCCCAATTCCTCCAGTATTTACATTTTGCTAAGAGAGAACATAAGCTACAGGGGAAACTGTGTGCCAAGCGGTGCTTCTGGCCCAGTTCTGCAAGATTTGAAAGATTCATTTGAAATTGTGGCTCTGTTTTCAGTACGCCAGTACGGAAAAGCTTTTGTTGTTGTTTCCTTTATTAGAGTGGTCCTAGTGCCAG
>JAWLRI010000674.1:704942-743112 GCA_034781795.1 Crypturellus tataupa
CCCCCCCCTTCTTTGAATCGTGGACTCTGCGGAAAAACATCAAAACAAAAAGTGTCCAAAACTATCAACACTGTTGATAGGTGAAGAGAAGACACCTACAAATGTCAGATAATGGGTAACGCTAATGGTCTGTATTTATATAGTGCACTTAACAGGCTCTTCCTTCCTAGAGAGAAAAATGTGATTCATGTATTTGCCCCCATCATTTAGAGGAGTACCACTAATTTCTGGGCGTGTTTGGGGGATACCTGTGCACCTGCTATACTTGTTAGTATATATGTTTGTTAGTAAATATGACGTACCTTGGGGTTGTCAGCTGAATGTCTTAATATGACTGTTACTGATGACTGTTAACACCTCCATTTGATTTAATAAACATACCGTGAGCTAAATTTCTTTAATTAGATTACGTAAATGCAGGGGAGTAATCTGCTGGTGTACGCAGCTGCACAACTTTCTTGTTACATTTTGAAACCATGGGCCTAACTCAAAATCTATGGAAATGAAGAGGTCTGTGAGTTAACCAGACCCTGCCCTCACTTTGCACAGTTCCTGCCTTAAAAGTCCTCCTGTAGTGCGAGGAACCATGTGCCCTGGTAACCTGAAGTCTTTGCCTCTAATACTAGTAATCTGACATGTGAAGGGACAGTAAGATTTTAGCTTTCTCCCGAGGCATATTGATTCTGTTTAGTGGGAAAAAAACAGCAGACCTAGCAGTGAAATGCCTTAGAATGGGTTAAATTAGTTTGGGGTTCAAGGTCATCACCAATTCAGAGGCTACACTTGCACAGAAAGAGTTGTACAGACTGATTAGTAATCAGAGTGATTTTAAAATATGTTTTAAACTTAAACAAGGTCTTGTCACTACTATCTCAGCCAGCAGTTTTGCAATTTTGCTGTTTTAAGTGCAACAGGAAACATTTCATGTTTATATGTGGACATCTTGCAGGATAGTAGAGAGCATTTGGGAGACATTTGTCTCTTTGAAGTTCTGTTTCATTGAGGTCAGTTGTGCCATTCACAGAAGAAAGCTTTGTGCGTTCACTGCATGGGGACAGAAAGTACACCGTATCTTGCAGGTCAGATTAGCTGTCTGTTCCAGCTTTGACTCTTTGCTCCCTCTTTATGTCCCCTAAAAACTTTTTTTTTTTCAATCATGCAAAAGACATACTCTGTGTGAGCATTTTCAGTACTGAAACCACATATATTATATATGTATAGACAGTGAAAATAATGGTATATTTTTGTGAGGAATAGTTTAAGCTATATATGATATGATAAGCGAATCTTTGAACAGGGTATTTTGGTGCAAATTGTAGAAGGCAAGAGTTAAATGAGTCATCCATGTTTTTTATTGCTAATATAAACACTTTAGCAATGCTAATCAGTTGTACTGATTTTCTGTTTTGATTTTCCTTAATAATTAAGCAAAAGATCTGGAATGCAATCAAGTTTTACACTAGGGGGTTCATGCAAATGATCCTTTTTTTTTTCTTTCATTTTAAGTTCTGTTAAATATATCCAAAAGGAAAGTTACTGAAGTTAAAATAAAACAGAGGAATCCAGTTTACTGTCTTCATGTAATCGAAATGACTGCTTTTAATGAGGGAGATCATCACTTTACTCAAATTATTCACTGAAAATACAGCTGCTTTAATTCCCTTTTTAAACAACTTCACTTTGACTACTGTTCTGTGCCTTGTACGTGCAGAGAGGCAGTTACGACGCTTACAGAGCATGAAATGTTTTTCAGCAGCCCTGATTTTTCAAGAGGGATTTAGCAAAATGGGATCATCTCCGTTTTCTTAACCATTTCTTTTAGTAAAGCCCTTAGCTATTTTAAATATAATATTTTCTTTTTATGATTTTTTAATATTGACTTCTTAAGAAGGTACTGAAAAGTAAGACTATTTAATCGTATTTTCATCATCCAGTCAACTTCTCTTAAAATAAGCTGTTCATGTATGTTGCATTATTCTGCTTCATAACATTTTAAATAAGAAATTTGTATTTCTGATTAATGCATTAAAATATTTGTTTTATTTCAAAATAAATGTTTTGATTAGAAATTTATTTGATTTACTACAAATTAATTTCAGTGATACCATGTTTTTTTCTTTATCTCAGAAGTTGTGTAGTGTTAAAATTTGTGTAAAAATGCAGGCATAGGGCTAGATGCTCATTGAAGAAAGACTAGTATAGCTTACGTTGTTATAAAAAAACCCTTTGCCAGTGTTCATGGCATTTAATGGATTGACGCAGGTTAGATTAAAAGCATTTCAGTATGCAAATTCAAATCATTTGCTTAAAAAAAAGGAGAGAAACCTAGTCAAAGCATTAGGATAGCCTTTTGGGTTTTATGCTATTATAATAAATGTTCTGATGAGCAGAATGATTATTCTATTTGGTAATTGTACAACTGGCACAGGAGGGGGTATTTATGCAAACTGTTGGGAGTTCAATTTAAAAAGAGCAGGAACAATGTTGAATGCAGTGCAATTCTTCCTGCTAACATTTTAAAGCAAAGTCATTTCAATCCTTCCCCTGATAAACTGGCTTGCATGAGAATTATAAGGTAGTTATTTAAAGGCCCTTTACTGCTTTTTGCAAATCGTGAGCACACTTTGCTCCTGCTGAAGGTGCTGTTCAGCATCTCAAAGGGCTGAGGGTTCCTGTGTCTATCTGATTTCAGCTGTAAGCTTCCCTAAAAGAACAACCATAGTGACTCTGCTGGTGACTCATTTGTATATTACTTTTTGTTCTCCCGGTGCGGTGCCTATCTGCCCCCAACCTTGATTCCTTTATGCATCCAGCCTGGGCCGGGGCCGGTCCCTCCAGCATCTGGAACCAACCCCAGCTGGTATTTTAAACTGGAGTCTGTTGTTCAGTATGGACAAGCCATTGCCGTGTGGGCTGGCTATCTGCACTTCAGTGGGGCAGCAGTGTCTCCAGAAACATTGCTTGTTCACTGCCTTGCCATTTAGGAGGAGAAAAAATGCAAAACTGGAGTTGCCTGTGGCATAGGAATCCTTCTGCTTCTGCTAGCCAACCTCGGTGCACTTGTGAAGTAGCTGTTGCTTTACATCATCTCAGCTGGTCCAGTGGACTGGTAGTTTCAGCTCCTTTTTCATTTGTATGATGCCAGTAATGTATTATCATTATTTTTCTTCTAGATCACCCTTTGAAAAGATGGTTCTGCCTTTGAACTGCTTCTTTGGCTTCCCTGCTGTGCTTCTCTACCATTGGATGGGAACAACTTTATCTCTGAATCTTGAGGATCCAAATGTGTGTAGCCACTGGGAAAGGTAATACTTTCTTTTAGAGAATAGGTGATACATGTCTGATTATCTTGTTCTGTTTCAGTTAATGCATTTTAAATGATTTAAAGCTTGTAGTTAAATGATGAATTGGGAATACTATTTTGCATTACCACATTGGCAAAATAAGCTCAAAAGACTTTTTCACGCAACTGTCTTCATGGTAGGGATACAATGCAAAAACACTTTGCAGTGACACCAGTAACATTACATTATAGAACGGTCCAGAGCCCTCTTGTGAAGTGTGTGACTAAAAACAGCAGTTTGCAATTTAAATGAAAAGAAGACTTTTATATATTCAGAATATAATTAGTCATATTGGAATTTGGCCAAATTTGATTATGCTGATTCTTTCCTTTTCAATGTTTCCTGAATCTAAATTAAGATTTGTTGTTTAATTTTTTGATGAGGTTCAGAAATTTATAAATTCATCAGTGTAGTTAGTCTGTTCCTTCAGCTGATTTCACATTAATTGCAAGTCGAATAGGTAGGGAAGATTAAGCCATAAGCATTTGTTGTACTACTTTTTTTGTGTAAAGATTATAATAATGGAACTGTACCTTGTGGTCTTATTATTACTTCAATATGACCATAACTTATCAGCTGGTCTTTGAGACAAGCAAACTGCTCATTTGAGGATTGCACATGTTTCCTGAGTTTGGGGTAAATAATATTTTGTGTTTAAACACTGGGAGTGCTCCTGAGCCACTGCAGTTGTAGTTTTGCAAAGAAAGTTGAAACTGTTTTTTGTATTATTATAATTTTTTTTAATGAAGTCTGTGTACATAAAAAAGCACTTAAAAGATTTTCCCCAGCAATCTCTCTGGGCTTCACATGAAACATTTGGAGTCTCAGTCCATACTGTTGTTTATAATATACATATGCAAAAGCATGAGTATGTAGCAGCTACCCCACTAAATATATTGCTCTTTACCTGCTTCTTACCGTGTGTAATATTCAGGCATAAGTCTGGGATATTATTGAATGCTCTTCCGAGATCTGTATGCCTTCTCTTTACTGTCTTTATATATAAAAGCATGTTTGAGGGAAGCTGCAGTAAATAAACCAGCCCACCCACTGATAAAACCCTCCTTACGAATGAACTGTGATCGCAGCACAGAACAGAGCGGGCGCTCAGGAAAAGGGAAAGCGCAGCGGCTCGGCAAGCAGCGCCAGCCCGCAGGCATTTCGCTGGGCTGGGGCTGACAGCTGGTGGATTAGACTTGCCTGCCTTTATTTGGGCACAGGGAAAACAGAGTAAGTTTTGGGCCCTTAGGACAAGCCGATGTGGACGTGTTTTCTCTCAGTGTAGGTGATGACAGTAGCAAGACAAGGCTGTGGCTGTTACCCTGCAGTAGGTGCTAAGAGGTCAGAGACACTGTAATCGAAAGCCAGATGGGGTATATAATTAGTAAGTGTTTTGACTGGGCCCGGGAATGAGCGCTGGAGAAGAAACGTACCATGCATTCCCCCGTTTGCTAACCCCATTATGCAATCAAGGCCTGAGTACTGCCAGCACAAACAGTCTGCTTAAGAGTTTTCTAGGATAATTCAATATTTTTCTCTTTCGTAATGGAGCCCTGTGCCTTTTGCCTCGCATGTTACTTTGCCAGCCTTTAGGTTCCAGAGCACATATCTATTTCTACAACACTGCGCTTGTAACTTAGCAGAAAATAGTATTAGTTCAGTATCGTATTGCAAGGGGAAAAAAAACTCTATTAAAAATTACCAACCAAACAAAAAGTACAGACTTAATGCTTTATAATTTTTGATTACTGAATAGACTGCTATGTGGCATGTTTCCTCAACTTTCAAGAATTATTACTTACATATATTTCTCTTTAAGCACTCAGTTCAGTACATCGATGCAGTTTTTCAGAACCGAGAGGTTTGGCTGTGGATATAGATACAGTTTTTAGAAGAAATTTCTCAGAAAATCCAGCCAAAATTTTCAGTTTTGTACATTAGTAGTAGGAAAAAAAACTATTTCTGTGTCTCCTTCTGTGTACTTCAGTAGTACAGACTCCAGTAGGACATTTGTAATTGCTTATACAGCTTTGCTTGTGAGCACTACTCAAGACTCCTCACCTTAGGAAGCAAAAGTCTTTATTAGAGGCTCTACTAAGATTATAGTCTCTGTTATAAGACTCTACTAGTTGTATGGTGTTACACATACTGTTAATGTGGACACCTCTAAGTGTCATTGGACTTGATTAAAAATGTGTTTAAATATGTGATTTGTTAATGGTTGTAACTACACCTGCTTTCCAGGACTGTGTAAAACACTAATCAGACTGTACTGAAAAAAAAATGCTCAATAATCTGTCTACTTTCTTTCTCTCCCCAGTTATTCGGTCACAGTGCAAGAGTCATATCCACATCCTTTTGACCAAATTTACTACACCAGCTGTACTGACATCCTAAACTGGTTTAAATGCACGCGACACAGGTGACGTATAATCATTAATACTGCCAAGCTACTGATACAGTGGGCATTTGAAGAGGTTTTGCATGTTAAAGTCAAGTAAATTATATAGGATATTTTAGCTATATTGACTAATTGACCTAACTGTTATGCTCTATGATAACTGGAAAATCCATTTATCTAGGCCAAGCAGTATCACATATGTTTTATTGGCAGGTCAGGGTGCATCAACCTGTGGAATGCTAACAGAAAAATGACAGATTAGGAAAAAGTGGAATACACTAAAATAAATGCCCCCTAGATCTGGCAAAGAGTGTGTGGTCAGAAATACTGTATGAGGCATCTCTCTGCCTTGCTGCTCAGAACTGTACGTTCTGCGGAAAGTATGTGCTACTCGCTAGAGAAGTAAAAAGACTGGCTAAAGGAAACTCTCTCTTGTGCCTTGTGATAGGTAAGCAAGGAGTGAATGATTCAAAACCGGCTTATACAGCTGTAAAAGCCATTTTCCTCAGGGGAATATGCCCAGAAGTGTGAATGATCAGAAGTGGGAAAGGTTCCCTGGGGCAGAGCAGCTGAGAGGAAACAGTTCAGTGTGTATAGAATGTGAAAAGCAGATACTGAGTTCAAAGGGAGATTATACTTTTTATTTATTTATTTATTTTTTTTTTGTGGTGCCTCTTAGATGCGTGCTGCTCTTTGCTGAGAGTTCAAATGTGCTGAGGTATTGAGAGGATGTGTTTACTGCTGTGTGCAATGTGTATGCAGCAGCCAGGAGAGAATGGGGAAGGGATTTGAGGTCGCAGTGAAAAGCAGAGAGGGGCAGTGCGGAGGAGAGCCCGCTTCTAGTAACGTCTGCTTGTAGCAGCAAGCAGCAGTACTTTGTGCACTCCCTGGCTGCCCTTATGCAATGATTTGTCTTCCCTTCCATGTGCTGCTCACTACTGTTCTGCACTCTTCATGAAGACAGCCCCTGGAGGTCGTTTGTTTGCTAATTGATACCTGTGATGATCTAGCAAACTAACTGGCATTGACAGCCTTTAATCTCCACGAGGGATGCTAGTAACTAGGGGATGCACCATGGGAGATGATAATGCTAGTGGTATAACAGTGCTTTGTGTACTGGTTAAGTACCTAAAAATTTTTTTTTTTTTGATTGCTGTCTGATCACCCACGGAAATAGGGCCTGTAAGGCAGAATTTCCAGAAGAAACCACTGAGGCTGATCTCAGCAACAGATAAATCAAGGTCTCTTTTTTTCTTGATGATTTTTAGGTTTTGCTGTCCTTTTATTAATACTTACAATACGTAAGAAACTTATATGCATCTAAAATGTGTGAAAACGTAAATTGTTGACTTTCCAAACAGTATAAATTATGTAACAGCCATTCTTTCTTTTTCCTTCAGAATCAGTTACCGTACTGCCTACAGACATGGCGAAAAAACAATGTACAGACGTAAATCCCAGTGCTGTCCTGGATTTTATGAAAGCAGGGAAATGTGTGTCCGTAAGTGTAGTTTCTTTTTAACTTTGAAATTCCGTATGTTTATCACAATGCTGGTTTGATTCCTCTTTGGAGGAAGACTTGTGGGAGCTGAGTTACCAGGGGATCAATTATCCCATCAACGGTGCACGTGCAACGCTCATTGAAGTCAATTGGTGTTGTGCACATGCAAATGACAGGATAATTGGACCTCAGATGTCTAAGTAACTAAATTTGACGTGATTCTTGCTAATGATCCGATGGCATTTTTCACCTCAGTACAAGTAGAGGTGTATTTTCCAACACAATAAGTAAGTATTACGTGCAAGACCAAAAGGGAATAGGAGGGTTTTCTCTGCGCAGGGGTCCAAGTCCACCCCCTGTTTCAGTGTGTCCTGTGGGTGCATAGCTGTGCTAGTTGCTGGAAGGCAGTGCTGTCTTTGTGGGTGGTGCATTCCTCCGAGTCCAGCCTTCCTGGAGTCTGGAGGGGGAACAGCTGTGCTCCGGAACAGGAGCTGCTCCCGTCTGCTCCTCGCTTCCATGTGGCCTTGCACAGGCTCGAAGGGCCTGGTTCTTAAAAACACACTCATCCAAGAATGTAGGAGAAAGGCACGACGAAAACCGGGGATGTGCTAATCCAGAGTGCTGAAAGTGTGTTGAAAGGGGTTTAATGTGGGCCCGCTGAAAGGCTGTTCAGTGCTGCACAGTGTGGGGTTTACTGGTTGCTCAGGTGGGCTGGGGTGATGAGCAGCTGTGCATGCAGTTTATCCTTGAATGAAATCGATTCACTAGAATTTCAAATTGCTAAATGTGTACTTGTCCCTGCGAATGCAGATGTGTGCAGCGTGGACTCCAGCTATCACTTTTCCAGAAGTCTATGCACTTCTCTCCCCATCTTTTTCTTGAACAGTTAGGCTCATCAGAGATGGTTTTGTCCGTAACTGTCATTTGCTATATTGACATGTGCGTATAGTTTCATTAATTTTCATGGACAGAATGTACATGCATTGCAGTCAAAACCAGCCGTATCCTCTCATGTTTTTTGCTTCAGCTGTTCTAGTTGCAAGACTTAAAAAGAATGTTAGAACCTTTATGAAGATTAATTAACTGAGATGGTAATTGAATTTTCTTCAAAATGTGGGGCCTTAGCAGAGCAGCATGCTGAGGGCAGGAGCCTTTGGGTTGAAGGGGCTGTTCTCAGGACTTGCTGCACTTCCCAAAAAAGCCCAGCATGGTGAAATGAATGAAGAGACCAGCTTTTGGGGAGAGCAATAGCATGGTCCTCATTTGGCGGCTGGGCTAGCTCCTCTTGCAAGAAGCTCTGCTTCATGTCATGGCTGCTGCTACAACATATTTTCAGCCTAACTCTGTAAAGTTTACTCCTTGTTTTTTTTCCATGAATTAAGGATAAGAAAAACGAAGATATATTTATTGCTTGATTGTGTCCCCTGCCGTTACAATGATAGTTGCGCAGCATCATATTCAATCTATGTACACACTTCGGAAATGAAATGTTTGCAAAATAATGAATAACAAGAGATGCATCATTGTCACTACAGTTTGCAACCTGGTTTTAGGAGAGAATAGTGTGGTGGATGAGTCTTCTGTCTATCTTTACTAATTAATGGTGTCTGAAAGTTAGTATCAGTTGATACATTAAGTTCATTTATTCAGGACAAATGCAAATTGATTTATTAATTTGTTTAGAGGTAGCTTTCCTGATATGGTGAGGTGCATTCTGGAAATGGCCTATAGGATTTATTTACATCCTGGAAGATTATGTCTTGTGAATGTCGTAAGATGTCACAGGATTCTCATATATATTTTCACCATATGGCACTTACTGGTATTTCAAATAAGATCTTTGATTTAAAGTATATTTATGAGTTAAAAAAACACAGTTTTTGAATGGGTTGATCTACAATAAGATTAGCAACTTTTTTATTAGCATGTACAAAAATCTCAAGAACCGAATTCCAACTATTGAATTTATTACATAGTACATAGGATTATATAGTAGGGTCACTATATAGTACTTGTGAATTATTATAATATTTTTATTAATTACAGTACAGAACAGTGACTAATCTTAAAAGAAATGCCTCTTACGTGAGTATAGCTTTTACACAGATGTAACATGTAGTACATTCATTCTGTATAAATACAGTAACATTCAGAGTATTATAAATAATGCAATAGTCTATATGAATATTGTATTTTTATAAATATAGAAATCACCAGAATATAATAAATTCAGATTACCTTGGATGTATTAAATTTTACTGATATTGCATGGAAAACTGCCGGTGACCCAGAAGGCACTGAGATGCCCTTTGTCCTCATGATCTTCAGTTGGAGCTGAGGACTCACAGCACGGGAGGAACTCAGTAATTAATACAGTAAGGCAAATACTTGAGGCTTTTTGCTGTTTCAACCAGCCTTTTTTTCATAATGAATTTGTGCATACTAGAGTAGATGATGCCAGCATACACTGCACTGTTCGTGCAATTTATGTAAATGGAAAATAAGTTATGAACTGAGATCCACCTGTAAGGCTTTGTATTATGAGAAGGACTCTTCTAGATCATTTTAGCAGAAATATCACTGGCAAAAAGCTAACACAAAAGATTTCTCAAAAAGTAAATGAGAATCCTATTGAAAAATATACATAGGTACATAGCCCATTTTTATGCTGAAGGATAAAAAATAATAAAATCAACTTGCAATGTATACTACAGGCCTTTCTTAACATTCACTCTAGATGAAAGAGAAATGTTGTACCATAAACTGCCCAGACTCCGATACAGAATTTTAGCATCCTTTAACTAATGCCATTGATAAGCTTGTGGGTCTCTACAGTACAACACTACAATTCGTACTTACAGTATTAACAACCAGCCTCTCAAGTACAAATGTGATGCTAATATCCTCAAATGAGTCTTCACACCTTTTACCTGAGAAATGGACAAGCAAGTAAGAGCAATGGCATAAGCAGTATCAGAAATAGGTAATGGTAATGTTAACAGCAGAGAGATAATGGTTATATTTAGGTTGAGACATTTATGTGGGTTGTAGGATCCTGCCTCAGGTCTTTCTTTAGTTAAATGAAAGCTGTGTAAGAATACCTTAAATTGACGTGAATATTACACCTATTGTTCATGTGCAACCTTTTCTATGGTACAGGAATGTTTGTTGAATTGTTCCTAGACATAGAATAAAAAATAATATTTTAATGCCTTAATGTATGACTCAATATCACTTTCTAAAATAAATCATACGTATATGTAATATGATAATAAAATGATTAAAAGAAAGATACAATCTGACATGCAATACAGAAATGAAAATGTATTTATTTATATGTGAAAATACACATTCTTTTGGGGTATAAAGATATGCGAGGTTTATTTTGCATGGAAAGTGATGAATATTTGGTGCATCTTTTAGTTATTTTTTAGTCGTTAGAGAATTCTTGTAGAATATACAGGTGAGGTCTTTTCCATTCCTATTTTAAAAGAATTTATGTGTTCAAATTTCCTTCACAAAATTTGGAATATTTCAACAGTTACAGAAGTTTTTTTTTTTTTGTCTCCATAGTGATAAACCCCTGCAAATTACTCCTTTTGAAGAGTCTAAGTATCAAAATAGTGGTGTAGTATAGTATTAGCAGGAATATGAAACACACAGTGTGTGTCATACACACAGAGTAATTTTCTTTGTTGGAAGTCATTTAACTGAAGGAAGTAAAATGGAGATTTATGTACAACCCAAAAGCAGATCCAGCTTGGTTACTCAGTTCTTTCTAATAGGAATTCTCTGTAAAGTTGATAAGAATATTGTTTAATAGGGGATTTCAGGTTTTAGCTCATTCAGTGGTGTGATTTGTTTGCTTAATGCAGAAAGTCTAATTATGGAAATGAAGTTAATTCCCTTGGTCATTTACTCACATGGATAATTACGGGCAAAATATTTCAAGCTTTTAGTTGTGTTAATTGTTTTTTGTCTGGCTTTTCAAAATGAAAAAAAAGCAAGCAAGTAAGAAGGCATGCATAAGCTTTCATTGAAAATAAATAATCTCATCCCGTTTCAAAATTTGTTGCAGATTCTTCTGTATCTCCTTTCAACCTGAGATATGTTAAACACAGCTGTCTAAATGTCATTTGTAGTGGCTTGTGGTTAAGCAACTCCGTATCACTTTCTTAATCACAGAGCTCAGATTCATAAAACGACATTCACAAATTTCTAAGTAGGCAGTTGAGTTGCAGTCTTTCCTGAGCTCCTTTCCATTGATACCACTACAAGCCATGTGACTCGTGCCTGAAAATGGCAACTCGGCCTAAAACTTTTAATGCGCGTTACGCTTCTAGCCTAATCGCTTTGGCCTGAGCTGCCGGGCAGAGGGACGGAGCTGTGGCCTGCCGCAGAGGTGCTCGTGAAGCACTCCTCGTGAGCTCTTGCAATGGTGCCAGCGTTTTGGGTGCGTGACGTGCATTAGCAGGGCACTCTCCTTCGGCTTGCTACAAAACACCAGTTACTGCCGCTGGGATGGACCCAGTTCTTGGGGAGTCTTGCACTTGAGTTGAGGGTTGGAGACCCTCCACCTCGTGCCAGAAGGGCTGGAACAGGGATATGCAGGTGCACTAACAGAGGTTACTTCAGTTGCTCGTGCTCTGTAAGCAAAGGATAGCAATTGTACCTGCTGATTTTTAAAAAGGAAAAGATGTGATCCACTAAAATATCAACCTGCAAGTTTGATGAGGCCAAATTTTAGAGAAGGTTTTGAAGGAAATGATAAGACACACAATAAAAAAGGACAATAGGTTGTAAAAGCAAATATGCAACAATTAAGCTTAGATTTCCTTTCATATGGTAATTGATTTTCTTGACAAAGGAAGAAGATATGATTTACTGATGTCGGTGAATTTTTGGTGCTGCTTTACAATGCTGAGCACCACAGAGACTTTGCATTAAGTTTACCACCTGCTCTTGCCCATAAATATTTTCTTGTGTCTTATAGTTGTGTCGGAAACCCAGCTAAGAAAGGTTCTCTATCCCTGATGGATTTTCATGGCTTTTCAGCATGTTCCTTTTCACATGGTTTTCATCTCACATGTTTTAGGTTTTGTAGGTTTTTTGTAGTAAATTCTGATTCTCTTATTCCTGTATTCAGCGCAATAATTTTGGAATAGAGGCTGTATGATGTGAATGTTCACTTCGATTCAGTTGCCAGATATCTCACAGTTAACCCCAGAAAATGCCAGAGAATAGGAATTTATATATTTATCTATTTATTATTATTTCAAAATAGGTTTTCACTTATGTCTTGGATCCAGGAAGAAATCAGTCTTTGATCAGATGCATTTTGGGGTATTGAAAAAGTCTAAAAAAGAAATATTAAATATTTTATGTACATTGTATATTTTTTGAAACATACCATAATTTTCTTTCATCGAAGTAAAGAATTCTTCAGGATGGAAGTGTTTGTATATAATACATATTAATTGTTTTAACATGTTTTATTGGAGATTTCTAAAGCAGTAACATTAATATGGTATCACATCCTTCAGTAGGCCTGCTCATGTATTTCTTACATTGTTAGAGGCAGCTGAGTTTTGGATGTCAAAAAACCCAAGATCATTACTCATAGAGTAAATGCAGAGACCTAGTAGTGAGAGTCATGTTCTGCAGAGTTGATCCAAGTTGTTCTACAGTGGAAACTGAAACACTACGTAATTGACTTAAGTGAAGCTCGTGTTGATTTAGCTTGCTGTGTCTAAACGAAGAATACATCTGTGATTTAAGACACTGCAAACATCCCTGAATTTCATCTATTTCACATTTCTTCTTTTTTGTTCAAGTTCCTTTACTCAAGTGCTGTGCGTGTACAGGCTTACAGAGCTAAAACCATCTAGGAAATTGCCTGCTGTGGTTTTACACATTTTTGCTTTTGTATTTCTTCTTTTCCTGTGTCACAAAATGTGCTATGGGGTATGGCTTTTCTGTGTTTAGTCTCAAGAATTTGAATCCACTGTCTTGGTATTCACTAAGTTATTTACACGTGTGCATGCGCAAAGACACGTGTGTGCTGCTACCTTGTGCTATCTTACACATTACAGGAAAGATTTTATAAGACGTTGGTTTAGAGGACATTTCAGTGCCCAAGGCGGTATTTATTAGGAAAGATTTTTTAAAGATGCAAATAATTCATGTCTGTTTGTAGTACTAATGAAAAATTGTACTGCATTATTTAAATTGATTCTTTTCATAATAAATAAATAGAGGACAATGAAATAGTTTTGCGTTAGTATTTTATATTGTATGCTATTTAAAATAAATATTCTTACTGTTGATTTCAGACAAAGATAACTAATGCACTGCTGAAATACAGGTTATTAGAAGTAAAAATTCAGAAGGAAAATTTAAGGGTATAACAACATGTCGATATCAGTCTGGATCCAAAGTAACTGAAGATTTTCGCAATACATACCATTGATCTCTATGAGACTTCCGTTTTTCTGGGCCACATAATATATAAAAAGACACCCATTATGTTTAATTAGAAATAAGTCAAAGGAAAGTTTGAAAATGTTTTTCCTAATTACTGTAGGGTGTTTTCAATAGATCCAGAACAACCCAAAACAAAACATACTTAACCCCATTATATTTCTTTTGCAGACCAGACCAACCTTCTGTTTTTCAGCATTATTCATCTCCCATTCTTTGGTATACTGATCAGGTTTCTGTCACATTCTTTTTTCTGGTAATATGCTTGTCCTGAGCACATTTTTAAAGCATTATTGTTCTTTGAATGTGATAAAAAAAAATTAGTACAATATATTTTGCAGATTTATGTCAATTTAGTGATGAATATGATGTCACCAACCAGTGCTACTAGTTGTGAATTTTTCTGTGTCAGTGGCTTGCGTTCTGATATAGTTACAGCTGTATATTGGGTATAGAAGCAATTTCTTATTTTCCTTGGAATTTCAAACATATGCCTTATCTTAAAATAAGCTTAACGATGAAAAAACATATGCTTGAAAATCATAATAAAAATTCTTATTAAAAATTTTAAGACAGTTTATTTAGCACTTAGAATAAAGGTTGCAGTGATTCATAAGTTTTATATTCTATGCCTAACCTTAATTATCATTACTGTTTCATTGTGGTTATCTGAACTGGGCAACCATTCACAAAAATCATCATGAAAATACTGGTGTACTGTGAATCAGAGAGAGATCCTTGATTTTGGATATGCAACTGTCTATTTTGGGCTTTGTGTAAGAGTTCTCTTGCAACCTATATTATTCTGTGACTTGACTATTGACTTTGAATATATGCTATTTTCTCTTTGTTTAAATGCAAAAGTGTGTAAATTTCCCAACATCGTTTTAGTTAGAACCTTCAGAATTCGAAAGGTGAAAGACATGGAAGTCAGCAGATGTATTTTGAAGCAGGGCGATCAAACATTAATATATTCGTTTTGCTTTTAAAAAATACTTGAGCCAATAGTATGAAAACGTTGGCTTGGACATGCTTTTCCTGGGAGGAGGAGTTTATTTTGTTATTTTTATTTCTGTCTTTGACAGCTCACTGTGCTGATAAATGCGTCCATGGTCGTTGTATTGCTCCAAACACCTGTCAGTGTGAGCCTGGGTGGGGAGGACCCAACTGCTCCAGTGGTAAGTTCTCACCTGCTTCTGCCCATCTTGCGCTCCTTTTCTGGTGTTGTTCTCTCTGTTGGGCAGATTGCCTCAAGTCAAGGGGCTTGTTCTGAGTTATCAAATTACTCCGCATCATCTGATTCTTCTTCCTTTGCTTAAAAATCACGTGCCAATGCTAAAGATTGAGAGCTTTTTATTGTGCATGCCTGATAGTCCAGAACTTAGTATCTGGAAAATATAAAATACATTTTAAATGTAAAATTATCTCTGTTTTTTCTTCTGTGCACCAAAGATGACAGTGAAAGATTATTATGAAAAGCACAGGCTTCCTCATAACCACGTTGGATGGTAAGGAGGAATGGATTGGTGTCTTCCATGACTTGGCCTATGTCTCTAGTTGCTCAAAAGCAAGTCAGTGGTCAGGCTTAAAAAAGCTATGAAGGCTGAGGCATTACATACAGGATACAAGAAAGTCCTGAAATGAGAGTTGTAATAGTAATATATGTATTTCTTTTTTCATTATAAAGCATTAGTTATTCAATCTTTCTGCTGCTATACGCACTGTCTTTGGACAGGCTAACATTGCAGACATATTTGTCATTACAGTTATGTACAAATTAGGTTACTGTTAGTGATTATCTATTTGAAAGGGATTCATTTTAACCAGTGAATAAAAAACTGTGTTAAGATTATACTTCACAGACCATATAAAGTTAACTTTGTAGGACAGAGCTGGTATTACAATCTAGTCTGGGACAGATTATAATCAGTTTCTTAAGTTTAGGATTTCTCTAACAACAATAACTGAAAACCTAGATTATGAGAAAGACAATAATTTTGGTTTATAATATACTATTTTCTGTTTCATTTACTTTTCTGCGTAATGCAAAATAGGGAAATATATATATTTTTTAATGAAATGCCATTTTTAATAAAATGCAAGAGAGTGATCTCTTGTTTAGGGATCTTATTTTGTGAAATCTGAGAGTAATTGGTTAAGTGGAGAAGTATTAATGAAGTACATGAAGATGAGCTTTAAAATTCGGCAGCAGATGGCCTTTGCATACTTAAATGTGATTAGTTTTATACGCTACCCTAAAAAAGCAGCAAATATTGCATAACGTGAGGACCTGGAAGTGGTGTTGCAATGTTACTTTAATGATGATCTTAATCAAGTGTGTGGAATACAGTCAGTGGAAATGATGTTACGTTTACCTCTGAAAGCCTTATGAATTGAATCCCTCCAAATATTTAGAAGAAAGGTGTTCTATGGTGCATCATAGAATGAGGAGGTATTGTTATTTATTGAGATCTTCAAGTTCGGAGCAACTTGAAAAAGCATTTTATATAGGACAGGAATCTCCTAATCTTTCTTTGGGAATAATCCTTCCTCTCACAGGATTTTCTAGAGTCTATTTCCCTCACCTATGTGCTATAAATCATTTCAAACACATATGCAGCACTTTTCCTGTGCTTCTTCCTCAGTTCACTGCCTTTGACTATTTGTCGCAGCAGCCTCAATAGGAAAAATACTTTCTGATGTGTTTACAACAGGCCAAAACTGAAAGAGCCTTTGTTCGTGTGCCTTTGAACAGTATCATCTCTTGAGAGTTTTGTGGCTCTCTATAAAGTTCTGCATGACGTTAGCGCTAACTTGAACTGCAGAAAGTTACAGGTTGTTGGTGTAGTCTGAGTAGAAGGGGGACAAAATAATGAAAAAAAGAGTATTTTCATTCAAATATTATAGTGAGATTCATTTTAGAATTTGTTTTGCTTTTATGCAGGCAAAACTTGAGTAAAATGTTACTTTTGCTGCATTGCCCTGCTGAATTTGGGCAATTTGCTGCTCTAGGTTGCCTTCTACGTGTGATTTTTCTCCTGTGTGCGTGAGAACTGCAGTGGCAATGAAATCAGAAAGCAAGGGAAAATGTTGGAAAGAAGGAGTGATAGCTTTTCTCTAGAGGTGACTTTTGTTGCTGCTTGCCTTACTCTTTCCTTGCTCTTCTTTAGTTATATTTTCTCCATCCACCACTTGATGTAATTTAGTAAACAGAATAGTACATTTAGACAAAATTGACTTTTTTTTTGCTTTTATGAGCAGTTTTGTTGATCTAGCAAATCATTCATTCCACAAAAATCCATGAAAATTGTCATACTCTAATGACAAGTATCATATAAATACTTCATTGTCTAACTCAAAAATAGAGAAAGAACAAAGATACTTTCTTTGCAAGACACTGCAAGCCAGTGTCTTCATAAGGCGCTTAGTGGTTACAGATGACGAAACAAGACACTGAAACTGAAAGGAAGAGATTCTCCTCAAAGTGTTAGGTGTTAGGCAAGCTATCTGATTTAATTTAAGTTAGTTCATTTTCATGGCCTCAAACACGTTGGAAGCAACTCTGCTACATAAGGCACTAAACTTTTAGTGAAGTACTGAACATACCTTCCCCAAATACTATCCTTTCTCAACCAGGATTGGTCATTGCCCATGTGTAGGAATTTCATCTACCAGTATTTGTGAGCAGAATTAAACCTATTCCATGCATAAATCCATCTGCCAAATCCTATAACATGAGCTTCATTTTAGCTCTTGTTTCTTAATTCTCTTTGCCAGCTTTGTTTAACAGATTTTTTTAAACCATATACCATGACCTCTGTATGAGGCTTTCTGAGTGGCTTTCTAGGTGATAATTGCAGACAAACACTACAAGCACTTTCGAAGCGCTGTGATGTTCTTCCTAGAAATGACAGAGTGGTTGCATGGACTAAAATGGTGTATTGTACAGTAAAAGGTGCACAAACAGCTCTCTTCCTTATCTTTGCCAGTGTTAACACAGTGTGATAGGGTCTGATAATCTTTCTGGGGACTAAACTTTTTGGAACACTTTCATTTATTTCCTTTCATGGCAGCCATTACCTCCTTTGTGTGATGAGTTTTAGCCAGTTCCTAACAGTCTGGATCAATGGCTGCTTTCAATTTAGAGACAAGGATAAGCATTTGAGTACTGTATCAGTGCCTCGGAGCCTGTCCTCATTCAGTGCTTATTTCTAGCCTAACTCATAACCCTTTACCCCATGTAATGCTCTGCCTTTTTGAAAACCATACCCTCTACCCAAATTGAAAGTTCAAGTGGATGCGTTTTTCTGTGAGCAAAACCTGAGTGGTGTCCTCAGAGTTTGTCTAATTATATAGTATTACTTTGGGGAATATTTTCTGTAGTAAATGTATTTTTTCACCATGCTTTTTCTTTTTGAGCAAAGGAACAATACTGTATTAGGTAGTCTTTTCCTGCAGTGGAATTCAGTGGTATGTGATGAAGGAGATGCTGACACAAAAAAGTACTACTTGAAGTGAGGTATCGTTCATTTACAAAACATTTCTGTTCTAGTGGAAGGGATGGCATTCATGTGGAATAAGTTATTCTAACATAGATTTACTGACTGAACATGATATACAGATCAATGACAAATGAGTGGACAGAAGACACTTTCAATGCATCCCTTCAGGTGAGTGAATCAGACACCATGCTGTCACAACCACCTTGGAAAGGTGTTCTGGATATATCCAACACTCCAGGAATATAATTTTATGACTTCTAGGCTGGAGACAAGAACAAAATTTAGAAAATGAAACAGTGATAATATACACATAAAATTTGTATATAAAACACCAAAACATCCAAATAGATTGGATTGAAGAAAAAAAAAGGAAGCATTTGTCTCCTAAACTGGACAGATTATTGGATTATTAAACTGGACAGATTATGGATTATTATTTAATTCAGATTTTGAATTTGGGTATGTCAGGTTGGATTTCCGTGTATTATAGGAGCATATTTGACTGCTGATTTTGACTGCAAATCTACTGTAAAAGTTGCTACCTATAAATCACAGTTGGCTCTCTACAAGTGTAGAGTTTATCAAACCATGGTTCCCCTTTGTAGATTCCATTTTCTATTTGTTTTCTGTCTTATTGTTGGAACAGCAGTAATACTTAATATGTAAACGTAATGTTCTGTTTTGAATACATGTGAAAGTTAGATACACAAGCAGCCTGGTGTGGACTCTTAACAAGAAATCAGGACATTCACTTTGTTTTTCTTCTTGTGCCTAGTAGTCCACAAATAATTCCTTCAGAATCAATAGGACAGCTTCTGTATAAACTGGAGCAGAGGCAAAATGCCAAAATCAATTTTACACAGGCTCCGCTGAAAAGGTTATAGCCTTTTTGATCCCCAGCTGGCCAGAGCAGTAAGGCAAACAGGGAATGACATGTATTCCTTTTTTGGGCCGTGACCAGTATGTTAGGATTGGCTGTGGAAATGTGAATAGGCGTTTTCTGTTTTATTGTATTTAAGTAATCTCAAACTTGTTTAAATGACTGCATTTTCATATGTAATTTAATTCCATTGGTGATTACAAAAGTTTCATTGGGACTGTAGTCTGATGCCTAGGGCTGGAATAGGTACAACTAATGTATAATTTGGTTCAAGGATTTTATAAACCATTAGGAAAAACGGCCTGGCTGCTTTCTGTAATATTTCAGGGTGGTGTTTAAAGCTAGCATTTCAGGAAAAAAATACCTTTCAACCTTTAAATGTGCTTTTTAAGGAAACTTTCAGGACATGGTAGCTCTGCTACTGTCCAATGTCCTTTACTATCTGAGTGCTTGTAAGGTTTGTAAATTCCGTGGAAATCTCTCTGTTTTCTTCATGGGACTTGGCAGAGACAGCTGATGGCAGAAACTGGATCCCTTGGCATACCTCCTGTGAGACACTCATGTGAATTACAAATACTGACAGTTTCTCATTGGAGCATGTAGTGCCCATTAACCCTGACGAAGTGGAGTTGGGCATGTTTTCTACCACCACCTCGTGTATTTTTGCAATGAGAGCACAGGTAGCCCTATAAGCCCCGGTAACAGGCAGCGAGCCTGGGAAGGTCTTACTAATTCTGAAGAGTGTGAATCTCTTCGATAAAGGCCTGGCTTTCTGTTTTGTTTTTTTTTTTTTTTTTTGTTTTTTTTTTTTTTTTGTTTTTTTGTTTGTTTGCTTGCTTGCTTGTTTCCAAAAGCTTTTGAAGCTTTTACAGAGCATTTTAAGCATTTACAGAGCTTGCAAGATATCTTGGCTTCCTGATCATTAAGTTTTAAAGGAAAAACTGTTATGGGCTGTAGTAGATACTTGTTGCAACCACATAGTCAAACAAAAAATGCTTAATTTAATTGCTTAATTTACAGAACTTAAACTGCTAAATGTACTCATGAAAGACCAGATGCAAAACTACTTGCTTTATGGACAATGTAGAGAAATAGCATATTCAAGTAATGTAAACTCCCTTCTCCCAGCCTTCCAAGTGGCCGCACAGGCAAGTATTTCCAGTTAACAAAAGCTGACAAGAAGTCATAAATATTAATCCAAAAATTTTTTTTTTGTTATATACATATCTTACATGTATTTGTCATGTGCTCGTGTTTTTTTTTAGATTTTGATTTTATTCTGCTTTATCTTTTCAATACTGGCTTCTTTAATTTTGAGGGATATGAAGAATAACATTTTTTAGTAATATAAAGATTGATATAACCTTCAAATTGTTGGCAAAACAGGAAGAGGCTAACTTAGGGTCTTGCAAGGAGATAAGTGCAAATTTGACATTATGGGCAACAGTTCATTTTATACAGTACAGATTCCTATTATTATAACTCAATTTTTAACAGGTTTATCTCATAAATAGATAATAAATAAAACACCGAGAGCCATCTGTGTGTTTATTTTCCAACCTTGATTCTGATGTCCAAAGCACTTTAAGAGCCTTTTGGAAAATATGACATGTGAAAGGCGTATAGCACTAGTCTTTTGTAGGACCTGAAAAATGCATTTTAATTGTTCTTTCACTTCACGGATCAAAAGGCTTTTACAAAGTAAAAAAAAAACAAAAAAAAAAAAAGGAAAAAATTAAAGCTTAGCATCTTGAATGAAAGTACTTTCTTTTATACAAAACAATAAGAATAAAGAATGTGCCACAGGGTAAAAAGCGTGCAATGTAACAAATGAAATCAGATAGAAACAAAAGATTGAAAGCAAATCCAGATTTAATAGAAAGTGTGTTCTGCAAAAAAATGCAGTATGCATTTCCGTGTCTGGGGTGTTGATACAGTAAGTATTTTCCTAGAAGACATTAACATTTTGTAATAAAATTATTCTCATCAGGAAAAGATACATTTTGTGATGTTTATGTGCATATACTTGTCAAAACATCCTGAGGTGACCAGAGCAGAGGATATGCAGAAATATAACAATCATATGTTATTAAATCAGACATTTAAGCTTTTCTAAACAAGTTTGTACTAGAGGATTCAGTATGGATGGCTTTGTTTTTCAAGGTTTTAGACTCATCTGAGAATTTTTTTGCCATGTTCCAAATTTACATTCTTGTATCCCCAGCTGACGTACTTGTTGATGTCACCAGTGGCTTAATGCATCTTGTCAATTTTTGAACACACTTGAGTGTTTTGACTTCAATAGGTTTTAAAATCAGCATAGCTTGACTTTTATTTGGTTTAAATTCAAGTTGGAAGAATAATTATTCTGTCCTGCAAGTGTATACTGCAGGAAAAGAGTGACATCAATTTAAACCAATCAAGCCATAGGATCAGAGAATAATTATAAGAATATTCTCTAAACTTTTCAACGAGGATGGTCTGGATTTAGATTAGTGGCTAAATTCATCTGTTATGATTTTCACATTGTGAATTGACGAATGTTTTTCTGACCATTAGTTGAGTTGAGATCATTAAAAGGACTGCTATATGGCTATGATCTTCTTGATATTTCACTCTCTGCTCAAGAATTCCACATCAGCTAATTGAGCATACTGATATGTACTGAGCACACACCAGTGGTTGATAAAGTAATAAAATACTTTCCCAGGTTAGTTTTGTGGAGATGAAAGATACGTAATACATTAACATAATATATGGCCTATGGAACTGTTGTTAGTGGTGAAAACCTTCCTTCCAGGCCAGGACAAAATTTCTGACAAAATTTTAATCTAGAGTGTGGAATAAAGCATATCTTCCCAAACCTTCACATTGTAAATACGTCATTATACATGGGCAAAAACTTTTTCATGCATGCAGTATATAAGAGTACCTAGTGCGTGCATTGGAATTGAACTTCACTTTTCCTGTTGGCACATGGAATTTAGATGGGGGCATCTCTAATTTATGGAGGAAAGGATAAGGGTTGACCTGGGTGTATTTTCTCATGGAGATCCTCAGAGTAATAGATGGGGTGACTGACTTACTTCATCTGTGAATTGAAATGTAGCCTTCAAAAATGTCTTAATGTTATGTTGTGAATTTGTTATTAAGATTCACCAGGCTCTACCTATTGCTGCTTGGATAACTAACATATTAGTTCCAGAAATATGTGTTTATGTCAGGACAAGTGTTTTTTGTTTCAGAAGATGAAGTAAGATATTTGGACAGTTTTAGGAGAATTTATAGCAAGAAATCTGTCAATGGACTACTCCTTTGGATAAATCAAAGTTTGTTCAGTATTGGTCTCTTTCACTTATGCGGACATTGTTTTCTTCTTATTTATATCTTCTGCTCCATAAACCCTGGACTGGGTTTTAACAAAGCATATTATCTATTTTAGCTGTAGATGATGGTGATGACTGGAGTGAAGGTGGACCTCATTGCTCTCCCTGCTAGAGATTCACCGTCTCGTTCCATTATTAAAAGTTAGGGAACAGAAAGTTGTCTCTGCTGCAAAGAGCTTGCAGTGGAAGGAAAAGGAAAGCGATGCACCTTGAATTTGAAACGTGTACGGAGTGAGGAAGGAAACAAACCGTAATAATCAGTCTGGCAGGTAGTGATTTCAGCATACCTCCTGCTTAACCAGAGGCTGCTCGCTGTGGACTGCACAGCCAAGAGGAGCTGTGTGGTGGAGATGTGGAGAGCAGCGTGGCAGGTCTGTGGGTCAGCTGTGCAAGGCATGTGCCAAGTGTTAGAGGCAGCTTGAGGAGAGGCAGGGAAGCTGATGGTAGGAAAATTTAACAAGGGGATGGATGTCATGGGCGATATAAATGTGGAGGCTGTTACTTGGATACTGAATGAGAAATGATAGATGAGCAATAGACCATAAAGGCCGTGAAAGTAAGGACAAGGCAATAGAGATGTGAGAGTCAAAGGAGGGATGCAGAGGGCAGCATGAAGATTTAGTCTCATCCTTGATGTGACAACCTACAAAGCAAGGAGAGGTCACTCAAAGATGAGGTTGAAGTTATGGGCAGCTTCAGTTTGTTTTACATGCCTGAACAAGGAAAATGAACTTTTACTTGTTAAACATTGTTACACCCTTGAACCCATCTGAAGAAGTTATGTTGAAGTTTTGAGGTGACGGGGGATAGGAATTCTGCATGTTTGCTGCTGTTTTACTTAAGTGCTTAAGTATTTAAGCATTATGCTTGACAATATTGAATTCCAAGTGAGGGGGCAGTTAGTTCACTCCGTTCCTGCTTTTTGTGGTTGACTCTGTTTCTACTGTTTGTGGTAGGGAGAAGAAAAAACATTTTTTTTTCAGTTGTTTAAAAAGCCCATGAAACTACATTAGCCTCATGTTCTGTTAAATATCTCCCCTGCCTCACGACAGTGGCATGTGTTTTCAGAATAACGCATCAATGTTTTGCTATATAGACAAAAAAGATCTATAAGCCAGAATAAAATCTCATTCTATTGCCTTGGTGCTGCATGTAGGACAGCTCCAAAGAACATGGTAAGAAAAGTTTCAGGACTTCTTCACATTTACCTCTTCATTAGCAAGAAAGAAAGACAAAAACAGAAGAAAGATTAAAAAAAAAATGCAATAAACACTTTCTACCTTGAATAACATGTTATAAAGGCAACTGCAGCATACCTATTTCAGAGCTTCTTCTGAAATAGTCTTTTGCTTGATTTGATAGCCTTATTTTGTTCTCATTATATGCCATTCTTTTGAGAAGTACAGAATTGTAAGTGATTAGGGTGGATTCATCAGGAATAAACTTACTCATTTGCACTTCCCTCTTGGTGTCCTTTCAATGAAATCAACTTAAAAAAAAAGAGAACAAAAATTTGACAGTGTATTTAAAATGCTTTTGTTTACATATAAGGAGCAAGAAAGAAGTTATAAAACTCTTCAAATATGTCTCTAAATTATTATACAAATTTGTGCCGTACAGTGTAAAATATCAGGGCTCCCTGCATCCCAATTTTAAAATCGCCAGGAACTCGCAGAAGCCATGTGCATAAAAATGAGACCAGCCCAGCATAGTAACAATGTGCATTAAACTTATTATAATATCAAATGCACAACTTTAAATCATCAAAGATCTACAGAAGGCCCAAGAAAGAGACAATTTGCATCCGTGATTTTCATTTCTCCTTTTTCCTTCTTGTACGTGTTTATTTTACACTTGAATCCATGGGTCTGTCTGTTTCTAAATTTGTCATTTGGCCCTGAGCTCTAGAGAACATTTCTAATCTGTTTGTATGTTGGTAGACAGCTGTTGTCTTAGAACTTTGTATAGTACTTATTTTAAATGATAGTTCATACAGTGTAATGCACTTATTCCTGCTGGCAGGCCTTCGCTTTCACTGAGTGGCCTTTTGAGAGACAAATTTCTGTCCCACATCTGCAATGTTGTGTCCTGTGCACACCATGTACTGTGATGGCTAAAAAGATATTCCTGGAGGGACAGACGCAGTGTTAAACATTTCTTTTTATTTTCTTTTCTTTTTCTCTACAGCCTAAGAGGAAAGCAGAAAGAGCACAGTGAGTTTCCTACAAAAGCTGGTAGTGAGCAGTATACCCAGCTCATTCTGCAATTCAAATAGGTAAAATGTGGAGGTGAATATAGTGTATGTGAAAAAGGAGAGAGAGCAACCTTTGGAAGAAAGCTACTACTGCATGAAACAGAGCTGGATCAGCCAATTCTGTATGATGAATATAGCAAATTAGCTGCTGGTTTATGGGTTCTGTTGCAGCATTCAGTCTCTTTCCAGGAATTAGTGGGGCTGTGTTATGTTATCTGTTGCTGGTACATAGGACTCTTGTCTTTTTTTTTTCTTTTTTTTGTTCCCTTTCGCACATCCCTTGCATTGAGACAGATGATTTACAGCCTCAGTTCTGTTCAGAAGTCAGTAGCTGACACACGTGCGTGTGTCCGTGTTTGTATACGCGCGCGTGGATGTGACCTTGGTGCAGTCGGGACAGTCGGAGCAGCTATCCTGATTAAACTCCAGCTGACAGTCTGTAACCCGACGACAGTCATTAACTCCAAGACTATCCATTCCACCACATTAGCAGCTGTGCAACTTCCAGCTTGGCTTTCTGAATACTAGGAAGAGGCAGAAATAGTCTGATGTAATAGTTGGTAAATTTAGCCTCCAAAACTAATTAAAAAATAAGCAGAACTTACCACAGGAAACATTGCTACCCCTTGGCCCCTTTCTTAGCTATAATCTAGGTATCAGTTTCTGACAAATCACTTTAATTTCCTATGGGCACATTATTGATTAGCAGTCAAAAGACAAAGAGGCAAAATATGGGATTTATCCATCTTGCTCAGAAATATTATTTATTCCCATTAATCCTGCAGATTTCCCCACAGCTCTGCCCATAACTCACGGTTAGATAGTAGGCTGGTGACAGACCTTGTGTAATGGGCTACGGTACAGCCGGGCTCTCACAGAGCCAGGCTGGTCTGGTAGAGTGCTTTGGCATTGCGCTGGAGGGAAGTAATGATGTAGTCAATATTTGTTACCCACCTGGCCAGTGCCAAGAGGCTGATCAGGAGGCTGGAAATCCTATTAGCAGACATATGATGCTTTTTATTTTAATGATTTCCTGCACACATAATGAGAGGACTGTGCCAGGAAACTAATAAATTATCATGTGCCGTGCGGTACACGCTCTCGCAGTAAAATAGTCTAGAAAGGTTCAAGTTCAGAGATGGAGCGTGATCACTTCTGACGTCAGTAAATCTCCCAGAGACAGCAGCGAGCAGGTGGGGAGCAGGCTCGAGACGGGAGTTTTGAGCAGAGTGGATGGAGTGCGGGACTCCCGCTGCTTCTAGTGGGGCAGCCTGGGCGCCCGCTGGGGCCTCAGGTACGTGGCGGTAGAGGGTTTAGATCTGAGAAGAGGCCCTGAGACTCGTTACGCTGCTTCTCCAGGCAGCTACGTGAATGTTATTGGACCCTGTCAGGGCCTCCAGGTAAAAGCATCTGAGCTGAAATTACCAGATAAGTCCCCTCTGGTGTGCCATGTCTTCATGTCTGAAGTGGGTTCAGGCCAGGCTCATTCTTGGCCGAGTTGTGTGCTGGGAACAGTTGTGGTCTGGTGGGCAGTTTGAATACTTCTCTTCATCAGACAACCCGGGGCATCTTTTTTTTAAAACTCGTCCATGGGGAATGTCTGAACTTTTTTTTTTTTTTTAATCTGGAAGCAGAAGGAAGATGGTTGTCTAAATCCAGCCTGAGGTATTAAGCAGACTTAAAAAGGGGTCCTGAGAGGAACTGTGACTATCTCAGAAATCCACAACTGTTAACATTGAAAATAGTCAGTTTCTTCAGGAGAAATTGGGGACATAAGATTGAAGATAGGCTTTGTTGCACACAAATGTGTTAAAAAGAAACATATAGCTCGGTTCCAAAGATATGTAAGTTATCATGGAGGAACATGAAAATACATGTCAGAAAATACATGTCCTAAAATGCATGTATGGGGAAGAGAGAAGACAGTGACAAAATGGACAGTATTTCTGCCAGTTTATTTGGTGGTATGGGGTGTTTAGAGTACATGTCTTTTGTTACTGTACTGTATTGTGTGTGATGGACACAGTGTCTACATTACGGATGTGTGTTCCAGTGACCTCTACTGAAAAAAAAATCTTAAACAAAAAGTTCTTAAAAGACCCTCATCCTTTTTTCCTTTGTGTAGCCTGAGTAATCAGTTTCTATCGTAAAATAATTCTTGCCCTGAGGAGATATCTTGAATTATTTTATTGTACTCTAAGAAAATATGTCTGCCTGGCTTTTTTGCCCCCAGAGAGGACCGAGAGAACAATGTTTATCAGTCACTAAGGGCAGAGACAGAGCTTCCAGCTATTGCAGCTGAGGTTTTGTTGTTGTGCTGTTGTTATCAACAACATAAAAATATAAAGCAGATCATTTGACCATAAGATGAGCACATTCCTACTGAACTCTAGGTGACCTTAATCTTCCATCTCTCTACAGAACTTCCATGTTTCTCACTTAAGGAAAATACTTCCTAAACAGTATGGTTTTTGTTTTGACAGTGAAATGCTCTTTGAGTGGTTTTGCTTACAGGGTTTTAATGGACTACCTTGAGGCAGACAAGGAAAGGATGTGCTTGAGTGAATGTAAAAGCACACTGTTACTATTACTATCAGTAATAGTAACGTCTAGATGATATTTAACTACGTATAGTTTTTATTGTTTGGTGAAATATTATTATTGTACTATCGTCGTATTGCAAGATTGAAAAGGAACTCTTTGCAGTGTGTATGTTAACCGTATGATAAGTAAGATTTGTAATGTCTTTTTGGATTTCGGATCATTATATATGGATCCAGACTACAACTTTTATTTTTTAAGTCATCAAGACCTGTTTCTGTAAATGAGGAC
Source organism: Crypturellus tataupa (assembly GCA_034781795.1). Classification (NCBI taxonomy): domain Eukaryota; kingdom Metazoa; phylum Chordata; class Aves; order Tinamiformes; family Tinamidae; genus Crypturellus; species Crypturellus tataupa. The sequence continues at coordinate 732,523 of JAWLRI010000674.1, forward strand.
TCACTATAAAAACAACTGTTACTTGACAGTGGAAAGTCATAATGAGGAGTTTTACAATGAAAGAGATTGTAAGTTGCATTTATTGCAGCTTCCTATTTCAGTGTGTTTTCCTTTATGCATAGAAGGAAATTGGGCACAAATTAAATTTTGTCTGTTTTTTCAAGATCCTTGAGGACAAGGGAGAGATAAGGATGTCTCTCCTGTCCACTCTGCACTGCATAAGTTTTCCAGTTCTTCTCTCTCTTTTTTTTTTTTTTGACTCACAATATCTTCAGCGCTGTAATGTGAGCTATTATAAAACTGTTGTAAACTTTTCCTTCTACCCCTCCAGCATGTGACAGTGACCACTGGGGACCTCACTGCAGCAGCCGTTGCCAGTGCAAAAACGAAGCCTTATGCAACCCCATCACTGGAGCCTGCCACTGTGCATCAGGTTTCAAAGGCTGGCGCTGCGAGGAGCGCTGTGACCAAGGCACATATGGGAACGACTGCCATCAAAAATGTCAGTGTCAGAACGGAGCCACCTGCAACCATGTGACTGGAGAGTGCAGATGTCCTCCTGGATACACTGGTGCCTTGTAAGCAGAGCGCATGTTATTTGTTACAAGGATCTGTGGGATTTGGCTAGTATTATTAACAGAAATTAAATTCAGAAAGAAAATTAGCACTGTTGTTAGTCTGGCTGCTGTATATAACAGAGGAGCAGAACTGAGTAAGAAGAACTGGGCAAGCCTTTCCATGCACTTGCAGAAGTGCAGTCAAAATAAAGTCCCCTCAATCTAAAAAGCTACAAAAGCTATAAAGGCTACAAAAGGAGTGAGAGGACCTTCTTTATGGCCCATGTGAGTGCTATTTGGCTGAAAACTTGCAAAATAGCATTGAAACATAGAGTTGTTTGGATTTCTCATTCTAGATATATTTTGGTATGTGTCAGTAACCATGAGCCACTACCAAGCTGAATTAGTGAAGACAGATACATTTTCCAAGAAAAAAGTAACTGTTTACAATTCCCAGACCGCTGGATTTGTTTCCTTGTGCTTGCTGCGTGGATACTACATAGTGTTCAGTTTGGTTTGTGTTGCCCGTCGGTTCCATGCTTCCCGTGTGGAGCGCTAAGGGGAGCGTCTAACGCGGAGGCGCCCGGCGGCGGGAGGATGCGCCCTCCCTGCGCAGTAACGTCCGTGCCTTGCCCCCTGCAGCTGCGAGGACCTGTGCCCGCCGGGGAAGCACGGGCGGCAGTGCGAGGAGCGGTGCCCCTGCCAGAACGGAGGAGTGTGCCACCACGTCACGGGAGAGTGCGCCTGCCCGCCCGGATGGATGGTAAAACATCCCCAAAAGCGGCCCGAAGGGATCCACCTCTGTGGACTCCGGGCAGAGTTAGAAATGAGCGGCGAATTAGGATAGCAAGGGCGGTCTGCCTGGAGCCAGAAATAATAGGAAATGCTTTTTTTAGCATGTGCTGCTCCTACAATGGACTGGAATAAAATACTTGCAAAACCATCTGTTACTGAATATCCCTGAGACTTGTACTGCCTTTTTTTTTTTTTTAACCACGTCAGATTCTGCGAGACAGAGAAATTGATTCATACTGTGAAAACACCACATGCTTCAAACTTGTCTAGATAGAGAAATACCACCATTAGATATTTTGGGGGTGGATTTTGTGCTTCAAGTGTTAGATAATGCAGTAGTGATGGAAATAGGGCACTGTGATTTTGACAATCTCTTCAGACCCTTTTGTCAGTGAGTATGGTAAGAGTTGACCTCAGAGCTGTAAGTGAAATGCCTTGCCTCCTGTGGGGGTTGTCTTCCCCTACTGTGGGGTGCCCATTCTGAGCTGGAAAATAATTGCATTGGAAAGTGATCAAAACCTAAGTAGCATTCTAATATTTTTAGATATTATTCATTAATAGCAAAGTGTTTTCTATTGGGATGAAAACGTGCTTGACTTTTTGATTAGCTCATGTAGAGTACTTCTGTAGTAGAGATCAGCTTTTCATCAAGAGAGAGCATAGTTACAAACGGATCAAATCTTTTTTGTGTTTGCATATCACCGCTCACTTAAGTACCTAACTGAAATTATGGCAATTCTTACTAAACAGTAGAAAAATATAAATTAATGGTGATAAAATACAAGTGTTTGTATGAATTCTTGATTCTCTTTATTGGCCTAAATACAGATAGTGAAAAATCATGTTGCATGTTTACATGTGATGAAAATTTTATAATAATGTGTGTTAACTAATATATTTCTAATTAGCTCTTTGACTAATTTTCCATTCCAAGTGGTTATTTAGTCATTACTCTTCGTTAATTTTTTTTTTCATTGCATAAACTGCAATTTTGTCTGCGTAACCTTTTTTGCTTCTTATGTAAGGTTGATATAAAATAGCCAGGCATAAAGTCTAGTAATGTTTTACATTAGTCCTGATGAAATGCCTTTAAGTGTATTCCTCTTGATTTGACTTCTTAAGATCTTATTTTCCTCTTATTGCAGAGGTATAATTAATTCCAAGGAGGTAAATAGCATTGAAGAAATTTGAGACCTACATAAGGAAAGCACAAATCATTCCCTAAGCTTTTAAGACATATTACTTTTCAATGAGATTATAAAGTGCTATTTTTTTTAGTTTAACCCAGCTGATCCTGGAGTAGTATAATTGGTGCATTACAGCAATTACTGCTTTCTAGACCAGAAGGCATTTCCGGATGTCTTGATAAATTCTACTCCTGATAAAGAAATTGAGAAGAACTTGACATCAATTAGTCTTAAATGTCTAAGTGTTTACTGTTGCTTGGAGGTAATGTATTTTCATTAGCTTTGGCTTCCAAAATAGAAATCCTAGATTATTCCCCCAGTGCTGAAACATACCCCTGTTTAAAGTTGGAGAAGAGTCTAGCATTCCCAAGGTGAGCATCAGATGCAGGGTATGCAATCGTGTTGATCCTCCTTCATTACAAATCTTACTCCCTGTTTCAGGTGCAACCTGGACACTGACGTTCAGATTTCTTTGCACACACAGGGCACAGTCTGCGGTCAGCCGTGTCCTGAGGGTCGTTACGGAAAAAATTGTTCCCAAGAGTGTCAGTGCCACAATGGAGGGACGTGTGACTCGGCGACAGGCCAATGCCATTGCAGCCCAGGCTACACAGGGGAACGGTAAGGAAAGCCTGCTGACCCTGCAAGGGGTCTGCTGCAGCAGAGAAAATTAAGAAGGGGTGGAAAGCCAAATGGGAATATTGGCAATATGCTTAAAGGAGCTGTGGGAAGCTCTTGGTTTTCCACAGATGTTTGGCAGATGGAGTAGCAAGGGAGGCTCATTCTGTTCTACTTCAAAGTGGGTTCTTCCCTGAAGCATTTCACTGAGATGACGAAACTAAGTATTTTTATTTTCTAACTTTGCCATTAAAATTCTTCTTTGGTAGAATTCAGAGAAAAAAAAATGGATAGCAAGAGTTACCTTTCTGAGGGCAGTGTAAAGTGATGATAGAAGTGCTTTGCTGCATATATTTTAAGCAGCACAGCAACACATTTGCTGAAGTCAGCAGCAGCTTAATCACTGGGGTCAGTCCAGGGGATCGCTGCCAACAGTAGTAGGTATTATAACCATATGCACTTCCCACGCGAGCATTCACAGGATTTGGGGAGAACTGTGCCAGCATGTAGGAGAAAAAAAACATGAAGAAAAAGCAAAACAATCAGTCCAGTGCCATTTGATTGCAAAATTAAATACTTGCCTCTGTGAAGAAACACTGCAGAAAATGGTAGATACATTTTAAAAGACAAGTCAGCAAGAAAATCAAAGGAATATCTGTATGCAAATCTGCACACTACACTCTGGCGTTTGTAAAAGCTATTAACATTTTTGTCTTGGAATTTAAATCTTAACTATAATCTGAAATGCCTTGCAAGCTGCAGTATTTTGATCCCTTTACCAATTCTAAGCTTCCTCTTTGCTGCAAAATGGGCTATATTTGCAACTCTTTGTGTTTTCCACACTACTGCTAAGGTCAGGAATGGGTCATAAGCAAGGTGGGAGACACCCATTTCTTATTTAACATCAGCTGACTGGCAAGAGGGAGTATATATTACAAGAAAAGCTATGTGGGAGATAATATATGTGGATCAGTGGCAAAAAAAGGACGGTATATAAAGATGCTAAACTACTTTCCACTGATGTTTGTAATTTCAATAGCATTTGTCTGAGATTTTGGTGTGGTAGTTACTTCAGCTAGTCAGTCCCACAGCAAGGAAAAAGCACTGCTAAGGCATGTAACTGTGTTTCTAGGCGATTTAAGTTAATGCAAGGTAATCTGGTTAGAATTAGTATGCTAATTGTTCTACCAAATACTTCTTGATTGATACTTCATTGCAAAATGGAGAGGATTCTTAACATGTTGATGAGGACACAGTTCTGCAAGGTTAAATTTTATCTAATTTGGCTGATATTCCTGATTTTCATCTGGGGAAATTTAATTCTCGTCTTTCTTTTAGTAACCACATTAGGAAGCGTTTAGCTCTATCTATCTGCTGCATTGTAATGCTGCCACTCTCAAGTAAAAAGAGATTTTAGTTAAGGCTTCAGTGAGATACCTTGAAACTCCTGGATGCCGGGGTCAGGTCGAGGTGGATGCTTCAGAAGCATGAAATATGAACATGCTTTACACATTTTCTGCTAAATTGTGCTATATTTGGTGCTGTCTTGAGCCATACCAGTCTCTGAAATTCTCCTAAAACAAACCATTACTCATACAAGAAACTATAAAAATATGAAGTGTATATGAAAATTAAAAACTCTGGGCAATATTAACAAGTACTATCTACATAGTCTTTGATCTGATAAAACTTCCAGGTATCCAAGTTGCCGAGGATGTGTTATGTGTTTCCTGATGGCCTCAGGACTTTCGTGTCAGCATGTTCTGGGTAGAGGGTTTGGGATTCAGCTGTTTTGTTTTGCCATTTACATGAACTGCTGAACATATTTCATAGTTTATAGAATCCTTATATTAATAAATATAGGAGTTTGCCCTGACGGATAAAATAAAATCTGGGAGGTGGGAAGGGTGGGGTATTTTGAGAATATGTGTTTGGAAACACAGTGCTTTAACAGTACAAGAAAGGTGCAGAATGGATGGCTTTTGAAACTTCTTTCCTTCTTCTCATACTTAGGATCTGATTAAGGGGGTTTCATTTTGATCTTCTGTAAGAAATAAGACCACTGGAGTGAAAATGGTCTGAGTGATAGTTGTCTCCCTATAAGAGAGAAAAGAGACCTTTTTCAATATGAATTTGCAGAATCAGAGTTTCTAACCTGTGCTCTGTAATAAGCCACAAAAGAAACTAGAGCAATAGACAGTTTTAAATATAGATTTGCATAAATACAAACGCCTGCACTTCAGGAGTTGTAGGACTGTAGCAGGGATTCTTCATAAACTGTAAATTCTAGTTCATAGAAAGTGAATTTTTTTCTTTTCTTTTTGCTTTTCTCACAGATGCCAGGACGAGTGCCCCGTGGGCACATTTGGAGTACAATGTGCTGAGACCTGCCAGTGTATGAACGGTGGGAAATGCTACCATATTAGTGGTGCGTGTCTCTGTGAACCAGGATATACAGGAGAGCACTGTGAAACAAGGCTCTGCCCTGAGGGGATTTATGGGCTCAAGTGTGACAAAAAGTGTCCTTGTCACTTGCCGAATACCTTCAGGTGAGTTTTATACTCTTTAGCACTGTCTTTCTATATGGGATGTTGCAACCATCACATAATCCTGAAAAGAAATAATTGCCATTCCTTCCAAGAACATCCTTGCAAACTACAGCAGCTAAAGATTGACAAAGAATATTTAGTATTTTATACCCACAGCAACAAAGAAAGAATCACTCCAAAAGAACTTAATAAGACCCATAAACTTAAGCCTTTGTCTATGTTTACTGCGTGAATAAATCTCTATATTATTCACCAGATTAAGTCAGCAGACCTTATATCTTCCTTTTGTATTCTGGGGTACTGTGAATCAGAAGTAACTGAATTTGAAATCAGTGGATATATCTTCTTATGAGCCTGATATCAGAAGAGAATTAATTTATCTTTCTCTATATATGCTTAAAAGAATTGGAGTACGTAACTGTTTTAATACAAAATTTCTGAGGGCCAGTTATATCTGTAAATTTCATTGACATTTGAACAATATTACAGAAAGCAGGTAAAATCTAGTGGCTAGAAATAGAGTTAAAATAGTTTTCTAACATGTCTTCCTTTTATTCTCTCTTTATTCAGGCAGTGAAAAGACATAATTTTTGAGTTTTCTATGTCTTTATAGATTTTGTCTTCATAGATTTTCTATGTCTTTATAGATTTTGTTGCATTTTACTGTATTGTTACAAAAATCCAAAAAGCAGCTATTCTGAGGAGATTTTTGGCTATGGAGCAGGGACATCAGTTATATCAAGCCAGCGATTCTCATTGCCACCTTTTTCTTATCTCAGAGCATAGTTTTTTTATGAAATATTTCAGTTTTTGTGCATTTGATTGCATATGCTTTTGTTAGTCATAGTTTAGTTAGATGAGTTTGGTGAGCTTAGTCCAAATATTTCTTCGTCACAAACTCAAAGAAACTATTTAGTATTACATAGTACTGTTGTACATTTACCTAAGGTATGCTTTTCCTCATAGATTGAACAGAAACCTTGAGTCAGAATCTGAGAGAGATATTAAAGTGCTCAAGCATGTGTATGCAAATATTTCAAACCTCAGGTGTCCATGAAAAATAATTTTGTGGATTATCTGGATTGTTCAACATATCTTTCATTGACATTCAAAAATAAATAGAACCTAACTCTCCAATTACTCTTGTAGTCCAAGTACTATTGTATTATGAATTATGGTTTAGTTGCTTTCCTTCAAATTTGTCTGCAGACTGTTGTGGAAGCTTTGTTTGACATGAATATATTATGTGGTATAGTATTTCTGGTATTTTAGGGATTACTTCTGATTCATGTTCAACACAGCTGTTCCTTCATTTATACCGCTGGAAGACAGCTTGTAGTCAAATTAGATCACAAATGTTCGCATGTAAACAGCAGCATATGGTTGGTCCTTTTCTGAACGTTTTCTCCTCTGCATGACAAATCACAAGGGATTTAGGAACACTTTAGGTAGTGTGGGAGAACGTTTATCTTTAAATGCATGGTAATGTGAGCGGAAGACAAAAATTTTCAGGACTTCACAAGTGTATTTTTCATACATGGTGTCAGAAAATGATTGAGACCACCAAATAATAGAAATCAAATAGTATCTGGGTAATAATGTAGAAGAGAGATCTCTGCAGACATCTTCCTTCTTGCTTTTGATAATCTGCGTGTGTCTGGGTACCTTCACCTGTGATAAAATATCAGTCAGCCAGGAGACAGGAAATACTCTTGCCATAAATACTTATTATCAGGAAATGCTCATTTGCCGTAATATTTAGGCCAAGAGATCTTCATCTTGTTGACCCCTTCAGCAGCATAACAACCAGAACACTAAAAAGGAGATGTGTTCACAGCTTGGGGTCAAGTGTAAGGGTCCACAGGTCTGGGATTCTGTTAGGATTTCCAGCGAATAATTATCATAAAGTCACACTTCACCTGGGCTTGTCCACCGCCTTAGAGCTTTAGCGTCCTCAAAGAGGAGCTACTGGCAGTAGCAGAGTACTTAGGTTTTAATGTAGGTTTTAAGGTATTTTGTTGGCAATCATACAAATAATAATGAACTAAAAGTTAGTTAAAAATTAATATTTGCCAGTAAAAAATACTGTGGTAAACAAGGAATACCTAAATTGCAGTATATAATAGTGTGTCTAGCTATTTTTCTTCTAATGCCTAAAGATTAAGCATAGTTACAATATACTACAGTTTTTTAAAAAAAGTTGTATCTTTATTTTTTATTATTATATTGCAATAGAGAAAACTATATCAAAACAGCTTTGACAATAACTCATGATTTTTCAAGCTTCTATAAATTTGCATGTAGGGTAGGTTCAGTTACAGATATTTGACTGTTGTTGCTGGTCAATGGCATCTACTTGGGATAAATGGCCTGCTGCATATCGTTTGTCGTTAGATCGGCATCCTTTGGCGAAGCCTCTGTCAAGGGTTACATACAGGGGTACTGGAGAGGTTCTTTAAGGGTCCAGTGGACAGCAGCAGGTAACAACCCGCTGCTGTCAAATGTTCTTTTTTGCAAACATTTATTCTTCACTGCATCTTCTCACATATATACATCTTCTTTTTATGTGCATAAAAGGATTTGAGGTAGAGTGCAAAACAACACAGTTCTTTGTTCTCTGTGACCTGATGACTCTAGAAGTATTTTCCTTTGTTAGAAAGCTTGTTAAGAATAAAACTGGAATGAATGCTTGCTGGCTGAGGCTAAGAGCCCGTAGGAGAAGCAGTGTTTTTCTCAGTGAGGAGCAGGTAGCATTTGGTGAGCTGGGGCAAGGACTGTTTGCTGAGCAGATTCGTGTACCTTTGTCACGCAAATCCCTGTTTTAGGGAACTTGTAGTCACTGGGACTGGGCATTTTGACAATCCAGTTTCCAGGAGTGAGCAAAAAAGACAAAAAAGTTAAAATTAAAGCAGAACATCATTTTGGATTTTTCCAAAATTTCCCTTTTTCATGGGAACTTTATATTGCATGAAGTGCTACAGAAATTATGTGGATATTGTAATACCTATATGAATCTCTGAAATCTTGTAGTCCGTCTAAATCTTCCTCATATATATTGTCCAGTTCTCACAAATAATTTTTTGTCTCTATATGAAGTAAGTCTATATTGCAAGAAAATGTGAACAACAGGCGAGGATTAAAAGCAGATGTACCAGCAATATCTTTCAACTTTTCTTTATTTCCCTATCTTAATATATAAATCCTATTGCCAATTAAGCTAACTGCATGAGGACCCATCAAAAAAGCTTCAGAAGTGCTCCAGCTTCCTACCTCTAATTGCAAATCAGTGAATACTAATTTTGGTGTCAATCAATATATGTGCAAGTATGCCTTAGTAACACTCACTGGGGGGCACAGAATATCAATGCCTCTGCCTTATAAGCAAGGTTTATTCATGCACATTGTCTTCCCCTTTTCTTATAATAAATAAATAAATAAGAACAACCCCTGGATTTATTTCTTAAAATGACACTGTTAATAATTTTATGTTTTAAAATATCTTCCCATTCAAATTCTAATGACTACTCTGTTGTGGATTGAAAAGTGGATTCCCTGAGTTGTTCCACTGGTAGAAAACATAGGAATTGGGTGTCAAATGCCTTTGGATATATACAGGAAGAAAGTAGGAGCAGGGGACAAATCTAATTCTCATAATGTGCTTTGTTAATGTAGCATGTACTTCACGTAAGAATAAACAACAGAGTTACGAGCACTGTGTATTTTGAACAATTTCTACATATGGTATTCCAAACTGTCTCTATTGCTGTTTAATTGAAAAGATGAAGAGTTTTCCTGTCAGCTTTACATAAACCAGCGTAGGACCATTAAAAACACTATTTAATACATAAAAAGGCTTCTATCATGTTACATTCTGTGGAATGATATATAAACAGCAAAAAGTAAAACAAAAAAAAAAAAAAAAAAGGACATTCTCTGTCTTTTTAAATCGAATTTTCCTTGATCAGCAGTATATTGTTGGTTGGTTGTATTTGGCGGTAAGAAGTTAATAATTTGACAAAAGAAGCCCTGGAGTTCAGGAGCGGTTGCAGTTAATGTTGCATTCCCTTGTTGTGCTGGAACTATTTCCAAGAATATCGTTATTACTTATGCACCTAGAAGTGCAGTAAGAGCTTTTTCGAACTTTGAAATGGTTAGAAAAGGATTTGATTTCATGAACAGACCCCCAGAAAGGGTCAGCAAATCTTGCAAAATTAGCCTGTTGTCATGGGTCATTTAATGTGTCTGGACAAAGGCACATACTCCAGCACGCTTAAAGGAACTGCACTTCAATCAGTGGCAGGAGATGATCTTTAAACAGTCTTCCCATTGTAGATGTATTGGATTTGGATATTAAGACCTTCCTTTGGTGAGAATTAAGCAAGTGCTTTGTCTGCCAGGGGGCTACAGAGTAGCCCATTGTGTCCGCTTTTCCAGCACATACATCTTTGCGCAGCTGATGATGTCCATTTGTTACGAGGCAACAGCTGGCCGGCTGGGCGCTCAATGCGGCTGCTGTTCCAGGTAGGGACAGCTGGGCTGCCCCAGGTATGGCCGGCACAGGGGAGATGCGCTCCAAAGGTTCCCGGGCCTCACGGTGTGTGCCGGGCTCCCTCCCGACACAGCTCATGCGGTGGCGTTCCTGGAGAGATGCCAGGTGGACCTTCATTCAGCCCAAGTTTCATGGAAAAAGCATGTGTATCACTGTGTATCACTGAATGTTGTGCTGTCATCTTAGCAAAGCGGGTGCCCTGGGCGATACACGGCTTTACTTCATTGCTGTGCTAAAGGAGAGATACTTTGAGAATTTAACTTTTAATCGCTTTACTAATTATAATCATTATTATTCATTTTACAGTCACTAGAACTGTCTTATAGGTGGGGTTG
>JAWLRI010000674.1:744492-754882 GCA_034781795.1 Crypturellus tataupa
GGAATGTCGGCCACCCCTCCCAGTTTGGTGTCATCTGCAAACTTGCTGAGGGTGCACTCTGCCCTCGTCCAAGTCATTAATGAACAAGTTGAACAGCACCGACCCCTTGGGGGACACCACTGGCCACAGGCCTCCAACCAGACTCGGTCCCATTTATCACCACCCTCTGGGCTCTGCCATCCAGCCAGTTCTTAATCCACCCCACTATCCACTCGTCCAGTCCACGCTTCCTGAGCTTTCCTATGAGACTGTTACGGGAGACTGTGTTGAAAGCCTTGCTGAAGTCAAGGTAGACAACATCCACTTGGTGTACTATAGCAGAAGGAGCAGAAAAGACAATATCTACGATTAATTCTCAGTCCTGAAATGAACCTGTTAAAGTTCTTATTCTTTTGTATTTCTTTTTTTTAATACTTTATAAGGGAGTAGTAAGACCTAGGGCATGCTGTAAAGATGTAGGTAAGATGAGGAACTAGGAAACTTTTATGTAGGTTTCAGTTATAATTGCATCAATTCTTTATACCCCATCCAGCGATGCCTTAGGCAAAGATGATTTTTTTTTATAATTTAGTTCACACTGTTAATTGGCTCTTACACATCTTTGCTGTTACCTATACATTGGATGCTAATAACATAATGCAGAAAACTTTTAATTTTACTTCTCTTTACGTGGTGTTGTGCAAACTTCTACTGTGTTACTTTACAAAAAAAACTATATGACTGTTATTCTCAAATTGGTATTTTATATTACATTTTGCTGTCATAAATTGCTTCTTCATTAGTTCAAATTCTCACCCTTGGGCTAACCAAGTGCTGTTAGATATGTGACATGCACTTTCCTAGTAACTAGGCTAAAACTAATGCTTACTGTAGTCTTAAAGAGCATAAAGAGCTCTGCAAAATGTTTTCCTTTAAATTCAGGATGATTTGATGGCAACTTAAAACAGTTTGGGGCTGTGGACTTTCTGCTGTTTGTAGCACCTAAGTCAGTCTTCATAGTCAGTCAATCTTAGATGCAAGTCATTCGTCAGTTATTGTTTTATTGTATGAACCTCCTCAAATAGCTTTTGCAATCTAATTTTGTATAATTCAGGGTGCTGACTGTGGTACTCCTTGTCTTCCGGGAACATATGGAGTAAATTGTTCTTCTGTGTGCAACTGCAAAAATGAAGCCATGTGTTCACCAGTGGATGGTTCTTGTACCTGCAAAGCAGGTAAGAATATTTTCAGATTAATTCCCCATTTCTATAATCATAAAGTCAAAGCAAGTTTGTAGTAAAGAAAAGAAACTTAATAAAAAAATAACCTTGCAGGCCATGCCAGTAGCTACTTCATACTTCTGCTGCTCAGGGAGGTGACAAATGGGAAAACATCTGCTCAGGGAAGAGCACATGTACCTCGTGCTTGCTCTGTGCACTTCACTGTAAGATGGAGCCACGGCTGGGTGAATTACAAGTATGTGCCTTCAGACAGGATGCTGTTTGGCTCCTGTGGAAGTGCCAGGAGCTCCTAAAATGGCTACTGATACACAACTGATTTGATGGCAGCCTTCCCAGTGAAAACACTGCCTCACTGCCTCTCGGTCTACAAAACACCCAATCCTTCTGCCATCCTTGTCTACTTCAGCATTGCAGAGACTCAGTTTTATGCCTACCAGTTTAAAACTTATATTGATACCAAGTGATTTTCAATTTGAATAGACCTTTCCTTAATGATTCTATGACAAACTTACATGCCTGGCTTCCCAACCTCGTGGCTCTTTGTGCCGTCACCATCCACAGGGCTGTCTCATGTTTCCTTCAGAAAATTTCTGCATCTTGTGGTCATAGTGCAGATGAACTGTGTCCTCAACTCTTCTGCCTACCACTCTCTACTCAGCGCTAGCTTTAATGGTTGGTCTGTGCTCCACCTGAGTCTAAATGTCCCTTTCTACCTTCTGGAAGGAAGTGCCAATTAAGGTGTTGGCAGAAGCTGCACTAGTTTAACCACTCTGCAGCACAGGTTCTGCCAAGATGCTTTTCTGTGTAAAGATCTACAAGTCCATGTGTAGCATGTTCAACCTGGACTATAATGCCAAGCTCCATGCCAAGCTCCATGGAAAGAGTCACTCTTGAAATACAAAGATTGAAAACCTGTTGTTCTCTTGTTTGTTTCTGGGGAAGGCCAAAAGCATCTCCCAGCTGTGATACTGGATTGCTGGAAGAGAGGGCAGCGAACGTTCCTGAGTGAATCCTGTGCCCAGACCATGTTATAAACACCCTCTTCATGCCCTCCAAAATACATTTAATGAAAGCACAGGAAGGTTGAGCGTGACAGAGAAGCGGTCAAGTTACGTAGACAAATGGGCACTGAATAAGTCAGGGATTGATACGATTAAATCAGTCTGGTAGCAACTGTGCAGGGTTTGCAGCTTCTCCTCCTATCAGTTGCAACAGAGCAGATGTAACTCTGCTGAGTGTCTTTGCTCAGTATAGTTAGACTGTGAGAAGAAAAACTGTTTTCGTGAGCCCTGCATAACCCTATCTGCTTGTACATCATGCAGACTTTAATCATACTAAGATGAAAAGGGGCAGCAAATAGAAAAATGGATTTATTAAGCTAAAATCAAACAGTCATCATATAAAAAATGCTGTTGGATCCAGCCACTAAATCGAAAGCAATGACACAAGGTCTCCCTGAATAGATAGGGATATTACCTGCACATGGAAAATATCTCAGGTGGCTAGCATTTTAAAGGCTGAGTGGACACCACTGAGCCAGTGATAAAAATCTCATTAGTTTAAATGAAATGAGGATACCTTCTGTTTTCATCTGTTGCATATAACTATAGGTCTTCCCTGCTTCACTTCCTCCTTCAGAAGACCCTACTCTTTCATTTTGAATTAATAATCATATTACTATTCAGTCTTCCTGATGCATTAGACACAAGACAACGCTCTAGCTCCAAAGAAAACACATTTGTGTGAGTGGGTTAGTGCATGGTAAGAGAATATGCCCTGTCTGTCACAGGCACATTCCAAATCTGTTATCCTTTGTGGAATTGCCTCTTTTTGTGATACTTATATTATGGGAAGCTATTCAACAAGAGATAGAAGGAAACTTATAAATCTTAGAAAATATTTCATTTTTCTACCTACAGCAGTGTAGTGGTTTTTTTTTCCTGAAGTGACCTCTAAATTCTGACTTTATCAATCCAGGGCACGAGGCAGATTCATTTCACTGCATGTGTTTTGGATAGCCTATTGATTAGGCTCAGTGCAGAATTAGTTTTCCCCTCACTTACTGTAAACAGAGTACAAAATTAGAAACTTGGCTTTTGTCATTGTTGATGATAACATATGACTCATTCACTCAGTTTTTCTGCAGCCCAATAGATGATCAAATGTTTGAAAACCTATTTACATTTCTGTCTTTCCAGTGCTCAGGCTGTGAATCATTTCTATCAGTCATAGTGGTGAAGGCAGCTTTTTGAAAACATTTTCCATTACTTTTTTTTTTATTATTATTTGTAAAGGAGAACAGAAACCATCTAAAAGATCTCTGTGTCCTTGTAGATATCTATCTTACGCACTATTTCAGCATTATGTTTTCCCTATATTTCTTTCTTTCTTATTTTTTTCCATTATATTATTTTTGGCCAAGATTTCAGCTGTGACCATATCACTGACCTGTCTGCACTACATACTGATGGAAGACTTATGAAAGCAGCAGTAAAAGTATAGGGAAAATATCCCCAATTTTTTTCAGGTTATCCCTTAAAACTTTTGGGATTGGTAAGTGCTTCTCAGTGAAGTTTCAAGGTGTCTATGTTTTCCTTTCAGGTTTCCCATCAATTGCTTTCAAATGTTGGCAGCCATTTGGAATGTGTGTGCTGTGCACAGCTGTTACAAGATGCTCAAGGGCACCTTTGTATGAATTCAGACAGGCCTTCATCTGTGGAGGATAGTAGTGTCCTGTAGTTAATGTTAGCCTGATATTATTGTGAATCGTTACAAGATTTTAAATGGGAGGTAGAGGAAAACCTGTCTGTAGTGAAGAATGGGGGAGGAGTTGATTAATTTGTCACTTTAATTGTTATTTTTGGCAGGTTGGCATGGTGTAGACTGCTCGATAAATTGCCCCAGCGGTACCTGGGGACTTGGCTGCAACTTAACTTGCCAGTGCCTCAACGGAGGGGCTTGCAATGCTCTGGATGGAACCTGTACCTGTGCTCCTGGCTGGAGAGGAGAAAAATGTGAACTCCCTTGCCAGGTAATTTCATACATTTCACTGAGCATCATGTTACAGGGCATGGGGCAAAGAGACGCTTGTGTGATTCTTCCGGGTTCATGAGGATGAGTGCCCTAAGGAGCTGTTCCCCTGATTGGTGTCCGCTCTCAGTTGGTGTTCTCGATTTGTGGCATGCCCCAAGAAATTTTCTAGAGGAGCTCCACTGTGCAAAACACTGAAGTATATAGGAAAGATGATCATCCAAGAAATGCCTACACAAAAGGAAGTTGCACAGATGAGTATTTTTTGTGCTTTTACCCTCAAAAGCTTGACCTTGGACATTTTACCAGCTGCTTTAGAATGTGCTGAAAAACCTGTTACCAGATTTTCCCCTCTCTTTCAGCTGCTAAACAGAAATAAAATGCTATCCAAATTGCTTCCACGAAGCTACTTAGATGGAACACATGGATGAAAAATGTAGGAAAAATATTTCACATCTAGTAACATGATTCTAGTAAAATTAACTTACATCTGCAACAAAGCATGAATGATGAACTTTCCTTTTTGGTTGGGTAGGAAGGCCCCCTTATCATCTGATCCTGTTTCAGAATGTTGCCTTCTGTTAAGATTTTGGCTTCCCTTATTTCCCAGACTTTGAGAAACAAACAAATTAGAAATGACTTTACAGGTAAAGACATGCTTCTAAATAGTTCAGCTCCATTTTGTAATATGTAGTTTAGGGAAGCCCTTAAAGACACATAATTACAAAATGTAAAAAATGGATGATTGAAAAACAATTTGCATTATTATGTAATTGTTTTGTTTGGAATATATTTCATAAACAAATAATAAAATATTCTGTGTGAAACAAGGGCCGTCCAGTACCCATCTCTTCTCACGGTGACTCAAATTTTTTCTGGAAATATTTTAACAAACTTCATCTTTTAAAAAAACTTCTCCCTTCTTCCTGCTCCTTTTCGTCTCTATTTCTTCCTTTCACATTTGCAAAACTATCCATACAGTGTTGTTGGACTAACATAATTAACCCAAATGGATTACTTGAACTGAACATGGACACTGTCAGTTCCCCACTCGTGTCATGTACAAGCTTTTAACAAATACGGTTGAGCAATGACACGGTAGGAGCAGCCAAGTTACAGCATGTCGTTGAAGGCCACACCTTTGTTTTGAATAGAAGTCTGATGTTTTGCACTGCGCTCAGAATATTCAGAAGCAGCCTTTTCCGGGGTGTTGTGGTATTGATGCAGTGAATAATGTGTCAAATCATTCTGGAAAGCTGGTGAGAATACTATCACTGCCTGTTTATACAGTTTTTCCAACAAAAGCATGAGTGCAATAACCATAAGGTTTTATGTATTTTGAACACATTTTTTTGCCACAAAAATTCTAGAACAGCAAACAGAGTAGTAGAAACATGTTCTATGACATCTGCATTTTTTTATTAATTGAGCCACAGTTACTGACAATTTATTTAAATCACCGTATTTCAATTTGTTTCAATACATTTAGAAAATTAACATTACCGCTCAATCTCTATTAATATATTATTAATGTTAATAGTCTATTACTGCCCAATCACTTGGACAAAATGTATAACAGGTTATAATTATCTCTTTTCAGGATTATATTTAAGGATTTCTTGTATTTCAAAATCTGATCTGATCTGGTTTATATACTTTTTTTTTTGGTATTTCATGGATTGAGACAAGCAATACACTCCTTATTTTTGAGCAATGTATGATTTTGTTCTACTTTAGACTTGAAAAAGTATGATTTGAATAGCCAAATCTGTGGAACTCTGTAGAAATAGACCTCAAAGAACAGCAGAAGAGCTTTGATAAGGGTTTTCTTCTGATTTTTAATGTGACTGTGACCATTTTTTACCCTTAAATTTAAATGATTGTGCTGTGTTGGGTTTTAAACCTTATGTACTTTCTTCTTTGTTTTCTTTGGTGTAGGTAGTCTCCAAAACATGATCATGTTCCCAGGCCTGGTGTTCCCAAGATTTTCTTTTAGCTCTGACCAGCCTGCTATAATTTCACTTTAATGTTGCACTTTGTCTTCTTTTTAGAGAACAGTTTGAACAGTCATGCTATGTACAGTTCAGGTTCTTAGATTCATTTCATACGGTATTGCTCCTAAAATGTATGTGACAACTTACTAAGAAGTACAGAAGTCAGATTCAAATATTTAGATATATTTGAATGAATGAAAGGAAATGTGGAATATTATAACTTACTAGAAGTCAGAAGTGTTTTGCTGAAAGTAAGCTGGTTATGGATTCAGGAGAGATGGACAGTTGCTTTGTGAGGCAGGACTTCAACTCTCAGTTTCTCTTTTGGGCATTTTTGTTCCCCAGGATGGTACGTACGGCATGGACTGTGCTGAGCGCTGCGACTGCAGCCACGCGGATGGATGTCATCCAACCACCGGTTACTGCCGCTGCCTACCAGGATGGTCAGGTACAAAAGAGACTGTTGCGAAGGTTGATGAGAGATTTCCGTTATGATGGAAACAGATCTTAGCTTTCATTTGTAGGGTGTAAGAGGGGTAAGTGGGGTTGGAAGGAGAAAAGCAGCAGTTCTGAGGCTCTGGCATCCCTTCCTGTGAATCACGGGCACTGCAATTCTTTTTGGGATCTGGAAGTCCTTAAAACTCAGGCACCTCAAGATGGAACCACAACTCAGGAACCACAAGTTGGTTCTTTTTGAAAATGATAAATAACTGCAGATATGCAGGGTTGTGCTGGCAGTCTTGGTGAGGAAAGTGTCTTGTCCAGGAACTTGGGAGACTTTGATCAGGCAGCCAAAAAGACACTAACTCCTGCAGAAGCCGAGTTGTTATTTTAGTTTCTGAGAAATGTGCAAAAAATATTTTCTCTGCGCATATTTTGTTCTGTTTGAAAAACTTTGTTTTTTTTCACATAGCTTCTCTGAGATATGTAACATGTTCATCAAAATTGTGTTTGATGCTGGTTTTGAATGGTCTTGTTGGTGGAAAACAAGATTAAAAAAAAGAGAACAACACACTTAAGCTAAGTAAAAGGGCAGGCTGTTAAGATAATGCTCCCTTTATCTGTAGAAAGTAGTTTTTCTTCCCTCATGAATCTCTAAGCTCTAACCACTGGAAAAACATTTCCGTCTTCAATAATTGTCATTACTTTATCCTGTAAGTTTATCTTTTGCTATATTCTGCACTCTGTATCTCATTACCCTACCATATTATGGCTAGAGTATGGTATCATGTCCCCAGTATTTATGGAATGATTATGTTTGATAGGGAAAAGTCAGCATGAAGAAGCAAACTTTAGATGAAAAAAATATGTGCCTACTGTGGTAGGAAAGGAGTTTGTTTTGTTATTTCAGTTACAATCCAGCAGTATTTATCGTTTCACTCATATATAGGCTAACATTTTCAGAACTGACTTACCGTCCATGAAATAACTGTTTTTTTGTTTGTTTGTTTGTTTGTTTTTTTTTTCCCTCTGGTGCTTCTAGACATATGAGATGAAAGTGAGCAGATAATCTGTAGCAAGTCATTAATTCAACAGATTTAGTGAACTAGTGTGCTCACAAAAAGTTCATCAAGAGATTATTAAATCCTCAGATATAATCCTTGATTTTTTCCCTAAGCTTTGATATCTTTTAAATATATAAATTTTTGTAATGCCTGATCAGAGACATTCTGCTCCAAGTATATAAATTTCAGGTTGATTGATTGCAGTTGGTCACAGCTCACATGGTGTTATTTTTACTCCCTGTTTGGGTGAACGTGACTTTTATGATCATGAGTGTGGGAAAAATCTGAGGAGGATACGAACATAGGCAGGAAAGTTTCCTGCTTTGCCTTGAAACACAACGACGATTTCTTGCCTGTGTAATTTGTTGTATAGTCAGCTTTTGTTAGGTTCTTTGAAGCAGCCTGTCTCCCTGTTGTGACCCTATTCAGTGTGAAAGAGGGCTTCTACTGAAAGCAGTCACCTAACTGAGCTAGGAATTTGTTGATTTTATTTTCTTCCCACAAGGTGCAGCATGACTGAAACTCAGGCATTGAAATATCCCTGGGAAATGGGAGACACAAGAGTGCAAATATAAATAAAAGCCATATGAGTGAATTCTGAAAAAAAATATTATTTACATTATCCCATCTAATATTGTGTCTAGAGATACTACTTTGCCTTTTTATGTTATCTTGTTACAGAATTTACTGCCTTTTATAACTGCTTCTCTCATTTTCAGGTAGTCTCAGAAGGGCTGAAACATCTCTCATGAGGAAAGTCAGAGAGAGCTGGGACTCTTGGGTCTCCATATAAAAAGGCTGAGGGGGGATCTTACCAATATGTATCTGAAGAGAGGGTGAAAAGAGGATGAGGTTAAACTCTTCTCAGTGTTGCCCAAGAATAGAATGAGAGGCAATGGGATGCGGTGGGCAAAAACTGAAATATGGGAAGTTCTGTCTGAACATGAGAAAAATCTTCTTTACCATGAGGGTGATAAAGCACTGCCACAGGTTGTCTAGAGGGTTTGGGGAGTCTCCTTCCTTAGAGGCATTCAGAAGCCATCAGTGGGCAACATGCTGTGGGTGACCTTGCTAGAGCAGGAAGGCTGGACTAGAATATTGCCAGGGGACATACTTCCTACGACTTCTGTTTGAATCTACTCAAAATAAAGTTTCCTAAACTAGTAAACTTATTGAATAAAAATACTCATGTAAAAGTATGTGAAGAGTTGCTGATCTTGCTTTGGTGCATAGAGTCAGATGTTTGCAAGCTCTCTAAATACTGTTCAAAATAAGGCTGGTCTTCCAATAGTGAGACAAATCATCAGAAAGACCAATAGTATGTAAATAACTTACAGTAAAATAGTTCTCTTTTAAAAGAAAATTCTAACAACTTCTTAAAGCAGAATAAAACACCTCTAATCCAGCCAGCATAGTGTATCTACCTGAGATGTGAGGACTGAGGACTTCAAATAACAGCATTTATCTTGACTATAACTAATTGAGGTAATGAAAAGGAAGGAGTGTTTTTGCCTTTAATGAAGACTTGTTCTTTTCTTCATATTTAAAAAGAAAAAAGATTTCAGTAGAAAGAGACCTAATGCGCGATTATAGATAAACTTGAATATTTGTCTCTGGACAGTGTCATCAGAACTGTGTATGTATCAAAGACTAGTTTCAACACGTTGGTGTCTAGATGCCTAGACACACAGTAAGACATAAACAGGATAGTTAACTTTGCACCCAGTTTCTGGAAAAATCCTCCTCCCACACTTCACATGTCAGAGCAGTCTGACCCACTAGGAATCTGTCCTTATGTATGTAGCGACTTATATTTGGAAGGGTTTAAAAGGGAAAAAATACTCCAGAAACAGGTTCTCAAATAGCTCTACTGTAACATTACATTGCAAAGATAGCATTAGACTGTAGGATTAAGAAGGCTTATTGTATACATATTTGTATGCACAATAGATGAAGCAGGTGGAGAATTTGTGAAAGTAAAGGAAGGTATTACAGCATAACAATTGATGTTAGATTAGATTTGTTAAAGTAGTTATCTGACTTGCTTGATTTCGACAGTTAATAGTATTTACCAAAATAAAAGGAAGAAAAATAGGGTTTTGGACCTTGGGCCAGTCCAATGCTAATCTGACCCAAATGAAGGATTTCTAGTGAACATTTACAGAGGTACATTTGAGGAAACTTAAGAATGTAAAATGTGAGTCACTCTTCTTTTTTGGCGCGATTGAGCTGATTAATCCATTAGGAATTTCTCCAAATGTTTTGGTGCACCAAAGTGATATGTATTTTCTAAAAAAGATACTTTGAGTTTAATATTTTCTTTAGATCTAACTGTCTGCACTTTCCCCAAGGAATTTCATGAGGGGGTTTGGTATGTAACTTTGCAGCAATAAATTGTAGGTGCCAATTTTTCCTGTCCTGGATGACACAGTTGTGCCATAATTTGGTGAGGGGGAGGCAAGAAACACACTGCTTGGAACCCTGACCTGGTTCAGTGCACACTCACTCTGGAAGTGAAGAGGTTTAAGGCTTCTGCACTGCCATTCAGAGCGACCTGGACAGGATGGAGAGTTGGGCAGAGAGGAACCTCATGAGGTTCACAAAGGACAAGTGCAGGGTCCTGCACCTGGGCAGGAATAAC
>JAWLRI010000674.1:754982-774707 GCA_034781795.1 Crypturellus tataupa
TTCTCTGGAGATCTTCCAAACCCGCCTGGGTGCCGCCCTGTGCCCCGTGCTCTGGGTGTCCCTGCTGGAGCAGGGGGGTTGGACTAGATGATCTCCAGAGGTCCCTTCCAACCTCAACAAATCTGTAATTCTGTGATTGTGAAGCAGGCAAAAGAGTTATAGATGAGTAGCTTAAGGCAGCCTAGGGCAGGCTGCTCTTTGCTTTACTGTCCCCAATTGTCACCAATAAGATGCCATATTGTTTAGTTTTTGAAAGATTTTTTTCCTTCTTCTTGAATAAATATTTTTTTTGGTCTTAGTAAACAAAACTGCAAATTCAATTATTATGTAGAGTGATCATAAAACTCAATAAATAATTAGAATTATCTTTTTTTAAATTCCACTGTTGTTTTGTTCTCTACTGTTACCTAAGAGCATGCTTATATCTTTCACTCAAAAAAACAAGAATTGGTTTGCTTGTAGGACTCGAAAATTTCTTTGTGATTTATACCGACAGTGCTCACTACAGAGCAGCTTTTAATTTTGCTTAGAAAAGCGAGAGTTAACAGTGTTGGCTTTTCCTGGCAGTCTCACAATTCAAACATGTTCCAGGAGCTACATGACATGATGGTACAAATGAGAAAAGTCCGCCCACACTGAGGGTGATGTTTGCCCCAAAATATTCTTTATCCTTTGTCATTTTAACTGTAATTTATAGTTAACTTTTCTTTATTTGGTGTACTTGCAATAGCTAAACAATGGAAAAGAGGAAGAAGCATTAGAGAGTCATAAAGCAGAGGAAAGATGTAATAAGCTATTTTCTCCTGATAGACAGTTAAGTCTCTTTAATGATAGTTAAGTCTCTTCTAGTAGTTTATAGTGAAACTAACAGATGCCTAAAAAATTAGAGAAGTTATATTCTCGCAAACCAAGATTTCCCATTAAGTCATTGTAAGAAAGGCCAAGGTTTTCCTTCGGATACTTGACTTTTTAGTGGTAAAACATTACTCCTATGCTTTGTTGGACGTGGTTTTGTTGGACCTTTCAGTTCATGCATAAATGCCACATTACACTGATTGTAACTTTAAATATCAATTGAGAAGTTATATGATGCCAGGGATTACAAAATACCACTGGTCTGCTGCCTGTACCAAAACAACAGCTTTGCTCTATGGAAAAGACAGATGCAGCAGCATGAGCCTGCATAACCCCAGCCCGCGGAGCCGCTCCGTGTGCTGCGGCAGATTGGGTGCTGGTGGCTTTTCACCGAGCTGGCCACCTGCTGACGCTGGTCATGCAGTCCGGCCTCGGATGCACTGTTACTGCAAGGAAATGCTGTGTCTTCCCACACACCCCTGATGTGATATCCAAGAAGCGCCTTTGCTGCTGGATTGTCCCTCGAGAGACTTGCCCTCACCTCGCCCGTGAAATACCTTGGTCCCCTCAGGAGCGCGAACCAGAAGTCTAGCTTTTAATGTGAACATGGCGGGAGTTTTCATGCTATGTACAAGAAAAAGAGACATAAAAGAGATCTGTTACAGGTCTTCCTCATCTTAATGCTAAAAAACGTCCTGTCTCTGAACAGCACATATGGTGTTAATGCCCAGTGCACCTGAGCTGGTCCCCTTGCTGTCCTAGGCTGGCTGCTGGGATCTGGTATCTTTATTCCTGATGAGTTCTGCTTGTGCTTTGGGAGTGTGAGTGTTCAGTATGGAACAAAGTGAAATCGTGTATGGACCTGGTGGCATGAGAAAAGGTGTATTTACTTCCCAAAACAAGAGAGACAAGATATTATTTAATAAGGGTGCTGGCCTGTCCTAACGTAGGACTTCATTGTGTCTGCTCTATTACTACGTGTTGTTATGAGTCTTCATGATGGGGAAGGACAACTCTTAAATTGGTAAACTGAGTATATTTGTTCTTTACCTGCCAAGAAGGCAAGGAAAGGAGTATTATTTTCTTGTGGTTACCTAAAATGTACTAGGTGAAAAGTGTCACTGAACTGGATAACAGTGTGCAGCACCAATACGATCTTTGGGAAGATAAAAAGGTTATCTCACAAGTGATTTTTTCCACTAGAAATTATAGATAACTGCAGTTTCTTCAAACACAACACAGTTTTTGTATAGAAGTTTTTTTTGTAGTAGGCTTCCTACCAAAGCTCCCAGGCAGAAGCTCTTCTGCTCTAGTCCTGCTGCAATGAAGAAGCAACAGTTTGAACTTGTGGAGAAAAATAGTGGATCTTTTCACTAGCAACTTAATTTGAGACATTTATATCTATTCCTTCAGGTCTCTTCAGCTTAAGAGTAAGGCCTCTTCTTGCCTTAAGGCAACGAGGGCATTTCTAAGTAATGCCTCTGAAGTTTTGCACCTCTTTCCTGTGCTGTCTCACCCATCTTCAACAAGCCTGCCCCATCAGCAGTCCCAGCTTCCTTCAGCAGAAACACTCTGGTGTTTACCAGAGCTTTCCTCAAGTAGTTAAATTTAAAGGGAGAGAACTTGGACCATAATGGAACTCCTTGAGTTTAATGAGACCAAGATTTCTCCAAGTTTTGAGGGCCAGGTCCTCTTCTCGTTTATTGTTACATTGGAAGTACAGCTATATAAAAACAGGCTGTAATTCTGAGACTGTACGGGAAAGATCCATGTGCCATGACGACAAATTACATAACAAATACATGTTCTTTAAAAGATAACTTAAATCATTAGTCTTTAAAATTTGGATAACTTTCTATCCATCTAATGGAAGCATAATAGTGAAAAAAGTAGTTCTTAGTCCAATAATAAATTTGCTTTGCCGGATCATAAGAAATAATTTGTAGATTTCCCCCCTTATAAGTGGTAGAGCAAATCAGCTTTCTGTTGAAGTGACTTGGACAGATCTTTGAGTCACAACATATTAAATATATAGTGTAGGAAGTACGTAAACACTCTCTGAGCGTGGCTAGAAACACTGGTATCCCTCAAGAATTATTTTGCTTCATTCATGCAATTAGGGATGCTGGGGGAATGCTGATTTAGATGTGAGGCCCTTGGATAAAGCATTGGGCATTAAATGCATGAGCATTTCCCCAGCGCAGCTTAGCCGAAGTTTATCATGCCCATTCAGCTATTGCCTAGCAACTCGGAGGCCGTCAAAGAGCTCTTTGTCCCTAGCTCTGGCAAAAACACTTCCTCACCCCTCTCCTTATCAGTATCAAAATCAACACGCAAACTTTCCAAAAGTAGTTTTATCACACAAGAAATTAATGCTCACTTAAAATGATGGCAACGGTATGGCAGTGTGCCATTGGTGACGTTACGGTAAAGCCAAGTCAAATCTTCCCTTCCAAGTTTCTGTAAAAAGATACATATATAAAGATTATATATATTTTTCCTCTTTTTTTCTTTCTTTTTTCTGATTTCTGGCTATTTTATAAAAGCATAGCTTTCCCTGCTGAAATGTAATATAAAGCATCTGGCTTTACATCATACATATGTATCTGGCATACATATTTAGTTTTTACAGCTATAAAATGTGAGTTTTCCCTTTATAAGTGATTTTGGACTTATCTAAATAAAAGTGGGTAAACAAAATTTAGAACTGTTTGTATAAAGATACTGTGCCACTGAATCAATCTTGTGTTCCTGCTTTATTGCAGTTGTTCCTTGTCAGACTTGTGCACACAGGTTCAAACTGGTAGTGCCTATGATCAATAGCAGATTTAATAAAAAACCTCTTATAGTGGAAACGATGTAATATTCAGCACAGTTTGAGTACATTAGATTGTCATAATTATTATGCAGTGGTATTTAGGATGCCCTTTCTTTTCTTTTTAAGCAGGAAAATACCGTTCTTCACCTGACTACTTCATAAGGTGTGGAAGTAAAGAGAAGATTATTCCTTTTTTTCAGTTTTCTTTATAGAGGATTTTCCCTGATGGTTACCGGCGGAGCTTGCTCCTTTTTTGGGGGGGAGGTGTAATGGTGTGGTTGGCTCTTTCAAGCATCGTGGTCCTAAGTTGCATGGGGCTCGTTGTCTTTTCTATGCCAGTGCGCCCGGTATCACCCTTTGACACGGCACTGTCATAAAGCATCCTCTGTGCACAGATCAAGACGATATAATTGAGCCTGGTGTTATTGTATGTCACTGCTCTACATAATCTCAGATAATGCACTATGGTAACTCTTGGCAACTGCTGACTTGTTAATAGTGACCATTGTGTATCAAGCACCACAGAAACCCATTAAAACACGGCAAAAAATGTCTTTTCTCTAGCAGGGTTCACTGAGCGATGCTGTGTATGATATGACAAATAATACTCAGGCGAACTGAATGTCGGGTTCAATTCTGAAATCCCTTGAATGTACGAGCTTGTTTTTTTCACCAATTTAAAAACACAAATTTCCAAACTTGGGAACCTCAAGCAGAGCAATTTTTAAGCATCTGAAATAAGTTTTAAAAAATGCAATGAGCTCATCTTGTTCGAGTACTGCACCAGCATCTCTCGGACCACTATTTATTTATTTATTTATTTATTTATTTATGCACAAATAGGGACTTACTTAAGTACCTAAAATTGAAAAGTCAAAAGCTATTGAGAAGCAGGTTTATGTTGTCCCTTAAATGTGGATAGGAGAAAATGACATTCCCTCCAGAGGGAAAAATGAAAAGGTTTGTAGTTATATTAGGAGACTCTTAAGTTTTTGGCAATAAATTAATTTCAGTCAATATTAACCAAATAATCAGTGTCCCCCAAGGGGTGCTGGTTGACCCATGTATTGTTGTCTGCCACTCAGTATGTGGCTTTTGAAAAGCAAATGTTTTCTCTGTCGCTGGCATTATTTGGTGCAAT
Source organism: Crypturellus tataupa (assembly GCA_034781795.1). Lineage (NCBI taxonomy): Eukaryota > Metazoa > Chordata > Aves > Tinamiformes > Tinamidae > Crypturellus > Crypturellus tataupa. Next base: position 759,797 of record JAWLRI010000674.1, read on the forward strand.
CTGTTGAATCAAATATTTGTTCAGTGATTCAAGCTGTTGATTGTCTTGCAGAGAAACACACAATTTTGAGCCTAGAGTTTCACCTTTTCTCTAATTAAAGACTCCGTCTTCGCTATAGACTGCTTTATAAGACCCTGGGGGCTGAGGAATTATCTCTGAGTTGGTTCTATGAATAAATGGGGCAATTTATTTTTCAGCGTTGTGTACGAACACTGGGTTTTGCTCTTCAAAGCTGAAAGATTTTTTTTCCTTGTCACATGTGAAACTGTTTTGCTTTTTTAAGACTCTGGCAGCCAGTGAACCTGTGGCATATTTTGCTGGAAATACTTACAAAGCAAGGAATACTTGTGTTTGGATTCGGTCCACTTTTCCCTTTGCGAAGTGCTTCATTCAGTAGAGGCACTACGATAATGCTTAATTTTTAATGCAAAGTACTGTAGACACAATACAGTCTGAGTGCTGCAGTGATGCCGGCTGGCACTGAACATGCACCGGACTTTTAAAAAAGTGGCTATTGGAAAAAAAGCGAATGAGAAAGTTATGTTTACTGCTGCTGTCTTGCAAAGAACAAAAAGATAAAACAGTCCACAATTGCCTGTTTCCAATCCACCATTTGCATTATGATTGATGTATAGGGGTTGAGGTCATGGGGATCTGATAATCAATTTTGTGCCAAGAGCGGTTAGACAAAACAGTGGCTGACCAGCATCGCTAACGCGGTGGTGGCTCAGCCTTTTGGAATGCTCACATGGCGGGTCTGAAGCCTTTTGTGCCCGCCACATTTTTCCATTTGGTATGAGGCTTAGCGGTAATCAGCTCACTGCTAATTAGAAGTCATTCGGCGTCCTGCTCCCCATTATTACGTTAAACTATCTCAGACCTCAAGAATTTTTACATTCAAAAAGAAAAGTTTCTGCAGTACCTTTTGTCATGTATTTCCCACACAGCAAAGTTGAGAATACACTTTTGCTGTTTCAAAGCAGCCTCTATGGAGGAAGCAAAAGCCATTCTTTTGCTGTGTTTGAATTATTTTCTGCCTTTCATTTCTGTTTTCAGTTGTTAAATAGCATATATCAACACTGAAAGTGAGATGAATAAAAGGATATATATATATCAGTCTTTGAAAATGATGGAGATATTTATAATAGAGAGGTTTGTATTCATCTTTGTAGGTCTTAAAGTATCAGCAGGCAAGAAGCCTGGAGGTAGCATCCCATGGAGCTCTTATTTTTCACATGAATTGGATACAGAAATGCTTTCCTTTTTCAGAGCTTAGGATCAGTCCTTATGCACCTCTCATCAAAACAGGAATCTAAAAAGTTCACTGTTTGGGGATGCAGGGAAGGCAGGAGCAGAGATACCAGTTCCCCTCATCCTTATTTTACTCTCCTGCTGTTAGTGGTGTATTAATAAATAGTTTTTGTTAGCAGAGTTTAAGCGTCAGTCCTTCTGCAAAGCAAAGGTTTAAACTAATTGTACAGGGTTGTGACTTGCTAAGAGCTGTCAGTGTGCCAGTGAAGACCATTCTCCCTCTCTGTGTTTGCAGGTATACACTGTGACAGTGTGTGCGCGGAGGGGCAGTGGGGCCCGAACTGCTCCTTGTCCTGTTACTGCAAAAACGGAGCCTCGTGCTCTCCCGACGACGGCATCTGCGAGTGCGCGCCGGGCTACCGAGGCACCACGTGTCAGAGAAGTAAGCACAGAATAAATGCCTTGAAATCTCTCAGTTTCTCTCTCTGCTATTTGGAATATGCTTGGTATAATACTGTAGTGCTGTGTAAACTGTTTGGTGAAACAGTCCTTTGGGGACATTTTAATTGGCAGAAGGTATGAATGTAGAGAAATAGATGTTAATTACGTTAACAGTGTTTTCAACTGTCTTCTAGTTACTGTATAGCCTTACTTTTATATACTATTTCTACAGTGACACTGTTGTGCATATGATTTTATAAGAAACAAATATGGTAGGGGAATCAATTCTAAGGCTAACATTTCCAAGAGTGGTTAACCAACAGTGATTTTTTTTAAGACATATTCTGGTAGCTGAGTAAAGTGTGCCTGAGTTTCAGAAGTTAGAATCCTTAGCTTCCCCTTGAGTTTTGCAGCCATCATCAGCTTAATTATTGCTTTTATTTAACATTTCTTCTGAAGCAGCAAAGAATGACCAATAATATCACGCCTCCCTGCAAGTAAAAGGCATCATATGTACACATACTTTTAGTTTAAAAATTCTTCTCTGTAAAACGTAAATGTTAGCAGGAGAAGAGTCATGAACTGAGGTAAATCATGTCAGAAGCAGGGAGGCAAAATAAGATAATGTGCAAAATACCCACCCATCCAAGAGGATTTGTCACCGCTTGCCTGGTTGTCCTTGGTTCACACTGAGAGGGGGAAGAGAAGAGCAGTGCGGGCTCCTCCACGCTCGGGCATGGCCCTGCTTTGAGGGGGTCTCCCAGAAACAGCGTCAAGAGGCAGGTGGAGTAGGCCAGGCAGAGAGGCTACTGGAGGCTACTGCCCTCCGAAGAGGCAGGAGGAAGGAAGGACCCAGCAAAGGATTGCCAGGAAGCTGAAGGAGAACCAGAGGAAGCCAGGCATGGCAGCGTTTCAGGGTGAAGAGTGTGGTTGCCTTTGGCACTACTAAATGCATTACTGGAGCGTTAGTTTCACTTAAGCATTTCTAAGTGCAGTAATTATTCTCACTACCTAATCTCAGAAGGCTTTACAGTTAATCAGTTAATCCAAAGGTAGACTAAATGTAAAACATCCTTGTGCCTTGGAAATAATGTGTGTGACGAACACAAGCGGCCTCCCCTCCGACGTCTCTCAGAGCCAGTCTCTCGTGCATGGTCCTCAGGCCAGGAGGTCATGCAAATAATTTGGATCCCAATCAGAAAATGCCCTTCTGGTAAACAGGAAGATCTTAAGGCACTGTTTCTTTTGGATAAGTTAAGATATCGAGGGAAATCTGACAGCATAACTTATATCAAGCATATAATTGAAAAGCTGAATCTTAAATGAGATTTAAAATTTTGAAAAGATACCATGTTAGTTTTTGTAAGTGCTAATAGCTGCTTTGCTTTGCCACAGATATTTCACTTGAAGCATTGCCTAATACGCCAATTTATCAGGAAAAAAAAGGAATGCCCTGAGGGATTAGAGAAACAAAGAGATTTCATGCAACAACCTTTTTTGCTTTTCTTCTTCTCCTGTCTATTTGGCTGATTATGGTGTTCTGCATAAAAGGGACTAGTGCCTTTGGCACAGTCATTAAGTGGAGGACTGTATTTTTCTGGTCTCAAGTTCTGAAAAAATAGGGAGGTGATGTGTAATTAACTGTCTCATGTAATGAGTACAGTGAATACTTAGCTGAAAGGATAGCTTGAAAACATTAATACATTATTTTTCAGTGAAGTAATGGCTAAAGTGGTCTAGATTTGTATTCTGACTTATTATTTGTATTCTGACCTATTACAAAGCTGAAGTCTAAGATAACCCCTACTCATCAACTGATAAAAATATCAGTATATGTTTTTCAAGTAATTTTCTTCAAATATAAGATCTTTTAAAATATGTTTATGAGGTAGAAGATATGGAGTATATAAGCAAATATGCATAGTATGTAAATATGTAAAGTACTTAGATATTTCAAAAATAAGTACAATCTTTCTGTTTTCCTTATTTTAAGCAATAGTGTATTTGGCTTGACAAATAATAGAATGTAAACTAACCAGTTATTAAATAGAGCATAGTTAACCCTCAAGGAAGAAAAAGATCTACTTTATACTTTAAAGTATTCTGTGTTTATTGGAACTTTATGACTAGTCACCACCACATTATGGTCCTTGTGCATTTAGAAAGTAGAACTATTCAAAGTTAGCAATTAATCCACTAAATAGTAGTTCATGACTGTATTCAGTGCAAGCGGTGAGGACAGTTTGTTCTTTCCACTTCCAGTTTGTTCTCCTGGGTTTTATGGACACCGTTGCAGCCAGACATGCCCCCAGTGCGTACACAGCAGTGGTCCCTGCCATCACATTACTGGATTATGTGACTGCTTACCTGGATTTACAGGAGCCCTTTGTAATGAAGGTACAAGCTCTAGTTAGTACTCCTGTAGCTAGTGTGATGCTTGGTAGACACCAAGAATTCTGATAATTTTCATTTTATCTATTGTAAACCTGTAAGACCCAAAATGTTAATGTTTCTTGTTTCTTAAAATAAAGAAGACATGATCTATGTGCTAAAAAAAAAGAAAAAGAAAAAGCTACTAATACTTGTGTCCTGTTTTCAGTGTGTCCCAGTGGCAGATTTGGCAAGAACTGTGTTGGAATCTGCACATGCACCAACAATGGCACATGTAATCCTATCGACCGGTCTTGTCAGTGCTACCCTGGCTGGATTGGCAGTGACTGTTCTCAGCGTAAGTGTCAACACATTTGTTTCCATTGTTTTTCAATAGCTGAACCCTGACCAATTTTCTCTGTTTATTAGTGAAAAAATACTTTCTAAGTGAGAAGTGATGATTTAATTGCATAGAGAGATTCACCTTTTTTTGTATTTCATTTGCACTATTACACACTTCTTTACGTGTGAATTTTCTCAGAAGGTTAGGGGACTGAAGTATAGGGCTCTCAAAGGGGGACTAGGGGACAGGGTCTGTTTCCAGTAGCCAAAGAAGAATTACGACAAGATGGATCCAGACGTTTCTCAGAATTGCACAGTGAAAGGCCAGGGGATGATGCTCATAGGTTGCAACAAGGTCAACTCTAATTAGACCAAAGACAAAAATAGCGTTATTCTGAGAGTGGTTAAGCACTGGGACAGGCCACTTAGGGAGGCTGAAATCTCTGTCCTAGAAGAAACTGAAGAATCTCCATCCTCTGAATGGGACACTAGACTGGATGCTGGACTAGATGACACCAGGGGTCACTTCCTGTGATGCTATCAGTCTTTCTTTCATAGTGGCTTTAGACTAGTTGCTAGTCCCATAACAATAATGTTATGAACATGGCATGGCTTGTATTCACAGGTAGGATAGAGGTTCTGAATGACAGATATATTTTACAAATGACTTCCTGAAGCACTGAAATATTGGGTTGTTTTGACTGCAGTCACATGCCACACAGAGCCAGGATATTCTAAGACCCAAGCTGCAAGACCATATTTTTTCTTGTCAAACGTTTGAGGGTTTTTATTAAGAATTCCTTGCATTATGAATGCATTTTTATCATTACTTACCACTTTTTAGCAGATTTTCCCCTTCCTTTTAAAATTATTTTCAGAGATGCACATTTTTAGTGTCATTGAAATCCACTTGATTTATATATGATCTTTCTACGCTAAAACATGTGAAGGCTATTCCTGATTTGAAAAGGCAAAGAGCTTAGCCCTAATTTTCTTCTGTTTCACAGAGTTATTTTATTAAGTAATTAGGTGTTCTCCTGATACATTGCTAGAATAATCTGAATTGATCTACAAGAAATCTGATCAATCTTGTTAGATCTGATCTGATCTTGTTAGATGAATCTGAATTGATCTAACAAAAAATAAATACCTGAAACAAAATTCTCAAAGGAAGCATAACCAATTTGATAAAGTACCGAAATGCTCAGAGTCCTGCAGTGTGTGCAAAAACTTCAGTCAACCTAAACTCAACCTGTTTTTATGAATAAATGTGGTTATATCAGCCCCTAGCACAATGTCTTTCGAATTTTGATCCATCACTGTGCTAGGGTTTCCATGGAGGTGCATCTCCTAATAACATGCCTCATCGGTTTCTCTTATTCATGGTTTGGCTGGACCAGGTTAACTGGCTCTGTACCAGAGCAGCGCAACATCTGATCAATTTAGAAAAGAAAACCTTCTTTGCTGGCTACATTTTAAGAAGTGATCAGCATCCACAACTCTGTATGAGATCAAAATAGATTTTGGGTCTGTTCCTGTGGAAGCCAGTAGCAATGTAGGTGCTGGGTCCATAGTTTTATAGTGAAATAAGTAGGTTGTTGGTAGAGTACAGGAGTATTTGGGAAGAGGAGGGATTTTACTACTGAATCAATACAAGAAAATGATGCTAGAAGCATGAATGGAGGCTGCTTCTGGGGCTGTATTCATGGACCATAGGAGAGGAAGTTTATGTGCTTTGTATAACAGGCTTTTGATCCCACGGAAAATAATGATTCCATCAATTTATTTTGGAATGACTGACCTTTTTGAAACACCTAACCTGTGACCTTCTTAATTTACCGCGAATATCATACAATAAATAACAATAATAAAAGTATTTGTAAATCACAATGAAAATTGAAACAACAAACTTACTAAAAATGTGTATTTTTCAATAAAATGCAATATTCTTCTTAATGGAGTGAATTTTCGGCAAGGATAACATTTTGCAAAGGTGCAGATCACACATATATGAATCATTTTGCTTATGCAAACATTAAAAGGATCAAAAACCTTCTTTTACTCCCAAGACAGGTCCCTGGAAAACCAGGTTACAGATTTGAGGAGATACCATTATTTTAATATTAATACAGAAGATCAGACTTTATTACCTAGGCTGTTTCTTCTCTCCAATAAAATACTCTTTTTCTGCTTAAAAAATAGATTTTTTAGTACACAACTGTGTACTAAAGAAACAAAAAACCTCAATATATAACTCCTATATTTTCAAATAAAGGAACTATTCTTTGAGCACTGTATACACTTAGGGATATTGACATAGAGAAAATTTTCTGTTGCTGTCTCTGAATAATAATTACCATTTGGGGATTTGCTTCACTATTTTAATGTTAGCATTCAGTGTCAGATTTGTTCACCATGACATTTCCAAACTAATCACTAAAATTGTACCTTATAACATTTTCGGATGTGATTATGAGTAGAAAAAAAACCATCTCCTACTGAATTTATGATTGCTTGTTTCCTAGAAATACATTGATTGGTAGACCTATGGAAACAAAGGAGTAAATCAGAAGCCTTATTAGGTCAAGAAGCTACCTTAATCAAGTTATATGTGCCACACTTGGGCAATAATACAGACTCTAACAGTGAAAACACATTGTCAAGCTACAAGATAAGTTTAAGCCTTCTTTGTCTATTCTTCTTCACATTGGAGGCTTAAAATGCTTAAGCCCTTGGTGGTGTGCTTTGGATGGACTTCAAATTAAAAAAATAAAAGAAAATTATGTTTCTCTGTCATCTGATCCATGAGAAAGCTTGTATAAGAGTGTCCTAGTTACCTCCTATCAAACATGCACCGTGGGTTTCCTTCACATGTTAAATCTTTTTCAGAACTATTTATGTGCAGTAAAATGACTCATTAGGTGTGTTTTGTTAATGAGCAGTGAGGGTCCTTGTCATCTGAGATTAAGTAATTGATTTCTTGTTTCAGCTTGCCCACCTTCTCATTGGGGACCCAACTGCATCCACACATGCAACTGTCACAACGGAGCTTACTGCAGCGCCTACGACGGGGAGTGCAAATGCACCCCAGGGTGGACTGGCCTTTACTGTACCCAGAGTAAGTGATCCTTGTCCTCCACTCATGCTCGTAGGGGTCTGCAGGGCAGTGGCAGAATTTTCCTTTGGTATTTTAACTACTTTGTTGACTGATTTCTTGCCCTGTTCGCACTCAGGCGGGTACTGCTTTGCCTCTATGGTGCCCCTGTAAGCAGCCAAGCCTCGGCTGTACGTTTGTGTCCAGGCTCCCTGCTGACCTTCCTGCTGAGGAAGGCAGCTTTTATCCAGGTGTTGGTGGGTGTCACCGCTGCGTGTGTGCGGCTGTAGCCCAGGTACAGGCCAGACACCAGCCTGCTGCTGTGCTGCAGTTCCTTCCCTGTCCAAAACCACCCCAGGAAATACTCAGCGTTGGGATGCAGTAACCAAGTTTATAACATTGTGACACAGAGCTTACTGAGGCTGTGAGAATAACCTGGGCCTAAGCTGGAGTTGTGATCTACTGAGGCAAAGTCCCTGCTGGTGCTGCAAATTGGTCTTATTGTCCATCTCTTCTCTGTAATTGTTACATCGCAGAAACAACTGCAGCAACAGCTCTCGGTCAACACATGTAATTCAAATACTGATATAGAAGCTACTTCATCTGCAATTTAGGAGAAAAACTTCATGAGGATCTTATTTCATCATTTCTTTCAGAATTTGCTTTGTGTAATTAATGCATTAGATCATGGACATTTCTAAGATCTTTTCATTATAATAATATCAACAGTGCAGTGACCAGCAATAGGTATATGGCATCCATTTTATGCTGGGTAACAGTTCATACAAAATTTCAGAGAGAAATATGTGTTAGAGATAGATATGGATAAAGAAAAAGTTGTTATTATCTTTACCATAAATAGTTGTATTTATGTCTCCTATTTGACTTATCTTCATCCCCACTGTTTTCTGTCCAGGCAGAAGCATTATCTTTGAACTCAAAAAATCCTGACTGCTTTGCATTCAGTGTTTAAATACAGTTTTCATCAAGTTGCAGTTCTGCTTTTTCAACTGAACAATGTCACAGTGGCAGGAAATAACACATATATTACAGGGCCATATGGATGCAGCTCTGGAAGACATTCACTGTGCTGGTTAACTGCCAGCTATTGTGGTTATTTTGCTTCCTGCTGGTGAATAACAATCTCTGTGCAGTGATATGTCTTCGACATACTGAAATGGCATCTCTGTGAGGCACAGAGATACAATATGATAATATTTTTACTCTTTATACTTCAGCTGTGCTGGAAATATGTTCAGAGGTCTATTCACCACTAGACAGAATCCCTGTACTGGTTCACAAAGTGCCCTCTTCCTGTTCCTTTCAAATATCTCCATAAAACTCATTTCTTCAAGCAGCCGTTCTTGGTACCTTCATTTGCTGTCCCCATAAATTCCCGTTCTTGTTTTTGCATGGTTGTTTGGCTGATGTATATTTTAACCCTGTCAGAATAGGTCAGGCCTCAGTCTGCTGTGGTTGTAGAATGTCGTGCTGCGCAGCAGGGCTACAGAAATGACATGGCAGTAACGTAACGAGTAATGATATTTGGGTGTTGTTTCTAGAGCATTTTTTTTCACTCTGTTTTCCCTCCCGCTCCTTGCACTGCAGGATGTCCCCTAGGGTTTTACGGGAAGGATTGTGCCTTGATCTGCCAGTGTCAGAACGGAGCCGACTGCGACCACATAACGGGGCAGTGTACCTGCCGCACGGGGTTCATGGGGAAGCACTGCGAGCAGAGTGAGTAGCAGCAGGAGTTGGTCCTGCTTCATAACAAATACCAAACCCTCGAGCCGAGCTTCCGCTGCTTTGGTCTGCATTCGCATACAGCCTAGATGGGGAATTTTGGATGAGCAAGTTTCAGGATTTGGTCCCCATTTTTTCCCGAACATAAAAACCCAGAGAATTAATTATTGAGACAGTTTATGATTGTGACGGCTGTTCTTTTCAAATGTGGCTATAAATTGAAAGACATTTGCACTACATTCTAGTTTCTATGGGCATAATGCTGAAAAAACTTCAGCAACCCAGACATGCAAAAGTAACAAATAAATCCAAGTAATTGTCATTAGTATAGACCACAATGAAAATTAATAGTTAGAAAACTGAAGATTGGATGTACCACACCAATCCTAGTGGATAATATTTTTTTGCGATGTGGTTTTACAATACAATTGGGTTATAATAGGGTTTCTACATGGGTAATTCTTTTAACAGTTTTCTACCAGTAAATCAAGAATAACACCACTGAAATCAATGATGGCATGGTGTTGTAAAACACTATAAAAGGGTCCTAGGCAGAAATCCGGAGAGTCCTACTTTTCTTAAGATTACAGGCTGGTACTCCCATACTTCATGCATTACATTGCACTGCAAAGCAATCTGTTCAACACAAGGCAAACGTGCTGCAGATGGATGTACTTAATTATGATTTTGGAGGCTTAAATGAATCTTTGCAATCAGCAGTCTGCATGGGGCAGAGTAGAGAGCACAGTCCCCTCGCCTACAGCCAGGGCTGATACGGCTGGGTCTGGTCCAAGGGGCTACACAGTGGTGGGGGCAACAGGCACCACAGCTGGCAGCCCTGGAATAGAAGGAGCTGGGGACATGACCCTATACTAAACAATATTACCATATACTAAACTTCTGTCTTGTAGGCAGACTTTATTCCCTCAGCAGTGAGTCTAGGCCCAGCTGCAACACATACTGATTTTCTAACACTAACAAGCATCTATGTAGAAACTCAAAAAAAGGGTGTTTTTTTTCCCTTAAAAAATACAATTAAAACAAAATTAGAACATTTTAGAGGAATATATTCATTTCAATTAAATAATAGTTATTAACATGTTACAGGTAGTTATTTAAACATTCTTTTCCCACTCAGATTTCAAAATGTTTCACTTCCAAAGAGCAATAATATTTAGGTAAACTTTTTTGCAAGATCTTTTTTTGATGTTGTCAAATCTAAATATTTATTTGACTATTTTGGCAAAGCTACATTCATTATTATATTTCATAGATTTGCCATTTTATCCTATGATCTGAGAAAGGTTCAACCATATTAAAATGTTCTGATATTTCTGAATATCAGAAGTCTTTTCATTCCAATTCAGATTTCAAAATGCCAAAATATTCCATAGAACAATGTTCTTTGGCTAGTTGTGCTAGCCATTCAGTAGTTCTCATGTAATTGAATGAAACTAAGAGAAGGATAAGCATGAAATTGCACTGTATTTTGTTTTATCAAGGCTGCAAAAAAGTTTCTCTAGCAACTATTGTGTTGCATTATCTTGTAAATCATTCTAATGTAAGAATACATAAAAGAGGAGTTAGATTGTTTCTTAAAAAAACTAAAAAATAAGCAATCCAATTACAAAACCAGTGAGAGACTGAGAAGATTGAGTCTCAGGAGAAAAAACACTACACTTCTTCAACCCATCTGTAATAGAGCAATGCAACACCCACATGTTTACAGAGGTGATGATACAAAGGAATCGTTATCAGTGTAGGATAATTCTCTACTATACTAATTGCACAGTGAAGCAGATGCTTTGATCAGTAATTAATTATTCTAATGCAAATCATTTTGGAAGAGACATAGTTCTGTAAAAACTCTTCAGTTAGGCTTATTTCTCATAAGTTTTTCACATTTTTCTCTGTGATAGTTTCTCATTTAGATATCAAAATATGTTAATGCATCATTTTTATTTTTTTATAAATATATGGTGCATGTTAAATTCATTCTTCTGGCTTTTATCTCCTACTCTGTTACTACATTAGCACATCTGTCATATGCAATGACACTTGCTATATATCTGGCACCTCTTATATCATTACATGTTTTGAGCACTGGGGTTTGAGTGACTTGGGAAACCTGACTTTGGAAACCTGACTTTATGTTGTAAAACTTCCACTTTAGGCAAGTTTTGTCCATTTTTCCCAGTGTTTTCTACCATGTTAATCTGCGCCTTTCTGATTTCACATTCACTACTTTAGTGGCACCAAGAATACGGATGATGGAAAATCAATTGTGAATATAATTGCCCCTTTTCCTCTTGCACGCACACGCCCCCCACCTTGCCTTGCTTTATGAAAATAGAGATTTACCAGTAATAAGATAATGCCATCTGGTGGTCGCTTACAAAAACATACCTAGGTTGACAAGGTCAAGTGCTGGCATATAAGATGCTATAGTTTTGTAATACCAAAACATTCCAAAAACACTAACTTACATCTTCATCTTATTTTGTGCAGAATGCCCTCAAGGCACCTATGGATATGGATGCCGGCAGTTATGTGACTGTCTGAACAACTCAACGTGTGACCACATCACGGGGACGTGTTACTGCAGCCCAGGCTGGAAGGGAGCCAGGTGTGATCAAGGTAAAAGCCTAGGCACAATAAAACTACTGTGATTGGGTTCTCTAAAAACAAGACTCATCTATTAAATGTCATGTCTGTATCAATCATTAATTAAACCTGATGAGTTATGTGTGCTTAAATAGTCTATTTTATCAAGTTAGATGAGCTCTGTAGGTTTTTAAATATTAGATGTCTCAGTGACAGTTTATTGGAGTAACACTCAAGCGCAGATCACATAAAATCTTTTAAAGTGTACTGCTATCTAAAGGTGTTGGTAGAGCATGTGCTTTATCTGCTCTGTATTTTTTGCTTACAGAATGGTCTTACTTTTTCAAATACATGAAATACCTCTTTCTAAAAAGAAGACAAATGCTCTTCCTTAAGGCCAATGGTTTCTGACATACTTCTGTTTCTGCATTATTAAATACACTTAGAACTAGCAGGAAGATTTAGAAGTGAAATACTATCCTGTACTCCTGACACAGGAGCCTTGCAGGCATTTAATCTGTATATTTCATTTCTTCTTGTATTTCAGCTGGTGTGATTATAGTGGGAAACTTGAACAGCTTAAGCCGTACCAGCACTGCCATGCCTGCTGATTCTTACCAGATAGGGGCGATAGCAGGCATCATCATTCTTGTCCTCGTTGTGCTTTTCCTGTTGGTGCTGTTCATCATTTACAGACACAAACAGAAAGGGAAGGAAACGCACATGCCTGCAGTGACCTACACCCCTGCTATGAGGGTCATTAATGCAGATTACAGCATGGCAGGTAAGAGCCTGCATCCTAGAGGGTTTCTTTTTCTCCCTGTCTTGACTTTGTGCTTGTGCTGGAGGCTCGCGTCTGGCCCTGAGTGTGCACACTGAACCTGTTAGCGAGAGCTGCTGTGAGCAGGAGCATGTTTGATTCCAGAGAAAGTGTCTGAAAGCCTCACTGGAAAGGGAGGCAGAGGAGATTTCCTCCTGAAGGAGAGAGGAAGGCTGAGACCCATTCAGTGGCCCTGTCGGAGCACCTGGATGATCCCTGCTGGCACAGCAGGCCAGGAGTGTGAGGGCAGGCTGGTGTGCCTGCCTCGCAGATGGCAGAGGTGACTCACCCGAGTGCAGAACGATGCGGGCCCGGCATCTACAGCCATTTCGTTGGTTCTCTACCAGTCTTTTAATCTCCACGTTTAATGCTATAAAGCTAGACAGGTAAAATATATTCCCTGCTGAGTAAAGGAATAAGCTGACCTTATATACGCCATGCTCTCCTGTGTAATGTTTTGCAGCCCTAAATGTTTCACTGCATTAAGAAGTGGAAGTGTGGATCTTTCTATTTCTCCAGGCCTATTTTAAAACAGAACTGGAAAGTGTGTCAAAACAAGTTTTCTAATGAAATTTTAAATTCAGTGCTAATAACTTGAATACAGCAAGACTGTTATATCTATAGAAAAAGAAAATTTCACATTAACTATGTTAAAATTCTGTAGAAGAGTGAAAGAGTTTGAAACACTGCTGAAACAAGACAGAATTTTTCAGTCTATGAAGGTGCATATGAATTGGGATGAGAGTTACATGAACTTCAAGGCAATGCTAGCTATCAAGGAAGCGGGCAGGTAAAAAAGCCAGCAGAAGCTGTTGTCAAAACAGGGAAAGACATCTTTTGAAAACAGCAGCAGAAGTGGTGCATTAGGAGCACCAGAAAATGTTGTGTAGCCTTGCTGATGGACGTGTCTGAAATTAGGACACCACCACAGCTACAGACACTGGAGGTGAAAGAGAGCAATGGGTCACAGCAGAAATGATGGCAAATCAGTAGTGCTTGAGATTGCCCCTTGGTGAAAGTAAGATCTTGTAGTATTTTGGTTTTCAAGAAGTTCTGGAGCAAATGCTGAAATTAATGCAGCACTATCAAGAAATATTTTTAAAAAGGACACAGCACATTATCTTTAGTTGTTCATTTTCCTGTCTTTTCAGAAACCATGCCTCATGGTAACGGTGGAAATGCTAACAGTCACTACTTCTCCAACCCTAGCTATCATACTCTAACACAGTGTACCACCCCACCACATGTCAACAACATGGACAGGCTGACCCTGGCAAAGGTAAAACATAAAATCTAAACATTTCTGAGCAAATTAGCCTCGAATTTCTTTTACTTTCTTCCCTAGTCCCTCATCTTGAATTTATTTTTCACCTTTCATTGATTATCACCTTGTAGAAATTCAGTAACCATTTAGTATTTTCAATTTCTATTATCTGTCTTTCTCTGAAATAGTCGAAAAACAACCAGCTGTTTGTGAATCTTAAAAATGTGGAACCTGGCAAGCGAGGCACTGTTATGGACTACACAGGAACGCTGCCTGCAGACTGGAAGCACGGAGGTTACCTCAATGACCTTGGTAAGAGAGAAACAAAAAAAGGAGGGAAAAGTGGATGTTATTCATTGTGGTTGTGATGGACTAGAAAGCAGAGGTCTGTTTTCCTGTGTAGGGCTGGATCTCCAGCCAGGTGGTATGGAAGTGGTTATGTCACAGAATATAACAAAACCTGCAATGACTGGTTTGCCAAGCAGTAAGGACTAGGGTTATGGGTTCAGCCTTCCTGTAGGGCGGTGGCCTCAAAGACCAAATGTGGCTGCCTGAGAGGACCAGTGACCCAGCCTGATGCCCAGTGCAGATGCAGAATGTAAAAAAAAAAAAAAAAAAAAAATGCTTATTAGGTAGTTTTGTAAGATCGTGGGTATATTTGCAATAAGGATCATAAGGATCTACTTCAGGAAAATTGGAAAGATTCTTATTAAATCAATGAGAGATTGCATAGCTTTGTGGGCCTTTTTCTTTTTTTTCTAGTTTAGCCTCTACCATATAGAATTGATGCTTTAAAAATAGCTCCTCATCATCTGATCTGCTTTAGCTATAAGTTCTAAATAAGTTAGGTACAAGGTCTTTCAAGCCTGTTTGCCAAGAGACAGAGCACTTTTCTTACAATGAGAAATTTCCCAAGTTGTGGTAATGAGAGTCCTACATTTCCTTAGATTATTTGTCCCAGTACTCAGAACTCCTAAGAGAT
>JAWLRI010000674.1:774717-787509 GCA_034781795.1 Crypturellus tataupa
GGCTACATTTATCCCCTTGCAGTAAATCTGTACCAGGCAGATTCCAGAGGAGTGGATGGATGCTGATAGCGTGCTTCTTTTCCAAAACAGCAGATGGGATGATTTGGGTAGCTCTGATGGTCTGACTGTGGCATTAGTCCAGGCAAGAACAGGAGAACAGTTGACCTGACATCTAGCTAACAAAGTTGTATGGGACTGGAATACAATTCATGTCAGTTCTTTAACTGAAAATAGGTGTTCTATAGCCAAAATTAGCCAAAAAATTGTATTAAATATTAGATCAACAATAATTTTGATTTTTTTAAGCGTTCTAACATATTATCACAATACATTCCAATTAAAAAATAGTGCTTTACCATACCAATTAAAGCTATTTGAATGGATCAGTAACCAGGTAAATGCCAGATCTCCAGAGGCAGTTTTCAGTCACTGCTTATTCTGTGCTTATACTGGGGTTTGCACTGAGAGAAATCTGTTAATACCAGACAATTACAAAGCTGTAGACCTGGGCATTAAGAGTTTTAGGCCATTTCTTTAAGCCAAAGGACTGAAAAGAAGTGACCCTGAAGTAATTAACCTTGGGAGCAAGAATTGCAGTGAATTTGCCATACGCTGAGATTTTCAGGTCGAGATGGAGTTCTTTCTAGTAGATAGTTTATTCAGACAAAAAATATGCTTTAATCAAAAAGCAGTTATTGGGCTCATTCAAGAGTAACTGGGTGAAATGTAATGGCCTGTGACATATGTGAGGTCAAAGTAGATTATTTAATAGTCCCTTATGACCTTAACCACCTTCCTTGCACAGGGAGCTACCATCTGGAAGCGTGCAATCACAAAGTACCAATGATTCTGTAACCCTGTACAGGGTAGCATGGTACTTAGAGCATTTCTCTGGATAGAAGTGATCGACAAAGCAATTTTAAAGTGTCCAAAGCTCTTACCTACTCATTTTACATTTTCAATTTTAAAATTGCTCGTTTTGATTTTTTTTAAGGTGCTTTTGGACTTGATAGAGGATATTTGGGAAAGTCTCTGAAAGGTGAGTGCATTTCCTGATGCATATAAGTGAAGTGTAACAGTTATTTAATTTCAATCATCTTTGATTTCTGTGTGAAAGAATTTAAAATAATTTTGGAGTAAATTGTACTTAGCGAGTTAAAACATTCAGGATTATCTGAGGAGAAAGATTTCTTTGTTCTGAGCGGAGAGGCTCTTTTCATGGTGTTTTTTTTTTCCTTTAAAAGAAAAGTGCCTTTCTAAGCCCATCATTCTCCATATGCAAATCATTCCTGTACTACCTGAATCATGAAATAACTCTATTTTGACCAGCAAAAGGGACCTCTATCCAGTCATCCTCTGATGAGAGGCTTTAGGGAAGAGCGATTCCTCTTGCAGCTGACGTGGTGCATGGGCCACCATGAGCCCATAGAGCTCACTGTGGGCTCTGGGAAGGTTTATCAAAGCATGAATGTGTGGAGAGGAGTGAAAAACTTGGGAAATTCACGGAAACAATGATGTTTTCACCTTTCTCATTATATGATTTCTCCTGAGACTTCATACTGGGGTGTACTGGTGTGTGTCCCTGTTTTTGTTACATGGTTTAGGTATGCCAATGTGACTAGAATGTCTAGATACCCAAAGAGTGTGTGGGGGGAGAAGTGCAGCTAATTCTAAAAGAATAACCAATTAAATATGTAGCAGCTGCTACCTGACATTACCTGGCCTGGGGGGGATTAGGGAAAGCTTAATTTCCCTAAATTGACCTTTAATTGATCTTAAAGGTGTCAAAAAGTTGTAAGCAAACATTTACTGATTGGTTCCTCAAAGTCAGCCTTGAGCTGGATATTTAGAAGCAGGAACTAGCTGAGAAAATCCCAACCATAAAACCAAAATAAAATAGTATATTGCAAAATAACACAGAATACAAAACAACATAGGATACTATAAGATCTCTTCCTAGCATGAAAAAGTATCTCTCAAACCACAGTTACCTCTGTTTTTCAGTCAACTCTCAAAATGAGAAGCCTACTATTTTAATAGTGCGCTGTCCCTAGCACCTGCAAAAATATTCTGAAGTGTCCCTTAAAACCTGACTCTGCAAATAACTTGTATTTAATAGAAATTAAAGGTGCTCAAACTTTGCAACAAGAATTTGCCGATGGCGAGATCGGGCTCATAAAAGAGCAGAGAGGTAGAGGCCTTTGTTAATTGCTGTGTAAGACAATTTTTGAAGTGTTGTGAGTAGCTTTTTTAAAGTACCCACTTACGAGTGACTTTGTAGAAACTCCAAAATACAGAAGGACTGTATAACTGCAGAGTTTTTCAGAAATAAAAATGCATTTTGTTCTGTTCATATTTATATAGCACATTTGAAAGAGTAATATGTTTTTCCTCTTTCAGATCTAGTGAAGAACTCAGAATACAATTTAAGTAATTGCTCATTAAGTAGTTCTGAAAACCCATATGCTACTATAAAAGACCCGCCAGCTCTTTTACCAAAAAATTCAGAATGTGGATATGTTGAAATGAAGTCACCGGCACGCAGGGACTCCCCATACGCTGAAATTGCCAACTCTGCTTCAGCCAATAAAAATGTTTATGAAGTTGGTAAGTACAAACTGCATTTGTAGACTGTTAAGTTTGAGGACAAAAAGATCTTTCTTCTGAAATAGTTTAGTCAAAACACATGGAAAATCACTAAAAAAAATGCTGATGCTTTCAGACTCTATCTCCTTCTCAAAGCAGTAACAAACTCATTCTTTTGAGATAAAGCGGTGTAATTCACAAGATAGCTGGAAATGCCTTCAGTTCTGTTCTATAACCAAAGGGCACCTCTAAATTTTCCTAGTTTGAAAGCCTTTCTCTAAACAAGAGCAGCAGATACACTCAGGATAAAGAGGCAGTATAATTCATCTCTGGATTAGACTGTGATATGTGGAATACAGCTGAAGAAGGTGTACACGAGGCATAGAAGAGCTCTGTTTCCTCTCCTTGATCAGAAAATAAAAGAATATCATCACCCACAAAGGTGATTTTACTGATGGATGCTGTGTAGCATTGCATTTTTGAGAAATCTTTGGGATTCCTATGGGATGATAATTAATCCAATGATCTCTGGACAAAAATAACGTGGATGTCACAAAAATTATGGTGTATCATTTTCTATTTCTGTTCCCCGAAATTCCCTCTGGAATCCATCAGGACCCCCATTGTGCTGTTATGAATTTTTTTTTGTAAGACCTTGATTAAAAGCCCAAAATTTGGGCAGTATAGCCTAAGTGATGGCTTTTTTAGT
Organism: Crypturellus tataupa; assembly: GCA_034781795.1. NCBI lineage: Eukaryota > Metazoa > Chordata > Aves > Tinamiformes > Tinamidae > Crypturellus > Crypturellus tataupa. Next base: position 778,013 of record JAWLRI010000674.1, read on the forward strand.
TTGTTTGCACACAAGAACAGATGCTACTCTGCTTGGTTCCGTTATTAAATACACTGAAGGCAGTGCCTTGATGCAAGCTCACAGGTGTTATTTGGAAAAAAGCCAAGACACTTGAAGATGAACTTTTGTTCCATTTCAGGACTCAGCACGGTAAAGAGTCTTTATATTTTTAAGCAGCAGGGAGAGAATATTTTGCAACACAAACTGACCTGAAATGCTCTGCTTTCCTTCTGTTGCCTTTTCTCGTGCTCAGGGCATGTGTTTTCTTTTGCCACAGAACCTACGGTGAGCGTTGTCCCGGGAGCCTTCGGAAACAGCGGGCATTTCGGCCAGGACCCTTATGATCTTCCAAAAAACAGCCACATTCCGTGTCACTATGACTTGCTACCGGTTCGAGATAGCCCCACGTCCTCTACGAAGGAGGTCGGCAGCGAATGACTCCAGCAGTGGGACTCTCGAGGAGCACAGTGGCGTGGTTCATGCCCCTGCCTCTAATTTACCTTCTTATTTGGCTCCTAGTCTGTCCAGTAAAAAATTGCTGTACGTTAACCAGGAATCTCAAGATGAGGTTTGTATTGTATAAACAAGTGACAGATGGACAGACGTCACATTGGGGATATTCTGATTAGCTTTTTTTGTGGCACTTAATTTTATAGAGACAGGTATGCAACACATTTACACTGTAATATGTTGGCTTAAAAATACTAGTTTGTAGATCAGTTCTGGCAATAGAAACTCCCATTTCAGCTACTTTAAATATGGACTCCATGTTTGTATTTTACTTTGTTAAGAGTAGAAGTCCCAGGACAGTGCAGTTTACCAAATGCCACTTCATAAAGGGGATATGACTTACTGATATGTAGAAGAAAAACTATTGTCAAACATTACCTTCTATTCTTAGCTTTAGCTGAGATATTAAGCAAAAAGATTTGATGCAGCATAGCAAAGCCCAACACTGCTGCTGTTTGGGAAATCCATCATCAGATTTTTGTCTGTTACTAGTTATGGGGATACCTTGCTTAGACAGATTTGAAGATGCTGAAAGCATTGCATACTTCAGAATTACATGATGCTTCTGGACTGGGTACTCCAGGCCCTGCACCAGTCCTCAGCAAATCATTTACTGTATTTCAACTCATACGTTGCAGTTCTGACCACTGCTTCTGCCATACACAACTAATAATCCCTAACATATCAGTAACAACTTCATAAAATCTGTAAAATAAATCCATTTATTTTTGTCAGCATGGACTGAGTGTGAAAGACAAAGATGATGAATGCTGTAAATCTGAAGTGCAAGGACAGGTTTAAATTTTAGAAACAGATAGTAATACAGTAACATAGGGTAAAAGTAGTAAAATGTCTGATTTTTTTTCCTTAGAAGCAACTAAGCGATCTCTGTGCATATTTGCTAAAATTGCACCTTTTATTTTTTTTATAGTTAATGTAGGGAAAAAATATGCTTAAGCTGGTCTTTTGCATTGCTAATAATGTGACACATGTACCCCATTCTTCATTAACTTGTATCTCCATTTTTAAACTGTGCATCTATGTTTCTAGTGATCTAGCTTATAACAGCAAAAATATTCTACTGTGTGTCTTTTTTTTTTTTTTTTTTTTTTTTTTTTTTTAGCTTTTTTTTTTTTTTTTTTTTTTTTTTTGCCAGCTGGGCTTTATTTTGTCTGGTTAAGGAGCTCTCTGACGAGAGAGGAGGAAGATTTAAGTAAGGAATAATGTAATACTAATGTCTGTCAGAGGTGGTTAGCAAATACATGATAGCTTATATTAGTGAATTAATTGGAAAAAAAAAATCCCTACAAGGTGTTTTTGTTGACGATAACAACCGAGGAGCAAGAGGAAAGGAAAGAGCAGGCTCCATCTTTAAAGTTTAGCTCCTGTTGATTGCAGATGGAGCCCATCCTTCCCAGATGCTCCTTTCTCTATTCCCTGTGGAATCAGTTGTGACCTGTGCAATTCAGAGGAAAATAAATTTGCCAAGGAATTAACCTCTTGACACAAAATTGTGCACCAAAAAATAGCAGCCCCTGAATATAATGGCCATTCTCTTTCAGTGGGAGATTTCCTTAGGAACCTAGGAAGGATAGGTTAAGCTGTGGCAGTGCTGGTTCCACAGTGGGTAATGACACGGTGCTGTCTCCCCACACACTTGTTGCACAAGCCCGCAGCCTTTTCCACCTTGCACAGAATAGTAGGTTATCCCAAGGCTTGGTGCATCCCTGAGTGATGTGGAAAGGATGTGGGAAATTGCATTGTATGGTGTATAGCAGGGAGCACAAAGCCCTGTTAGTGCTCCCCTCAGTGTGCCCTGGGGTTGCACCTCAGAACTGTGAGGCACTGTATGATGCACAGGGCAGACGACACGTCAACATTTGGTGTATGAGCTCTGCAGCTCAGCACAGGGAGTTCCACAACAGTTCTTTTATCTGAAAGCCTGGATTGCAGTACAGCCTGAGACAAGGAATTATCACTGTTGTGATGGTATTGATACATTCCTGGGAAGATCAGCCCCCCTTTGAAATACTAACTGCAGCACAAAGGATCAGCTATGAGAAAACCTTAAAAAAACCCCAAACCTTTCTCGCTTGAGAAAGAGTCACAGGGCTGAAATGGAAGCACAGTGTACTTTGCATTAGTTTTATGTCATTAAAGTGGTGAGAAAGGAGAGTGCTGCATCTGGAGAGGTTGTTGTGGCTGTGCTCAAGGCTGAAAACATATGTGGCTATATGAAGTACCCCCTGATGTTCCTTGTTCCTAAAGAACATGAGCAGTGGCTGCTTTGCAGTTCCTTGGGCAATCCTTGCACATCCATGGGTAGCTGTCTGATCAGCTTTGGAGTTTGCAGTTACAGAAATTACCTACAAGATTTCAAAAAGCAACCACCATTTAATCCCTCCTTAAGAGAAAGTATTGACTGGGTTTGTGTGCACATAGGTACATGTAGTGCTACTGATATATACATGTGTTTGTACTGTGTGAGATGGACTTTAAAATAAAACCTTTCTTCTCTAATGCCGTGAAGAGAAAATGCTCTACTTCTCTACTTAGCAATTGTGGGCTCACAAAAAAAAATTGGAGATGACTAGGTCGCGTATTCATAATAAACAGTTTTTTGCTTTGTTTTCTTTTAATATGCATACACATCAGTGAAGAGCTGAATAAATGGTCTTCAGTTTGTTTGAAAATTTCCAGTAGGTCACATCCTCAAGTGATATGTTTATGAGAAAAAGTCAGTTTCTGATAATTTTGCCTACTACTTGTGTTTGAATAAACATACAACCAGATTCTGCCTTCTGTACTCCTGCTCTGTAGTCAGTGTAAGGAATGTCTGCGTATATCAGTGCTGTATGTGCAGGACATCTAGGTACGGTAAAAGATGTGTGAATTTACTTTGTGGGTCATCACTGATAGATGCTCAGAGAAAACAATTCCCTGCAGGGGTAGTAGAGTCTTGTTGAATGGTATCCCTGTATCCTTTGAGAGAGGAAAAAAGCACATGGGACTTGAGTTAGACATTCCCCTATGCCCTGTAGGGGCCGTAGGGTGGCTTCTTTTGAAATAAACTTCGCTGTCACCTCAGCAGAGACTCACAACTCAGACCTCATGACCATCACGTAGTCCTTTTTGCAGACCCTACCACGCTCTTCAACGTAGTAGGGCACTTCCCAACATGCACAGCACTTTCTGGTACCAACTTAATAGATAACCAATGTAATAATTTAGTAATCATCACCTATACAGAGAATTGTTTTCACCACTGCTGTGAATGGAGCAGTGTCAGCATGTCTCTTCATGTTCACTTTACAATAGTGAGGAATACAGCATTTAAAACTGAGATAGCTATTCCCTAACAAAATAACAATTTAGTAAAATGCAAGGAAAAATTAAGCACAAAGTCAATAGCTGACTTTAAACTATGTAGGGAAGATAAACTCTGAACTTTTAAATATTTTAAATAACTTAGGCGTATTAATTCTGATCACTTAGAAGCATAATGAACCTCAAGACTCACAAGACACAGTTACACCCAAATTTTGTCCACACCTTTATGTGCCATCGAGATCTCCCATTATTTTGAATTGTAGATGTGCCTGCAGGCTGCAGGAAGGGAGCAGATTTTGTTGTACTCATGTTTTCTGCTGAGACAATCTGCGAAGTTAATACTGAAGTGACGTTAGAATGAAAAAAAATCAAAATTGGGGAATGTGTTACTTAAAACACATTGGATTTTCAAAGGACTGTGACTAAAATTAGATTCAGTATGATTAGGTATGTTTCCAAATAACAATCTGAACACTGCAACAGTAAAATTCTGACTGAAGAATACAGAGCTAATTTTGACAAAAATGCTTTATATTAAAGAATGTACGTATATATATATATAGTAGTTTAAATGATTGAAATGAATGGGTGCATGTTTATTAATTACAGGGAATCTTGCCATGTTTCATACACTTACATTAGTGCTAGAGCACTGGACCTAACTCTTATATTTTCATTTTTTTAGCCCACAAAACCTCACTTTGATAAGACTGAATTGTAATATATTTTTTAAAGAAAACCTACCAGGTATGTTTGGCTTTTTTTTTCTTAGCTGTAACAAAAAAGTGTTTTGTTGTTAAAATATTTTTGTTTTCCAAAGATGACTGATGTACATCATTTTGACCTTCACTACCATTTATTTCACTTCACATACTTGTAGGTTAATGTAATAAACTTTCTAATGAAAGATGGAAGATGCTTTTTTTTTTCTTTTCCTCTATTCTCTCAGGATACATTGGAAATATAAATAATGTTTTCTTTTTACAGACACTGTACTAGGAAGTAATGTAGTTACTTTTTCTAAAAAGTCACCTCTGGAAAATTCAAGCTGATTTTAGGTTTGAATCTGCTGAGCTTTTGACTACTGTCAGATCCAGCAACATGTAGTTCCTTAGTCTGGGAAATTATTTTTAGAAAATAGGGAAAAAGAGTTTTTGAGAATTCATGGCTGTGCTCCTGAGAAAGACTGGGAGCCGAGTTGTCGAAAGCAAGGCATTTCTCTTTTCTTTTTTTTTTGGCAGGATAACAGCAGCGTTGGACTGACCACTAAAACGCTAGTTTAAAAAAGTACAAACATGGAGGAAAAAAGCAGATGATACATAGTCATTTTTGTTTCATCAATTTGACAGATCTAATACAGACCTGAAACACTTGCTATAGATAAATGGTGTGGGAAACCATTCTTTACTATTGCAATTTGCTGAGGAATGAGAGATTTGGCATAAAGTACTAACAGAAAAGTCTGTTATATCACACAAAGGATTCCTTGGGATTTAATTAATTACTTTATGCCCTTAAGCATAGAAGTAGTAGCCTAGTTAGCATGACATATAGTCTAAGAAGCATGTCCTGGAGTAATTATGTACAGCTTACATTATAAAGCCTGCCTGTGAAGGGAAATGAACAAACTGAGGGAGCTACCTTCAATGGGCTGTTCCTTTCTTTTATAGTACAAGCATTTTCTACCCATAAAGAGCAAAGGAAAAGAAAATAGCTTAACCATACTTTCATATATTTTCCAAAAGTGACAAGATCCTGCAACATTTCAGTGCTTTACATCATCTCTTTTTAATTTTGTTATCAGCATTTCTACCACAAATGAACAAAACCACTGATGACCTTGACAATGTTTCAAGGTTAATTTTTCACACTGATCAACTGTACTTGGAAAACTGCCCAATTTAGGACAGTCTGACTCTTCCCCTCTCATCAACAATAATTTATCAGAGACACTTCAAGGAAAATGCTATTTCCATTCATGTTCCTCTTCCCCTGAACTCCTACCACAGCAATACTAAAGCTGTGTAAGATTTTCCACAGAAACTTGTTTTCTAAATGAAAACTGGGAAAGGCCATTTTTGAAAACTGCAGCAATACAATGAAACAGACTAGATAAAAACTTTCTCTCTCATCGTGTTTATTTTATTGCCATGGAGTTAGTGATTGTTACTGGCTCTGAGAGACATGAGAACATCAAGCGCCATCCTTCAAATCTGCACTGTTGCAGGGCTGCAAAGCCAGCAGCATTAACAGATGGCAATGCGGAGTGTGCTGCTCTCTTCTGAAGAATACAAGTAACTTCTGAGCCTACTTCTCCCCTAGGATGCCTAGAATGGACCAAAACATGCCTTGCACTCTCTTGAGATTTCTTTCATTTCGATGTTTTCCAAGTTTAAAAGTCAAGAGCTGAATTTGAGTCCTAAGATTTGTTACGTCTTTGTTGGCATAACATGAAAATGAAATTCTGTTTATCTTACATACAGTGTTAGCGTCAGGAGATATTGCTGAGGTTAAAAACATACCAGCCTTGTAAAGCTACTGCATTGATTTACCTATTATATGGGTTATTTCAAAATAACAATACAAATCATAACTTAAGTTATTTATTGTTGACTATTATAACCTAGGAGAATGACTGGAGTATTTGTCACTAACTTCAGAAAAGTGGAAAAATAATGTTTATGCAGTCCCAATAATAGCTGATAAAATTTGTCCTGAGTACCAAAGATACATAGACTATTAATGTACTCACTACTGTACTAATTACTCAGGATATAGGCTTCAGAGTGCAATTTTACTATTTCTTTTCCCTGTTTTTCTATTACGGAACCAAATGCATAAAGGATATATTTTATCATTATTTGAAGCCATCTCTACTGACTGTTCTCCAATATCATATAACTTTGACTGATTAAAATTGCCTGGGACAACAATTTGTGTACTTTCAGTAGCTAGGGCAATTAGTATGTAAACTAAAGGTCATCTTTCTGAAGGAGGCTCTAGCTAAGTAACTCCAGGAAATGTCTTTCCTCGTTCTGTGCAAAGCACTGCATATTTTTAAGCCATCTCCCATGAGTGAGTCTGACTAAGCAAGGGAAGCTTGTGCTTGAGTATGTTATTTGATAGTGTATAGAAGAAAAGTCTCTGAATATTTTTAAGTAATATTTGATAGAATTTCATTGAGTTACTGATATGCGTGCAGTGAGTCAAAATGTGAGTAATTCATACTGAAGGCAGGTCACAAAAACTTCAAAGCCGGAATATATTTTCATATTTCATTTTAAGTTTTTCTTAAAAGTACTTCTCCGTATTAATGAAATGTTTCCTATTTCATGTGGCAAGTGCCTCAATATAAATTTGAGCAGCCTTTTAAAATGCTCACCAAAAGATTTGCTACTTTGTGTTCCAACATCAGCTGGTACCTGGGTTGAAGATGGCAATTTTCTCCTTGCTTTCTTGTAATCATTCCATATGAAGACTCTGCCTCTCCCATGCTCTTAAGCAAGAGCATGGTTTGGTGGGATCTTCAGGCCTCTGTGTGTCAGAAAGAGACTGGTCTAGAATGACAGAAAAAGTGAACCATGAGTGAGAGATGTTTGGCCTGGGAGAAACCACAGTGGGAGCCTCTCTGGGTGAGGTGAAGGTGAGGAGGAAGCTTGGATCTGAAAGCAGTTAAGCTTTGGGTATTTGATACCACTGTACTTAAAGAAATGCTGTTATTACATGAAAACTTTCCTGTTTTATGGTCTCAATCCTCAATTACTCCTCCAAGAGGAAACCTCTTTGCAGGTCTTTCTTTCCTTGAGATATTTTTATAGCTCCATGTGGTCAGCAGGATAGTTTATGTTTCAACAAACCTCATTGCCTTGTGCTATTTCACATATTTTGATGTTATGAACTTAAAAAAAAAATGCTCTGGATTTCTTTAAGAGTGCTTCGTTAAAATAAAGCACAAAAGCCAAAGAAGCTAAAGATTTTTACAACAAGCAACTGGAAAGATAAATAAAATACTCATGATTTCAAGTCTCCACTACCACAAATACTCTAAGAATAGTATGATGTGCGCCTTAAGTGATGACCCAGGTCTGTCAGGCTACTCTAGGTTAATCCGTGATGACCTGGCTTCCAACTAGTACACTATCACAACCATACACTAATCAATCCAGTGGGAAGGCATGAGGGGCATCACTGTTCCAGGCCAATGAGGATGGGAGCGATTCGACTCCGGGAGGGAAGGAAATAACGTCAGACCTCCAGCAGCTCCCGTCCGCAGTGACAGCCTCCTGCACAAAACCAAGGCAGAGGACACAGCCTTCGGGCAGCTGCTCTTCTGGCTCCCTTCGCCTCCCAACTTGCTTTGGGAGGATACCGGAACGCCCCGGCCTCTGCCACGTGTGCTGCATCCCAGCCGCTCTCCTTCCTCCCGCTCCAGTTACGGGGACGGGACCGGGAACGTCCTGCGCGCTCGCCAGGAGGGCGGTGCGAAACCCTGGCATCCTGCATGGAGAAGGGGAGGGCACGCGGGACGGAGGGTGGTGGTGCTTGGCTCATTCCTTCAGCGGGTACTGCATTCCTGACCAGCACCTAAGGCAAACGTGAGGTGCTTTATCTCTCTGAGCACTTCGTCCAGATTGGCACTTACCTTTTGAGTTTTTTGTTTCCCATAAAATATATACGGACTGTCCCAAAGCATTGCCATTGGAGCAAGTGAAAGAAAAAAAAACGATTTATTGAAGAGGTGGAGGGGAAAAGATGTTTCCTGAACCATTTAATTGGCAGTTGTCCTTGGGTAGGGTTTGTGTTACGTGCTTTATAGAGTTAATCAAAACCATTTCTTTTTGTGTTCACGACATCCTTTCATAATGGGAACGACAAGACTTATGAAGATAAGTTCCCAAGTATGGGAGTAATTCTGAAAAAAAATGAAGTAAATTTGAGATTTATATTCCTAAATGGCAGAAATTGTTTCAAGGACATGCTGTTAATGAAGGCGGTTACCCAAGAGCTGGTACAACAACACATTTAGGGCAATAAGATAAAAAACTTAGGAATGTTTTGCGAAGAATGTACTGTGCAAAGTCTTGATTTACAAAATTATTTTCTTCATTCATCTCGTTGGTGGCACGATGAATTCAAGCGAGTTCCCGGTGAGTTTATACCTAACCTTTGAGCGGTCACGAAGCATGCTGAAAAATGATGGGCATCTCTTCCATTCGGGCTAAAGGAGGGAATAATTAAAGGGTCTTTTATTTAGCGATTAGCTAAAAGACTGGCAAGTTGCAGCCACAGACAAGGGTGAATTCAGCTCCATGGCTCTCGATGGACCGGCCTTGCGCCAAGGGAGCGCGGCGCCAAGGGAACAACGGGAAAAGCAGCTTGGACACACGAGGCAGTAACGAAAGCACCGACGGTTAATTCCTCGGACAGGAGAGGGGGAGAGGCAGTTCTCAGAGCAGCGCGAAACGTGAGGTCAGGATTTGCACTGGGGCAGAGAGGCGGCTCTCGGATCCCTGCGGTTGCTGCCAGGCTGGAGCCAGTGGCACCCATCGGCAGCCCCAAACAGCACCCACCGGGACCCCATCGCTCATCCCGGGGCAAACGTCAGGCACATGTGGGGAACAGTAACGACAGCACAGAGTAATTTAGGACGAATTCCA
>JAWLRI010000674.1:788741-831779 GCA_034781795.1 Crypturellus tataupa
GACATCCGTGCGCTGCGGGGCCTGCGGCGGGCGCGAGGCCTCCCCGCGTCGTGACGGGAGCGGGTGGTCATCGATTGATGCAAATTGAACCGACTGACTGCCTTTTTTGAGGAGGTGGGGGAGGGAGAAAGAGAGGAAGAAGGAAACCGGAGGGTGCCCAAGCTGTTAGCTGTTTCGTCACATGGAGTGGTGTAGGGGTTGCTGCCTGTGGGACGCGTGCGGTGCTGCTTCCTAGGTGGTGTTGCTGTGTGCTAAGGCAGTTGTTCGTTAGCGGTGGTCGTGAGCCCTCTGGGACAAAGCGGTCCATGGAGCCAGCTCGTCTTTCTGGTACTGCCCAGTGAAGGGTTGGTAACAGCTGCGCGTGTGCTCTGGAGCAAGTCCTGAGCCTTGGCTGTGGTACCAGGAAAAAAACAAAATCCTGGAAACAAAATACTTCACAGATTAGGAAGCTTTTAGAAATGTAAAAGTGACTAATTTGTATATCCCTTAAAATATATTTTTTTCTGTTTTTGCTATCTATAAGCTATAGTATCTCCCCTTTTTGAGAAAGGGATAAACTCTGCTGGTAAGACTGTATTTTGGCCTTTCCTGGTACTATTACTGGTCTGAAGGCGAGTGTATACATTTGGCAAACATACCTTTAAAAAGTTGTGGGTACTTCAACTAACATCATCTATGCTATGAAAATAGAGCTATCACTTTACTTTACTTCTCTTTAAGACTTTAGAACAAGTCGCCAGGTGGTGAAACCAAAGATGTCTATATGTCCTTTGGCTTCAGTGAGGCTTTGTGGGATGTGTCTCCATTTAACAGCCAAGAAACTGAAAAACATTTCATTGCCCATTTTGTTCTCTGCTGTTCTAAAATGGAGCAAACCCACATTGGGCGTTTTCAGTTGAAAATTGTCCTTTAAGCCTCTCCTAAGGGCCTCTTACCATTATTGGGCATTCTTTTTCTCTCTGGCTATCTCCTGTTCACTTCCAAGAAGTTTGTGACTATGGATCTATCTCAGAGTTACTGTGACCTAGGGTACTATGTTTTATTTGGAGTAAGTATTGCTTTGGGAATGGCTCCTAACAGTTGATTTGTTCTGATAAATAAATACGTGATTACTGCTTGGTCTGGCAAGCTCTGAGCTTGTGCTAAGCCATTACCAAAGTGTGTAAGCAGTGCTTTCTTTTGTGCTTCTGTTAATTTAGTTGTGCCTGTTACGATGAAAGATAAGTTTAACAGCATTATTTATTTATATATCTTCCCTCTGTCCTGTCCATTTCCTTCTCTTTCTGTTTGAACAATAATTTTTTTGTCTTTGACTGAATCACAGAATGGTTAAGGTTGGAAGGGACTTCTAGAGATGACCTAGTCCAACCCCCTTGGTCAAGCAGGGACATCTAGAGCACATGGCACATAAAAACGTCCTTTCTACCTTGTGTGTGTGTATATATTACATATGTATATATGTGTGTGTGTGTGTATCATAGAATCCCAGAATGGTTGAGGTTGAACGGGACCTCTAGAGATCACCTAGTCTACCCTCCCTGCTCCAGCAGGGACACCCAGAGCACATGGCACAGGGTGGCATCCAGGCAGGTTTGGAAGATCTCCAGAGAAGGAGCCTGTTCCAGGACTCGTGTCACTCTCACAGGAAAGAAGTAGTTCTTCCTCACATGGAAATGGAACTTCATGTGTTTCAATTTATACCTGTTATCTCTTGTCCTACCCCTGGCCACAGCAGAGAAGAGTTACGCTCCACCCTCTTTACGTTCTCCCCTCATGTATTTGCCCAAATTGATCAGATCCTCTCTCAGTCTTCCCTTCTCTTCTTGCTTTGTCTTTCCTAATATATCTTATTAGGAAATAAGATAAATAAGATATGCTCTACTCCTTAATCATCTTTGTTACTCTTTAGGGCTCCTAAGTTTATTGTGAGTTTTTGTTAGGAAGAATTCTTAAGAATTGAAATCTGCTAATCTTCATTTGTAAGCTTATTGTTAGCTGTCAGTTTCTATATTTTAGAGTAATAATCTGAAGAATACTTTTAAAGTGTGGTTATTATCATTGCGATTACAGCAAAATATTAGAGTAATTTTAATCACATTACGCTAAGGTCAAAAGATGAATAATTGCCAGTTCAACCATTTAGTCTCTGAGCTAAATTTTCTTTTTTGCTTTTACCGCAATCTCTGTTTAAAATTTTCCAGTTTGAGCTTTAGCCTGTTTTGATCTTTGGGCATACACAGGTTCCACTTTTGAGAAATAGAATTGTGAGTAAAATTTGGCTAATGAGTATTGTTAAAACATAGTTACCCATGCAACTTTGTGAATAGGGTATATTTCTTAGTTAATGGGAGGGTAAAACATGATCTCTAGTGCATCTGCATTAGTACTGATGTAGATTTTTTTGCCAACTAACTTATGGGAAGCTGACAAAATTCATGCTTCTGATCCTTAAAAGATTATTTTAAGGGTGAATAATTGTTTGGAATGTGTTTTTTCATTTATTCTGTTTACCATACCCCTTAATCTAAGCATAAAACAAATCTCTCAGAAAATCTTAAAACTCATGAAGTGAATTTCTGATCCCAAATCAGAAGATGGCAGTACTACTCTATTTTTCACTGAATTGCACATGCTTGTTTGCAACTTAAATTTTCTATTCTTTTAAGTTGGTTGAGGTTTTTCTAGGTGGTGACAAAACTATGATTTTCTTGTTTTTTGTTTGCTTGTTTTGTGTGTGTATATGTCAGTTTTACAGCTCCATCTATTACATAAAGTGGCAGCATTTTGTTTGCAAATCTGGTGAACATAAAGTCATCATTAGATGAGAAGTCTTGCAGTAAGTTAGAAGCGATACTACTTCCGCCCCTTCTCATCACTAGAGGAGGAAGTAGTATTGCTTACAGTACTGAACAGTGTTTTGCAGTAAGTTAGAAGCAACAAAAGCCCTGTTTTGTATAAAAGCAGATACTCTTACTGTGCCTTTCTATAAGAACTAAGGAGTCACAGGATTTAAGAAGTGAACTTTAATTTTCAGTGTCTAGTGGCTGCTAATTATGTGTTTGTGGTGCTGGCATCCGTAGTAAGAACAATATGCTCTGTAGGATGCAGTCCTACAGGCCAACTCTAAGCATACAGTAAGGATTTGGAGGGTGATTTTAATTGAGATATTCTTCCCCTGCAAGAAGTCCTTCTCTAAGGATCCTCATTGGAAACTTCAAGACTTGCTTGTTTTCATCTTGGTTTCTCCCATCTTTATGCTCCCCAATATCTCACATAAAACTGCATTTGGGTAGCTCCCTCAGACTTAAGTGCTAACCCATATAGCTGCAGAACTAATTTTATTGGTATATATAATGTTTACTTCTTTTGACATGGGGAGGCTCTTAGCTTTTAACCAAATTAATTTACTGTTAGCTTTACATGCCTGTGTTCCCCTCTCCCATGCCTTGTGTTTCTCTTATTTTTTAGACTTGCTTTTCTGATCATGTAGAACATGCAAACTGCAGATCTCTTGTGTTGAGAATTCTGTATTTAGAAACCTGTTATTATCGTGGGCTCAATGCTGGTTCCTGCCATCTTATAACTTTACAGGTTGTTTGGTATCTGAAGTTTCCCAAAGATCTTGTTTTTTTTCTGTATCTGTAACTGGTTGTGTGTAGTGTGTGTGTGTTTTTTTTTTTTTTTTTTTTTTTTTTTTTTTTTTTTTTTTTTTTTTTTTTTTTTCCTTTTATCAAAACATTTTAAAAATGTGCAAAATGGGGTAGGAGGGAATGACAGAATAGGAGCTCATCAAAAATGTGAGAGGGTAGGTAATCTAAAGAGAGATTATAAGGAGTTTAGGCTTTAGGGACAGAAGAAGGTTGAGAAAGGGAGGAAAATACCATGAGCTTATGTGGTTGTATGTTAATAGAGAGAAAAGGAATCTGTGAGCAGTTCCATGTGAAGGGTAAGGATAGGTCTTCCTTTCCTGAGCTTGTGTGGAAAAAACAGGTGTTGGACAGTTTGTGAAAGAGGAAGTGGTGCTTTAGGGTTAAATGGTTAAATGTAAGACAGCAGCGAGACCACATATCCTTTGGACTGGGCACCATTCTGAAAGTTCCCAGCTTCCTGGGCAGTACTGCCACGTACTCAGAGCTGCGAGTCCGAGAGAACAGAAATAGATGCTGCAGTGGCCAGAATTCCCCTCTCGAGTCACCACATCCTGGGTGGTCTGCAGTCACAGATGGTGGAGATGGTTACTTTCCCAAAGAAGCTTACAAATGAGAAGGGAAAATATGAAACTAATATTTTTTTTTCCTTTTGAATTCTAAGCCTCCTCCCTCCCCCCCCCCCCTTTTTTTTTTCTTTTAATCCTTACATTTTAGAATCTCAAAATTTTGCAAGTTTGGTTTGGTAGTGTTTGGTTTGGTTATTATTCTTCTGTTAAAGGCAAATGAGAAAAGGAACTGCAAAGTCTAGCAACACTTTTACTTGTTCCTGATTTTCCAAATGTATTTTGGGAGTGGGGAGGACAGCATGCTTGGAGCAGAAGCTGGCCACAACTTGAACTTCTGATTGCTTTGGGAAACTTTGAAAAAAAATATCTCTAGGGAATTTTGGAAAGCAGCTCCACAGAGCCCTTTTAACCATTCCACGTGGACGCAGTATTTATTTTAACAAGCAAGCACCCATCAGCAGCTTTTAATCATCGCATTAGCTGAAATCAAGCAACAGATTACAGAGTCTCAATAAAATAAAATGTTCCTAGCAGTTTTTGGTTGGTGATGACTTTAGTTGCACAATGGAAAATTCTTTCCTGCTTTGCAGCGTACAGTTGGAAGAAAAATGACTTTAGAAATGCTTTTATATGGGAATGTAAACTCATGTAATTTGATTAAAAAAGACAATCTTATCATTATAAATTCTTCCGCTTAGTAAAGTTTAACAGAAAACTAAGTGCATTTGATTTCTAGAGGAAAATAAGACTGATGTGCAAACCCTGAAAGGACAATCCATTCCCTATGAGGTAATTACTGACCCTTATTCCATCCTGTTCGAAGGGAATTTAAGATGTTCTCACAAACTAAAATCTATCATGGAGCTATCATAGAGCTTCCAGGAAAGGTACAGCACATAAACTGCATCTTCATGAGACTGGACTCAAACACTTAATTTTGAATCATTTATACAAATTACACTTGCCAGAGGGATTAGAATTTCATTCTATGTGGTTTTGATGAGAAGTTTTGTAACTAAACCGTAATTAATAGTGACATCCTACTGTTTGCCTCTTTCAGTGCGGTAACAACAGTATGAATTCTCCCTTTCCTCCCCCTGAGGTTAAACTTAAATTGTATGTGCATTTGTTCTAATGCATGTTCTAAATGCATTAGAACAACAGCAGCAACAGAAGCCTTGGGTATGAGGATTATTTTTATCAGAGGGGAAAAACACTGTAATTTTTCTGAGTGGTTGTTTTTTTTATATGCACGTGGGTATTTTTACTCAGAACATTATCCAAGGCTTTTCCTCTTTGAATTGTTAAAGGAATAAGCTGGCATTCCTCAGTAGCTGCTGACGTAATGGATACTGTGGGAAATGTTTATTGAGCCTTTCTGGGTTTTGTACATATAATTATTTTATGTAGTGTTTTACTAGAATGCCATGAAGAATTCTTACCTCGCTGCTGTCGTGTTTACAAGTTTAGGGAGAGGCAGGATTTTTTTTTTTGTTTGCCGCCTCTGCACCGAAGAACAAAAATCTCCAGGTGTTCATGAGAGAAATACTGCATTTTTTTCCCCTTTTTTTTCCCACCCACACCTTTAGAAGTAATATGTATATTTATTGAGCATATAACCTTACATATTTAGAACGAGTGGGTTTTTAAGGTTTTATCTGAGTTGTTAGAATACTGCTACCACATGGTTTGCAAAATAAAACCTGATTTTTTAAATTTGTTTTATTACTTAGACCATCACCAGGCTAGGAAGCTATTTGGGTTTTAAGGTTTTGCTTTATGGAAGATTTGAACAGGCTTAAATCATTCCATGTGATATTCTTAGTGTATTCTTAGTGCTTAGTGCAACTTTCAAATTAATTTCAGTTGTTTTCATTGTGACATTTCTGGGAATTGCTGTAGCTGACCTAAAAGCACTGCTTCTTTTGGATAGGCAATATCATGATTAAAATTTAGGTCAGAGTTGGGATGCCTGGATTGGTTTCCAGATGTGCTGCCGGGGCTGTTTGTGATGCTTGGTGAGATGCTCACTCAGGCTGAAGGTGTGATATCCCAGAGCATCTGGTAAAATGGTAGGAGTCTTAGAAGGCTGCGGCTTCCTGGGTAGCAGAGCTGACATGGTCCTCTGCTACCAGAAGGGGGAGGCTCTGGCCTCTTTTGTCACACCTACATTCTTTCATGCCCTGGCTTCAAAAATATCATCAGTGATCAAGTTGCTGTAGTTCACTACTGCAACAAAATACTACCTGGTTATTAGATTTTGTCCTTAAAATGCAATTAGATTTAATAATTTTTATTTACTTCTCTAGTGTGCTCATCTAAGTATCAAAATATATTAGTAATAGTAACTGAGTGTGTGCTGTAGAATTTTTAAAAGGAGGTTTTAAATTTGAAATATTATAGTGTTAAAAGTTAAGGAAAGAGGGAAGGTACAATGGAACTGAGACATAATGCTTAAGGCCACTCTGGTCTCTCTCTCTCACTTCCTTTTTTTTTTTTTTTTTTTTTTTAAAAAAAAAAGCTCATATGATTGGCATTCGAGTTACCAGTCCTGGTGACTTGAGTGACCAGGAGACAGTAAGGACCACTGTGCTGTGTAATCTTCATGTTTTAATTAAAAATATTTTGTCTTGTTTCTCAAGATTTTTTTTTTTTCTTGCAGGTTTTTGTAGCTGAAGGAAAATGATGGAAGAAAGTGGAATAGAGACAACTCCACCTGGCACACCCCCGCCAAGCACAGGAGGGGCTGCTGCCTCTGCAACGCCTATATCACCAGGTACTGGAAATTGCACATCAGCTTGGTTGTGTCTGTTCATGTGTATTGAAGCGCAGCAATTCATCTCCAAAATACTGCAATAGTCTGGAGAATCGCAGTGCTGATCTCCAGACTAATTGAAAATTTAAATTGTTTATTGTGTAAGCATTCAATTTGTAACACTCCATCATTCAGTCTCATTAAAGTACTAGATTTTCTTCACATATCTTTACTGGTTTTGATCTCCCTTTGTGGAGGGGAAGGTGAAATTACGTCTGAAAACCAGCATAGAGACAGCAATTGAGTATAGAGAGAGAGTGCATGATACTGGGCAGAACTATGAACTCTTCCCCAACACTGCCTTTCCTAATTAAATATTCTGTTATTTCAGCAACAGTTGTTTCAACTATTTTTAAGCTGTAAGATCTTCACTGATTTTTTTTTTTACTCTTTTTATAATTCTTCTATATATTTTTATGGCATTTGTATGAAGAGAATTATTCTGCAGAATGGAAATAAAACGGTCACTTAAGTGGCAACAATTAACTTTATGACAATACTGTAGAAGTCCAGGACAAAACATACAGCAGTATGTATCATACTTGTAAGCTTAAGTGAAATTTAAGTAGCTTCATTTAAGTCAGATTTTTTGACTATTGCGCATCAGCACTGATGCAAAAGTAAGTTATAGTATTCTTACGATGGATGGGCACTTACTCCTTCATCCTAATTCCTATCTATTCATCAGTGACTAATCAGAAAGTTCTATGCTGCTTCAACTGCTTCAGCTTCTATGAATTCAGTAGTCAATGTTGACTCATTGTTCTTTTTTAGATTATGATAAATAACCAAGAAAGAGGGACATGGCTTCCAAGATACTGTCACTAAAAATTGAGTGGTATCAATGTTGTGTGCAATTAAGCAGAACTGAAATTCATTTTGAGGAGTGGGGAGAAGCAGAGCAAAGCTTTCATATTTTTTGAGATATTTTAGAAATACATAGATTTCAGAGATTAAAACTCTGTTTTTCTAAAGTTTTTTTTTTCTTTTTGCCAGCTTTGTCCAGTCCTCTTGCTACTACACCAAGCATGTCCGCATCTTCTGCATACTCTCCACCCTTACCGGCTGCAGTGTCTCCAATTCCTCCTGTGATGACTTCAGCTCCTCCTCAGTTTGTGCCTTCTGCGACTGTTTCTACTATTGCTCCACCTCTGACTCCTGCTCCAACTTCTGCTGCATCTTCAGCTTTTAGTACCTCCATGCCCCAGTTCTCTACACCTCCTCCATTAAGCTCTACTCCTGGCCCTGGTCTTCCTGCGCCACCCACTGGTCCCCCCATATCAGGATTTTCTTTGACTTCGACCTATGACATTACCAGAGGTCATGCTGGTCGGGCACCACAGAGCCCACTTATGCCATCATTTTCAGCACCTCCAGTCACAGGTAACCTTTTATTCATGCTCTTTGTGTTTGTATGAGGATAATGGATATTCTGGGCGGCCACTTCTTCTGCTTTACTGTGCTCCTGCGCATTCAACTGCTGTATTGTTACATTAACTAGATGTACCTGGAACTGCACACAGAGGTGGGACTAGTCTTTAAAGTACACTCATGATGTAGGACAAGAGATTCTCCTTTAGGATAGTTTTGTCAGTGTCAGGGCTCACAGAAGTATCCCTGTGACTGTATTTTT
The DNA here is from genome assembly GCA_034781795.1 of Crypturellus tataupa. Lineage (NCBI taxonomy): Eukaryota > Metazoa > Chordata > Aves > Tinamiformes > Tinamidae > Crypturellus > Crypturellus tataupa. Next base: position 797,406 of record JAWLRI010000674.1, read on the forward strand.
GATTACCTTACCCAGGAAAGCTCAGCTGTACGTATGTATACATCATTCATGTAGACCAGAGAGTAGAGTTCAGCCATTATATTTCTGTAATTCAAAATAACAATAATCTCATATTTTTCACCTTTTTTTGTTTATCTGTAGCTGATGCTTGTCACGTGACACAAGCTTCTATTTCCTTTTTATTTTTTTTCAGACACTAAATTTCATTAAGACTGCTAAAAGACTGCATGCCTTCCATGCATGCGGGTCCTGTACTTGCTGAATTGATGCCATTTTCTGCTAAAGAATGGAAACTTGGCCATTCAGTTGTGATTGGGTTAGGCTTTTACCGTTGTTAGTGATACTTTTTGAAGTTGTCTGTTTAGGAAGGTGTTTGAAAAGACCTCTTGGTTGTTCAGTGTAAAATAAAAATACTGCCACTTAAGGCTAGTGTTGGGAAGACCGTTCATATAGGCCTGAGTAATGGAGTAAAAGGGGTAAATCTTTTTATTTGCTCCATTTTTCTTTTCTTTTTTTCCTACTTTCCAGCACTCAGCTTTAGAAAAATTTCTACTTATATTTTTTCTTGTAGTACATGAGAACATTTCTATATCTTTGTTTAGAGAGCCACCCATTCTTACTCCTACACTGAAGAATTACTTTTCCTAAAATATGACTATAGTAAGAAGCACTACTGTTAAACTAACCTGCTAAGGAAATCAGTGTTTAAATTTTTACATAATGTACAGGCAAGGCAGTCTCAATTCTATTAGTAGATAGTCTAGCTTGTTTATAGTAGTTAAATCTGCTAACCTTTAGCATGCATGATTTTTCTGAGTCCTTCAAGAAATGAAAATGAGTCAACTCAGTACTCTTCTGTTCTTCCTGCTCATTTTCTTAAGAAGTTAAATTCAGTAAAATAAACTTTTTTTTTTCTCTTTTACTAGGTGTTTTGGCAGATCCTGTTACTCAACAGGCAACTTTCTCATCACCTTTGGTTCCTGGAACTGCAAGTGGCTCTGCAATTACTTTTCCTGAGGAGCATGAAGATCCCAGAATATCTGCAGCCCAGAGTGGAGCTCCTGGTGGAGGACTGTGGGGATTTATAAAGGTACTTCTTAAATGTAACCATTTGTAATATCCTATTTTTTCTGGTGCCTTACGTGCAAAGTGGCTGTTTTTTAGAAATAGTGTTTGCTTTGTTGTGCTTTTGACTTTCCTTTATGTGAAAGGAGGAGGACAGCATGAATAGATGTTCTAGGTTCATTTTAGGGCTTGTGACATACTTAACCAAGTGGCATACTTAACCAAGTTCTGTCAGTGGTTCTTAATTCAGATGAAGCTCGAGAAGCTTGAGAAACTCATTAAGATTCTAGAAAACTCTGAGACCTAATTCTTATCTTTTTCCAAATCCAGTTTCTGTGAAGTAAACTGATTTACTTGGTCAGATTTCTTTAGATATTTATATATCACCTAATGAACTGAAGTTTATTTCCATGGAATGCAAGTCCTTCTTATTCTGTAACAGATCATCTCCTAAATGACAGACAAAAAGTGCTTTAAGATACTTCGTACCTCTACTAGCAAGCATGAGTAGATATCTCTGAGCAGTCCAAGCATCATGAAAAAAACAAACAGCAACATTTACTAGTAGAATTCCAGCAGCCTTACCTATTTGGAGATGAGACAAATGTCACCTATAAACAGCATCATGAAGAGTGGGACAAACGAACACTGACTTGTGTTCAAGAGCAGGAGCATTTTCTGTACTAACTCAAATTAAATGTGAAGGGAGAATAAAGATTGGTGTCCCAACAGGAGTGAAAGTCTTGGAGAAACTTTCAAGACCTTTAGTATGTTCAAAAATGAGAGCAGAAGTGTTTTTTGATATGGCAAATTGTTAGCCCTGGCTTCAGAAGTACATCTCTTGACAACGATACAATCTTAAAAGAGCTAAATCAATCTTTCATCAAGGTATTGAGAGCACAGTTGTTACACTGCACTTTTCAGGGAAAGATGTCTTACCATGATACTGAAATACGTGTCCTCTTGAAATTTATGGTTAATGCTAATAGAAAAGAGAAGATTTTTCTTCATCATATCCTTGATACTTGCAGCAAATGTTGACATCCCACAGGGAGCACTGTTTGTGTGATGTGATTCTGTTGAAATAAGTGTTGGCAATTAAAAATTGGTTAACAAGTCAATTCCATCTATGGAGTTGTGGATTGTAATTCAAAAGGTATCTTGTCTTTACTCTTGAAGAAAGTGCTTATCTTGAACTTGAGTACTAAGAACTAAATTTGGGATGAAGTATTACACATTGTACCTTTGGAGTGTTCTCTTACCTCTTTTTGAGAATTCTCAAGTTGAGAGAACGAGGAATTGCTAAATATGCTGAAAGTATTAGGTTCTTGATGTCTGTAATCAGCACGTATCAGTCTCTGCACTCTTCCAAGTATCTGACACAGTCTAGGAAACCAACTAAGATTCAGTGTAGAAATTCATCCTGGATTCCTCATTAACTTGCATATTTAAGTTTTTAGCATAGTTAGCTTTGTTTCTAGTCCTGACATAGTCTGAGCAGCCCCTCCCCTTATGTTCTTAAGAAATTACAAATGATTTCCTTCAACCTAGGTAATAAAAAGGCTGTGAAAGCCAAAAATTGACAATTAATGGACTGGAATTGAATCAAGCTGTCCCAGTTCTTTGGATCTGTCAAAGATGGCTAAGCAGTAATTGTTTAGTTTTCTTCACCAAATTGTGCCCTCAAGGTTAGTGCTTTGCACAACAGCGAGGGTGTCTGGACCCACTAGCAAAATATTTCAGTGTGAGATATGAGATATGAGGTGTGAGATATGATAATACTTACAGTACAGATCTGTACAGTATCTCAGTAGTCTAATGAATGTCTAATTTGGTGTTTACTAAATTTGCAACAAATATATAGCAAACATTCATACTTACAGGGGAAAAGCTTTACTGAGCATTTTGAGATGAGCACTTTGGGATGAGTTTTGCTTATCTCAAAACAACTTCTAATTCTGCAGTTCTGTGAAATAGTGTAGGTATGCTAATCAAGTACACTGCAGGAAAGTAGATGTGTATGGTGCTCTCCTGTGGAATGTCTGCCCTTTAGTAAAGGAAACATAAGCATGTGCAGTTGCAAATGGACTGCTTTAAATCTAATAATGCTAAAGAAATTATAAAGTTTTCTGCAAAACAGCCTTATGTCTCAGTGATTCACTGCCGGTGTCTTTTTTTCTTTCACTCTGTGATCTTATCTGAGTTTCTGTAAACTGTTGTGAAGAGATGCAGGTATTCATTTGGATTATTTGCAAGAGACAGGACAGTGTTTGTATTTGTATTTAATTAACTTTTAAGTCTGTCAGCAGCTCCACCTAGGATTTGGCTGGAGAGTGTGGCACGTGTTTCCAGTATTGTTTAGAATCTATTTATAAATTGAGAACTTTCAGCTCTGTTGCTCCAGAAGTATTTGTTAATAATGGCCCATTCAAAAATAGATCCTATTGTTTTTAAAAAGGTTAGAAAAAAAGATTCTTCAACTTAAGTTAGCGTGGTCCAACTCTAGCCTCTTGGTCTGTTATACTAAAACTAACTGTAGTTAGTTTCAGTAACTAACTGTAGTTAGTTTCAGTAACCTACAATTCTGTGCTCAAGGCTTCTGGTCTCAGAATATGGTTAGATATGTTGTGATCTGGCATTGACAGGGATGTTCTTAATCCCTTAATTAATCTGTTAATGCAGGCGATGATGATAAAGGTGATTTTTGAACTGTAAGTTGTAACTTAAGACTCACGTAGAGTTACAGCCCCCTTCTGGAACATGTGCTGAGGAGTGCTGTGCAGTAGGTGCTATAGAGTGCACATGTGAGGAAAAGTGAAAGCAATTTGATGTTTGAAAGGTGGGAGTGGGCTTTTTTGGTGGTAATGTTGTTGGGCTTCTGGGGGGAGAAAGGCAGAAGATTAAATATGCAAATCTGTTTGTTAAATTTAGGGTGTAGCTGGAAATCCCATGGTGAAGTCTGTTCTTGATAAAACCAAGCATTCAGTAGAGACCATGATTACAACGCTGGATCCTGGCATGGCTCCATATATCAGTACGTATTTGTGGAAAATGATTGAGTATAAAATGCAAATCTTATCTTTTTTCCACGGTTTCTTAGTTTCTCTGTTTGAGTTTACTTTCACCATACGATGCTGAGTTTAAAATACACCATTTCTGCCATTCTTGTCAGATGAATTACATGCATGAATATTACTGTGTAGGTCGTCACATTCAGATTAGAAGAATCCAGAAGGCAGTAGAGGAGCTCGGAGAGGAATAGGGCTGAGATATTTACCTTGCTTTTGAGACTTGCATCTATCCTGCAGCTGCTCCACTTTTTTTAGTCCAGTAGTATTAATATAGGAAACCTGGCAAGTCTGAAATAGTTCCTGACTCAGTTAATTCGATAGTTTAAATTTTAAAATAGTGTAAGGAAGTTTGAAGGATTGCTGAGCTTTGATCCTGGAGGGAAAAACACTGCATTTCCATTGCAGTTTGAAAACTTCCAGGAGGGAGAAACTTGTGTGATATGTTTGGTTGTTTTGTTTTGTTTGTTTTCAGTGTGTGTGCATGTGCGATTAGAATATATTACATGTCCCTTTAGAAGTGATCTGAGATCATTAATACATGGAAGTAAATAAAGACATAATTTGACCAAATCTATAGTCTCTAACCTGTAGTACTGGCACAACTAATCCTCCCTCTTTGTGTGCCAGTACAGCCTCTTGTCCGGATGTAAGTGAAGCAGATGAGGAAACTGATCTGGCTGAGAAGTAACTATAGCATTTTTTATTTTTTGTTTGTTTTTCTGGGCAGTTCTTCAGCTGAATCTATTTTGTGATCCAGATAACCACGTGGCTGCACTGTTGTACTAATACAGCACACAATGTAGAATAAAAGGGGAAGATGACCTAATTACTGAATAATAATTAATGCTCTTAAATTTAAGTGAAAATCCCAGCAGCCCACTAATGGAGGGACAGTGGGGTATGAAACCACTGAGAAAGATTTGCTGACAAAGAGCTGGGGACAATGCAAAGCACTGCACATGTAAATGTTGCATATGCACAGCTCGGAGAACTGCAGTTAACATTTGCCTTAATAGTTGTTTTTTGAAGTAAGATTTTTCACAGTGTGATGAGAGATCTTTGGGTAGTTTGACACAATATTCATCAGTTTGAATAACATTATCTAAAGTGGGAAGTCTTTAATAAAATGCTTTGCTTGAAAATTCAGTTCAAGTAAGTGAATTCCATTTTTTTTTTACTTTTTACAGGAACTGGGGGAGAACTAGACATAGTCGTTACTTCTAATAAAGAAGTAAAAGTAGCAGCAGTTAGAGATGCCTTTCAAGAAGTCTTTGGAATGGCTGTTGTTACTGGAGAGACTGCGCAGTCTAACATTGCACCACAGCCTGTGGGCTATGCTGCTGGATTAAAAGTAAGTAGATATATAGTGGCACTAAAGGCATTGAAAAGAGATTATTTCCAATGCAAAGAGCATGGAAGTGTTTACCCTGAGGCATCATATTTTCCATAAAAGAAAAATCAGTTTATAGGAGTAGTAAATCTTTCCTCTTGTGCCATCTGAATCACTGCATCTCTTTGAAGCTGCCTTTAGGGAATGGTTTGTTTATTTGTGCAAACTCATTCACAGCAAATGAAGTGTAGAAATATATCCCTTTTTTGTTTGATTTTTTGTTAATACTGTAATCAATTGCCACTCCATTTAGCATGCTTTTGTAATAATACTGTAGTTTTATAGTGCATTAGACTTTTGCCACTCTATTGCTAACCCAACATGTTGTGAATACTAGAAAAGAGAAGAGACCCTGAGGAGACTTTCTCCACACTAATTCTGTAGACCTGACATAGTTTGGTCAACACATCAGAGTGGTGACCCCGATGTTTGTGAAATGAATGAAGGTGTAGCCAGTTTGTAAACTAAAGGTAGCATGGAGAAAGCAGATGAAAGTCCATGTCTTACGGAATGATTAATAAAAATTGAATACCTATGTTCTGCTGGTCACCCTGATTTCCTTTTAATCTTTAGACATGTGTGGGGATGCAGGTAAAATCTAATGTAATGTAACTATAGCACAAGTTTTTCAAAATTATTAGGTTCAAAAATAGATATACAGAGGATGGAGGAAAAAAAGCTATTGTAATGCATACATCATGTAGTGGATCTGATACATGTCCTGAGTTTTGCTTCCTCTGTGCGTGATATTACTCCAGCAACAAGCATGTCAGTGACTTAAACAGTGCCTTTCAGTGGCAAAGCTGAAATTTTTTAGTTTTTTTTTGACTACTTTTTCCTACCTTTTGTTGCCTTCGGCAGTTAATGTTCCTTGCGTGTATTTAGGTGCAACTGCCTCTTGGTAAATAGGTAGGAAAAAAACTGCAAAAGCTACTTATATCTTGATTCTTAAATGCAAGCAAATCCCATATACTTACGATAGCTCCCCTGGTAGCTGGGGCAGTGTTCACAGAGGTAAGCCTATATTAGCTGATGCATTAGCTGATAACAAATTTATAATCAGGTAAAGGAGAATAATGTATGCATTTCCAGACTAGTTTGGCCATGTCTTTGCTGTAGTTGTATTGCTGTTACCAGTTGATGGCAAGCTGGGGTGAATGATTCCTAAATTTACTTGGAGAGATAAGGAGATTCCGTCCCGTGATGCCACAAAGTTCATCTAAAGCCTGGATATCAAAAAGAACTTAAACAGGCAAGCTTTAAACTGTAAGAATATCTTTTTAACAGAAATATATCCTGGCACTTCAACTGATAGTCAAACTTGGAACAGTTACATGTTGGACATTTTTTGCATGCTAACCTAAGTCTCTGTCATGGAAAATATAACAAGCTCCAAATAGCTACAAATACTTAATTAGCTTTCTTTTTTCATTTTATTGTATTTCTCGTATGTGTGTCTGGAATTCCAGAATGCGATTGGATTTGTTTTCATTGGATTTAAAGGGAATGTTGTCTAAAAGCTTACATTATCATTTAGGGAGCCCAAGAAAGGATAGACAGCTTGCGTCGGACTGGAGTAATACATGAAAAACAGCCTGCAGTATCTGTAGAAAACTTCATTGAGGAATTGCTTCCTGACAAGTAAGAACCTTGAATATTTTCTTGGAGGGAAGAAAAAGGAGTATTCTTTCTTGACTGAAGGGCACCTATAAAGAGGTCTGTTAGCAACATCGCTTTGGACAGAGAAACTGTGTCTACAGTATTGCTTTGTCAGGCTTGATTTTGGTGGTGCTGTTCAGCTATTTGTCCAGAGAGTCTTGACAGAGACAAAATTGTCAGGTTTATCAAGATCCACAGTAAGAAAACATGGTTAAGTTATTTGTAACTGACAAGGTAAGAACATTGAGGCACTCAAGGACATGGTTTAGCAGACATGGTGCTGAAGGCCTTACAATTGGTCTTTATGCTCTTGAAGGTCTTTTCGAACCATTATTATTCTATGTAAAAACTAGAAATTGGCTAGTAGCTCATTAGATGAGAAGGGGAGGAAGTAGTATCGCTTCTAACATACTGCAAGACTTCTCATCTAATGATGACTTTATGTTGACCAGATTTGAATTTGAACCAGAATTGAATAAAATAACTTAATGATGATGCATTGGCCATCATTTTGTTTGTATCATGTCAGCTTGCTTCTACAAGATAGACAGGGAAACATTTCAGATAATGTTTCAGTAACCTTTACTAGAACACTCAGTGTCTTCTGAAAGATGCAGAAATGTTTCTCTGAGCAGACCATTCAAATGATTGTAATAAGATTAGAGGTACCAATAACGTCCTCTCAGTATAGAACAATAATGAAACATAGGGTTTTTAATGACTAGTGGTTATCTTAAAGAAAATTACATTGATCTTACAAAAATGCATAAAGACTGTAGGATAATAAATGTCTGAAAAAATGTATCTGTACCTACCCCTATCAATATCCCTTGTTTCCTTTTAATCCACGTGTTCTAAACTGTATGTATGTTGCAATATTCTTTTATATTAGCTGAAGAAGTATCATAACACATTGATGAAGCTCACTATTCCATATAGCTACATTTATTTAGGTTTCCCATTGAAGTTTGGTAAAATAGACAACCTGTAATGTGCCTGTAATGTGCCTGTAATGTGCCTTTCTTCAGTCAGGCAAGACTCAGTATGGCTTGGAAGTAACTTGCATGTCCTTGCAGATGGTTTGACATAGGTTGTCTGATTATTGAGGATCCAGTTCATGGAATTCATCTGGAAGCTTTTACGCAAGCAACGCCAGTGCCTTTGCAGTACGTTCAGCAGGTGAGTTTTCTTATTTTCTTCCCAATATAGGGTTACTGGCCTAATGTGTAGATCTTAATGTCATTTGTGATGCCAGTTCTTGTTGGTAATGTTGCTTGTCCAACCTGAATATTTTAAACTTATGTAATGAGGATAAAAACTACCTGACAATAACTATGAAAAGTAGTTATTAACTGCTTTTAAATCCTATTAACCACTTTCTGAAGAAAACAGTTATTATAATATTAATCTAAATTTGAAAATTTAAAATATGTAAAGTACCCTGAGAAATTATAGGTATGTGGTAGTTGGAAAGTATGATTTCATAAGGGATATAAATACTGTTCTTAAAAAGTAAAAATACTCATTTTCAGGTGAAGAAATCTTAGCAGAGTATGAACTGTCTTAACCTAGTGCACTAAGTGCAGAAGGTGCTCACATGCAAGTGAAGGCTTCTTTGCCTCTTCTTGGCTGACTTCTCATGTGCACTGAGTGTCAGCTGAGGTCAACAAAGCTCTATACTAGTGTTGTGTGTGTATGCGTGAGCATGAATGTAGTAATCATTCTGGGCAATAGCTTATGTTTTGTTTAGGCACAAGGTTACAAAATGAGGTCTTAAAATAATGCTTATAAAACCTAGGTGTTTGTGTTGTTGCTTACCAGCAAGCAGGTAGCATATGGTATTTGTTACTGTAACTAAAACTCATTCCTCTCAAACAGCAGCTACCTTTTCTCAAAATCTGTGTGCACTTAATTTCAGCACTAACACATGGCCTCCGATCTAAAAGACAAAGCACGTTTCCTCCTCTGATTCTGCTATTCTGACAAAGATTTAGAGTTTCTCAAATGGATTAAATCTTTATTTAAGTCATGGTTCATCCCACTGAAAACAGCTCAGTACTGTTCACTTCTTAAATATAGCCAGTAGAATTTTTTTCTCTTAAGATGGTTAAGATTTATTGGACATGTGGTGGGAGTGGCTCCCAATCCATCTGCTGCATGTTGTTTGACAGCAAATATGACTCATACACTAATTACGTCTGGATTAAAAATCTCTTTTTAAATGTGTGTTTCTCTGAAGAATTTCAGAACAAAAACTGCTTAGGGTTTGTTCCCCGGGCTGTTTTTGACAAAAACAAATAGTATTTTTTAAATATCAATTCTAATAGAGTGAACATTTGAGGGATTGCTATTAGTGGTTATTTTTCAGAGCTTTTACAACATTGAAAACTGTTGAGTGGCAAAAAGGGAAAATAGTGCTCTATCGTCCAAAATATTTGCAGAAAGTGTAGAAAAGATAAGTTGCAGGAATTGATTTATTTAATAGCTGCAAGTATCCCTTTTGTCAAATGAAAATCAGCTTTGTTTTGTCTTTTCAGAGTTAAGTATTTTAGTCTTGATGTTATGTTTCAGTTGATCTCTGCATAATCTAGGGGTGAATCATATGCTCATCATGTTCTCTGTTATCTTTGTTACTGCTCTGTCCCTTCTAGAATCCTTATAGACTCTCTTAGGAACATGCAAGAAACATTCATTTCCTTAAATCTCGTTCAATGTCTTTAAGCAAAATTCAGATTGTTACAGGTGAATTGCCAATAATTGAACAGTTTCTCACATGCTGGACAAAGAATAGAATAAATTTATACTGGACATCCAATGTTTTGTTATGTTGCTTATATTAATTCCTCTGTAATGCAAACAAAAATCCATTATATTTGTAGAAAATCTTGCTAGCTACATGTTTTACTGCTTAATATATTGGAAATAATGGCAAAAGTACCTATGTACCTAGAATAGAATAGTTAATATTTTTGTAAGTGGGTATACAAAATATACCTCTTGCTACATGCTCTTCAGAGTAGTACAGGTATTTGAACTTCAGATTTGCTTTGCAAAGGCATATTTCAAGGCTTATGTTGAGAACTCTTTTCTGTTTAGAGATCTGTTTCAACTTTGCTGATCCAGAGGTTGCAACTATGATGAGAATCTACTCCAGTATTTTCTATGTGAAGTTTACTTGATTTTTATCGCTAAAAGAAGTCTCATCTGTGAAGTTGTGTGCAGTTGTGGATCGTAACGGGGAATTATAAATCATTATCAATTCCCTCATAGAGTGCAGTTAGATGCACTCTGTCATCTACCTCTTACTGCTGGTGCAGTCCGAGTAGTGAGAAACTTCCCCTCCTCTCATTTAGGAAGTCAGCCTCTTACGTACATCTTAATAAGAAAGAGCTCCAGCATTGTCGTAGGATGTGTGCATGCTATGTGCTGTCATTGCTACAAAACAGTAGCCTTTAGCAAGGCTGGAACACACTATTGAACCTTGGCCTGCTGTGTGCACCCTAGAAAGAGACTAAGATTTTTGTCAAAATGAAATCCATTTTAATTTCATCCTTTCTGTACTGCTATGAAAACCTGTGTAGTACTAAGAGCAATGATACTGAGGCTGAAAATCATCAAGCCCTTTACTGTACACACTGTGGCTGGAGGTGGATAGATTGGATGAGCATGAGAACAGACAAATGCCGTGATACTTCCCCACTGTTCCCCTTCCGCTTCCAACTCTAGTCCTCTGCAGAATTATTACCCACTTCAGTCTGTTTCCTCTGTGATCTCATGTAAATAGCTTGGTCTCCTTTCCTGCCAAATTTGGATTTCTTGTTTCCAGTGGTTATTTGTCTTCTTTGCGGGGACATTTTAAACGTTTTTTAAAGCCGTTGGAAGGTGAGAGTCATTGTACAAATATGTATCATTATCAATTCCAGCTGTTGGGTGCTTTAAGATTGAAGTCTATTTCCTGGTAAAGACAGAATGGATTTACTTCAAGTGTTGCATTTCAGTTTTAAGCTGTTCCGATGTCATTTGAATTGTTACATGTATATCCGAAAAGCGGTATTGGCTAGCCAAGTTATGGGGCTAAAATCATTTGCATTCCAGTACCCTCTTAATTTACATGTCATACCACTGACATGAGTATGATTACGGATGAAAATCATTAATGATGAGCTTAGAAATAAAGCTGTTCGTTTATTTGTCACTTAATAATCTCTTCTCAAAATGTTGCCCAGGCTCAGAGTCTCACTCCTCAGGACTACAACCTCAGATGGTCAGGCCTGTTGGTGACGGTGGGCGAAGTGCTTGAGAAGAATCTACCCAATGTCAACAGGACTGACTGGCACCTGGTGTTCACTGGCATGTCCCGCCGACAGATGATCTACAGTGCGGCCAAGGCACTAGCAGGAATGTACAAGCAACGCTTGCCACCCAGGACCGTTTGAAAGAAGGTTGCTCCGCCACACTTGAGAAACACTAGTTTTGTTTCTGGAGTCAAAATCAAAGCTACATATTCTAATCCTCTATCCAGTGGATACAACACAGATTTGTAATCTACCTGTAACCACATTTTACTTTTTAAGAATTGAAGGTACTTTACAGTAGTAGGAATGAACCATTCTGTTTTTTAATAACCAGATGATTTCCAATATGATTCACAAAAGAGGAAATTGGAACAGATATATTTATAACTGGGACAAATAGCACTACAATTTGTAAAATGGGATGTGCTATTGTTTGACACCTTAATAAGCATTTGCTGAGATATTAAATGTTTTATTTACTCATTGTTTTTTTAGAGGGAGTCTCTTGTTTAGCTTTTACTATTATATTTGTAATATGTTGATAGCATAACCTATCTTCTATATGTATTTGAATGCAGAGAGACTACCTTCTGTGTTAGTTATATTCTTTTGGTGTGTGTTTAGGTGGTATTTCACACCTGATAGTGTGGTGTCTGTATTAAAGTTCTCAGGACTGATGCTGGGGAGTTTTTAAAACATCTAACGGTGAGCTGCTAAGGAAGAGCACAAATCCATGCTCAGATAGTTAAAGTCTGGACAAATAATTCTTTCCATGCTGCATATGTGTGTTTTTTTCGCATTGCATTTCACATTGCATTTTCCAATCTATATGTAGCTCTCCTGTAGCAGAGATGAAATTCATCTCATTTTAAAACACTAGAAAAATTTCAAGTTGTTTCAGTGAGTTTTAGATCAGATACCATATACACAAGAAGTTATCTCAGCATTGCCGTTCCAGCAACATAATTTACTCCTGTACTTCCAAACTTTATATTTTATATGGAATTATGTAATTTCTTCTATCAAGTTGGGGATATCAGCAAGTCAATGTGCAAAATGTTGGCATTTATACCACTTGCTTTGCTATCCTAAATTTTCTAAAACATTTATAAATCTTAAATGTGTGTCTTGATGTCATGGGCAAATTGTTTCTCATGTAAGTCTTGATTGGTGTCTGTTTTTCATATCTATGAAGGTCCTTTATCTGTGCTCATACAATCTTAAATCTTTATTGAGAAATATGGAAGTAATTCTGAGAAAAAAATATTTTGGTAAAAATACTTTTTTAAAAACAAAGAACAAATAATCTTTTTGCCTTAAAAAAGAAAAACTTTTCTGCTTATATTGTTCTGCCTTTACCTTTCTTACATGCTTTCAAAGGATCCTTTTGTATACAATATACTGTAAGCCAGCTTGTATTTGTACCTAGTGAAAGTCTGTCTATTTCCAAGTAATATATTATGCCTTAATTGGCTTCCTGTGTAAATTAGTTGAATAAATGTTTTTCCTAGATGATTGTACCTGATTTAAAGATCTGTCTTTCAGTATAACTGACAGGCAAGGTTTAGCAGAATTGCAGTAACCTTGTCTCTGTTTTGCACAGTCACATGTGTGTCTTGTCTGGAAAAAAAAAAATCTGAACCTGATTCTTTTAGTCTTGAGGTTTCACTTTAGGAGCTCCACTGTTCTTTGTATCATAAAGTAAAAGGGTGATAAGAAACTTACGTTTGTCAGTAGCTGTGTGTGCTTGTTTGATTGTAATCTCAGTTTGCAGTGTGTAGTGTGAATACTTTTTTTTTTTTTTTGATTGTTTTACCCAGTTTTCCCTGCTACAGCTTCTTTCATGGTGTAATGGAAGAAGAAATGAACTAGTAGGCACTAGTAGGTTTGAGTGCTGGCATACATTAAAATTGAAGAGGCATTTCTCTCTTCCCTTCCCCCTTGTCTGGGCTTGGCTTTGTTTCTCACAGGTGACAACTACAGGCAGAAAAGACTTTCTGATTTTATAGCTTCTAGAACAGCCTGTGTTGCTGCAGTGAACCAGTCTTCCAGCTCTCTTGTGATGCTGCTGAGGGGACATCGCTGCTGCCGTCCTCAACTGTGCTGGATAATTTTTAGGGCTCTAATCTACCAGTTTTCTTTCTTTGATCTAAAATGTGACACTGCCCCTCTCTATGCCCTTTCCCCTTGGACTTGGGTGCCGGGATAAGACATGGTTAGGCCTGATGGTATTTCTGTTTTCGAGAGTTCTGGCTGTATGAAGGGCCTTCAGCTATGGGTCTTAGTCACCAGCTGAGAATCGGAAGGCCTTGATTTGATAGTTTTTGATCATTTCCCCCTGCTTTGCTTAACATTCATGTATCCATAAAATTCTCCTACAAGCTCTAGCAATTCAGCTTCTTTCTGAAAAGGCCAAGGAAAACAAAAGTGCTTGCAGCATGCTCTGCAAAGCTTATTAAACTCTAAGTTACTTTCCATCCGAGTGAAAGCCCTTTCCAGAGTCTGGGCCACATGGATGCAAGTGCATTATGGAGTGAGTTAAAAGTTATATTCAGCTTTTGAACCATCAGCTGGGTAGTGTTGTGAACAGGATGGTAGGGAAAGCTCTGTGGAGAGGAGACTGACATCACTGTTAAATTCAGGCTGAAATCAGCTTAGAAAAGCAAATGTCAGAAGACATTTGAGTCCATAAAGATAACTTAACTGTTGATCCTCATGGGTAAGTTCATGCAAATACGATTCATGGAAAATGAAAAATCCATGAAAGCTCCTACGTTAGAGGAGTGCAGGAAGCAGTTGTGAGGGAATCTCCAGTGAAGGGGGATGAGCTGTGTACGGGTGGCAGAGGGACTCTGCTTTTGTTCCACATGTGGCATTACTGTTGCAATTGCTGGTACTTTTGTAGCAGGCAGAGCTGATGAAATTTTTCATGACTGATTTTTTTTTTTTCAGGAGGCAGTACTTAGATGTTTTGGAGATACTTGCCTCCAAAGTATCTGGTACTGTTGTCTCAATGGGAAATACATGCTGATAGATGGCACTGTAAAATTTGGCCCGACCTGCTTCTGATGTAGCCCCTGCCTCGCTGTGATCAGAGTTAGGGCAGGGTAACCCGTGTGGGGAGCACGGTGAGGCTGGGAGTGATGGGTCTGCGCCTGCAGATAAGGCAGCGGGGGTCTGAGCCGCACGCTGCGCTGCAGTGCTGGGGCACCGGGTGCTCTGGCTGTGCCTCCTTACTGTGGTCCTGGAGCTTCGTCTCATACCAGCGTGTAGGATCAAACCTGGGGCACCTTGGGGCTGCAGTGCAACCTCTGATGGCACGAGAGCCTCGGCACCTTGCTGAAGCTTAAAAACCTGTTTTAAAACTTTGGTGTCCTGTGTTTTAGAATACGCTCAAGTCTAATACATCTCTGTTCCAAAGAGAGTTTATTTAGATAAATCCACATGCTTTCATCTTACATTAACTTGCAGCAGGCTTTCAAACACAAGTCACGACCTTTAAATTGGGCCTATTTCTTAAAAAAATGCCAGGGATTGCCCATGAATTTTGGAGCTGCCTGGTGTTCTGCGGAGCAGTGTCACTTGCAGCTTTTGCAGCGTCTCTATGCAGCTCTCATCATTGCAAACACTTGAGCGCTTTGTACAGGTTAAGGTGGTGACTCTTTAGTCAACCTGTGAGTTGTAAAATGGCGGCATATTAGTAGCTGCTGTGGAAGATAGCAGGGCTGCAGTTCAGCCTGAACTGTACATGCTAGGAGGAGAAGGGCCAATGGTATGGGAAAAAAAAAAAGATATTTGTAAGGATTTCCTGGAGAGGAGAAATGCTGGATATTTCTTTCTGAAGCTGAAAAATACAGTTTATGGGCTTAATGAATTCTACGGAAACGGAAGCTAGTTCTTTTTGGCAAGTGTACTGAAGAATGTGGAAGTCTGTGTGTGAAGCCAGCTCTAAGTGTGCAAGTTTTCCAGCTTCTTTCTGCAAATGAGATTCTAGTGGATCGGAAAGAAACTAAAAATACTCTTCCTTTATTTTATTTTTTCATGCTAGCTGTTATTTTTAAAGTGAAAAAAACTAGTCCTCTGTTTTAGCAAACATTATGTTAAAATGACAATGTCTCTGTCAGCTATTTTCTATATAATGTTATGCGCTGAACCAGGATACCCTTTTCTTTTGGGCATACCTGTTGCCTGCATAATGGATACCTGACAGAGATCCAGGCTGAAAGCTTTGGGGAAAAAAAACCAACAGGCACCTATCTTCATAGCACTGGCCTCAAGAAGAGGAACTTCCTTGTGACTGAAGAGTTTGTTTGTGAAGCAACATGTTCACGGGGCTGCAAGAGCGATAAAAGAGCGATGCACGAGACCTCCATCTGCAGCCTCTGCTCCCGTTACTACCGGTGGCAGCAGAAAGGAAGATGCAGGGCCGCAGTGAGGGCCTGGGGAGTTTAGACTGTTGGCAATCGGGACAAAGCCCCTGTCACCACTTCTACCACTTACTAACTGTGCTGAGGTGCAGGTGGCACAAGTAGGGCTGCTTGTGCTGCATTCCCACCTTGAGCTTGTTATCCAGACCAGCCCCAGGAACGTGGGCGGCGCCCAAGGCTGCCCAAAGATTAGAAACGAGGCATGCGATAGGAACACCGGCCGGGCTGGCTCATGCACTGAAGTTGCAGCAGCCAAGCAGCACTTACTCTGTGCTGCTCCTTAATGCGTGTGAGTAGTTTCCAGAGCAAACATACTGCTGTGCCCTCGCTCTGTAAGATTACGTGCATGAATTTTAGACACATGCCGCAAATGAGGTGTTGGAGGAGGGTGTGACTGTGTTTGTCAGTAGAAAACTAGGTCTAGAAAACAAGGTGTGCGAAAACAGGTCTTAAAAAAAGAAACCTCTCTTCTGGAATTTAAAAGTCAGTGATTACTTTGGCACGCTTTCTGGGTCAAAACCCCAAATCTTTGTAGTCTTATTCAGAAAGTGACATTGCAGGGAGCCGTAAGGGCTGGAGACACACAGACCCCTGGGTGGTGGTTCCTGCTGCTGCTGAGAGGTGCCCGGAGGAGAGGGGCAGCGCGTAGGGCGCTCGCCCCAGCTTGGCCGTGGGGCTGCTGCAGCGCTTGGGGCTGCGGAGTCGCTGCTCGCGCCCGGACCGCTGCTTTTGGGTCTCAGCAGCGTCCAGAGCCGCACCGCGCGGTGTACGAGACCTAGGCTATAGCGCTTCCCACCCAGTGACGATTTTGTTGTCTTAAGATTTGCCGTGAAAGATTTGCCGGACATGCCTGTGGAGGGAGGATGGATGGATGTATAGGGCCTGCTAAAACAGCAAATGTAATTAATTTTGGTGGGATATCTTGATCCAAAACACCTTCAGGCCTTGAGGAGAATGCACTTCCTGACTGCTCCATATACTTCCCAAAATATACTTTCCAAGGCTTTAACAAAAGCCTCATAGAAACACAGTCCAGTGTCAGTTATCTTTTTTTATTACTCTCCTCTTGGTTCGATGAGATAATGACCAAGTGCAGAAGAAAGCAAAGAAAGAAATGAAGTGTGAAGGAATGAAAAGGCAGAAAACCAACAGTTACTTAACTAGGTGCAGATGAGAGTTGAGGCACAAAAGAAGATACCGCAGCAAAACTGTAAAAAAATCCCAAACTATTCAAAGCAGTAAATAAATGCAAGGCATAAAAAGCACAAAAGCTCACAGGAACATGGGATAGTTTTCAAAAACTTCTAAAAATAATCTATGTATCTTCTCGCCAGCTGGCTAGTTTTGACTCATATGGTCGTGTGAGTCTTCCACTAGAGATTGTGGTTGAACACGTGTGTTTAATGCAGCTTTCAAGTTGCATGAGGTTGCATGTTTACCTTTGCACAAAACCTAGGCTACATTTTCTGGTATAAAACCAAAAAGTGTGGAACTTTGATATAATTTAATAAAAATTCTTCAAATAAAACAGTTTTTCATAGTAGTAAGTATGATGTAAAGTTTGTAAATGGAAAATCAGATTTTTATCCCTAGGCAAATTTCCCTGGGAAAGTCAAAACTCTTGAGTTGTTTAAGATTACATTTCTCTCCTACACTGGACTAAGCAAAACTTGAAAAGCTGCTCTTCTCTTCTTACTGATAACAGTTGAAAAATGGTATAATATACCTTCAAATTTAGTTTTCTAATGTGGATCTTAACTTCAACAGTAAAGTCTGTAATGTATCACATACTGAATCGTGGAGCCACTAGGCCTCAAGTTCATGGGTTGACAGAGGAGACAGATTAAAGATCAGCTCTTGGGCGATGCCTTTGGAGCGTTGCTGGCAAAGCCCCCGCGAAGCCCGTGCGAGCGCAGGGAGCCCTGGGCACGAGGGACAGAACAGCCTCACTTGCTGGGAAGATTCCTGTCAGCGTAAAAGGGAAAGATATGTCGTTTCGCCCTCAAAAGACTCCTGTTATGCTTCTGAGTTGTCTACTTAATTTTTCTTGCTGAATTTAGCTATCACTCACTGCAGCATGTTTGTATTACCAAGAATTTGTTCTGTTTTCTTGAGGCATAAGCGCTTTTCTCTCTCCCAGTTTGTTGAATGAAAACATGGCTGGTTTTAGTCAAGCTGTATTTTTTTGCTAGTGTGAATGAGTGCTGGTTTAGTAACAGGGGTGGAGGCGCAGCAGTGTGTACAGGCTGGTGAGGTACACCCATGTCCTCATGCTTTTGATTCGGTTCCCTAATGAAGCTTCTAGCAGTAGGCCATGAGCTACTTCCAAGGTTCTGCAAAACCGGATAAAACCAAACAATGGCTTCCATGCAATTCACTGAATAGAATGAAATGTTTTTCTTTTCAGTTTGTTCTGACTTTTGACTTGGGGCAAAACCAAAACATGCTGGGTTTGAATCCACAGTTACAAAAGCTGAATGAAACCCACATAAACCCAAGCTCGCAAACGCCTCATAGTTTGTGGAACAGAAAAGGCTTCCTGTGTTGCCTGGTATTTCGTGGCCTCTGCAATGAGTCTGGCTGCTCCCTGGCTGTGGTCGCCCCCTTCCATGGAGGTGCTAACTGAATTCGGCTGTAGCCGGGCAGAGGGGCCGGGTAAGCGCTGCTCTGGGAGCAGATCTGTGCAGCCGCAGCGACCCGCGGAGCCCAAGGGAGTTGAGCGGAGCAGCCTGCCCGGCCAGCAGAGCGCCCATGGGCTACGCAGCGCCTCACGGCCCCTGCACTCGTTTTAAGTCCGTTTGAAAAGGAAAAGAAACGGGTATTCCTGTTGCTTCTGAAGGTACCCACAGCAACTGTTCAGGAATGGTGACTTGCAGTGGAAATTCTGGCAAGCTGTTAGTGAGCTGGTACAAAAAGAACAGCGACAGTAGCGGTTTCAGTGTGTATCTTTTTGTTTACTTATTCCTGTGTAGTGATGAGAGAAATTTGTTCATGAAGAAATGTGACTGTATACCCTGCTCCTCCTCAGTGCAGTCGGTGTTGTAGGGAAAACACGCAGACAGAGGTAAAAGCATAATCCTCCGGAAACTTCAGTCCCCTGAAAACAGTCATAAGCACCGTATGGTTTTGCGCATGCTGAATGAGATACCGACGTAAGTGACAGCTGCCCGCAGAAATACCGAGCAAGGGGAGCGGCGCCCGCGCGGGTATGTGCGTGCAGCTGCTCCGCGGGAGCCCGCAGCGATGCGGCCGCGCGGGCCTGTGCTGGCCCTGCCGCCCACCCGGGTGTCTGCGTGCAGCCGCTCCGTGGGAGCCCGCAGCGATGCGGCCGCGCGGGCCTGCACCGGCCCTGCTGCCCGCCCTGCGCTGCTGGTGCCATGAGGCAGCCCTTGGGCTGCGCTCCACCAGCCCCAAGGTGAACACGTGCGAAGAACGACTAAGGCGTGATGTACACGGGCGACGTCGGAACGTCCTGCTGGGCTCTGAGCTTACCTGTGTTACACGGCAATAAAATGAAGTGCTGGTGGCATTGTTGGTTATCCGCTTTTTTTATTTTTGGGGTTTTTCTGTTTGTTTGTTCTTTGGAAGGGGGGAGTATTGCAGCTTAGGAGGGTGCTGTTATGCTGTTTTGTTTTGTTTGTTGTTTTTGGTTATTCTCTGTATTGGAAATAATTTTAAATAGTTCATATCTGCAAACATCTTTAACAAAGGGCAGAACACAGGACAAAAGTAGTTGCTGTGTTTCTGAGCCTGCTCTCCTGTCTTGTTAACACAAACCAGCCATCCTAGTCCAACTCTTCCTTCATTCCTGCTCAGCCTCCTCTGTTGCGCTGACACTCCTTCACTTCAGCTCTGATTCTGTTAACTCTCTTGGTTTAGTGTTCAAGGCTCACATCCATCCCAGGGAAGTCCCACTACTGTCACAGAGCCTTCATCCTCTCCCTGGATGCCGTCAGGACCTTTCTGGTTCCTCCTGCCTTTGCTGAAGCATTGCCCTGTCATTCCCCGTGTCCTTGGAGGATCAGCTCCCTGGGTGCCGCCTGCCCTTCCCGCCTCTGCCTCCCGCATTAACACTGCTGCTCTGGAGTCACAGGCACATGCTCAGCGCTTCAGGCCCTCCCGGCGTTATTCTCCCCTCCACGTGATGTTTTCCATCCCCTTCTTGAAGAGGACTCCAAGCACAGCAAGGAGCTGCCACTAGTCAAGGGATGGGAAGAGCCGGACATGCAGCCGCATCTGCGGGCAGAGGGCACTGCTGTCCCTGGGACTCGGGGTCAGGATTTAGTCCAGAAAGTGCCTTTCATTGCAAAACCTCATTTTCAGGACATTTTTATTGTGTTTACTCATTTCCTGCTGGTGGTCGGCTCCTGGGCCTCAAACCTGTCAAGTGAAATATTGCAAGATAAAACTTGAGCAGTTCCAGGGCAGAGAGATGCAGGTTTTTATGTAGACATTTTTTGCACCAAATTCTTTCTATCTATTTTAGTTACCATAAAAGTAACCTACCGCATGATTTTTCTTTTTTCCTAAATCAATATGGTCAGTTTTTTTAATTAAAAAAAATAAAGAGTGTAGGTAGGAGGAAGAGTTATTCTTGATTTTGTTTCCTTAAAGGTGGTTTCCTTCCTCTTGATTTCCCTAAAGTGATAGGATATCTATAAAGATGTACTTTTTATTTTTTTTAAATAGGTTCTCCCTCAACTTAAGTATGCAGAAGGAGCGCAAATGCAGAACATAAGTGGTTGAGCACAGCAGATTTTTTTAATTCAAGGCAAATAGGCTGCAAATTCCTATTCAGCTGATGTTTCACTTAAATTGCTGATTTTATCTTTTTTTTTCGTGAAAATACCAGCTTCACTCGTCTTGCTCCATACTGCAGACAGCCAGGAGAGCTTGTGGAGCCGGTGAGTGGTGCAGTGGGGCAGGATCCAGTCAGGAGGGCAGATCTGCTTTTGCTCCCTGTTTGAGGGGTTTATTTGCATGACTCAACTTGAGGCAACTATTTGCCAAACCTGGCGGATCAGACTCTGCTGTATTTGATAGTAAGAGGGCTTCAGAGAGCAATCTGAAGCGAGAATCTAGGTTACGCTTCTCCAGGGAGTGATTAGTGAGTATTGAGTGTGTAGAGAAATCCTTGTTACCTAATTTAGATGCTTGTTTTGGTGGGCCAAAAAAATTCTGAGGTGGGCAGCACCTGCTGCTGAGGGCAGCAATATGTAGCTGCAGTTCGCTCATTTTGATACACTACAATTTTAACAGAGAGGTAAGAGCAGTGGTACAAAATCTCCCACCACGAGATGGTATGAATGCTCTTCTGCCAACAGGTCATGGCTGGGAATCCTCTGATATCACTGGGAATCTTTCTGCTGATTTCAGTCATGATTTTTGTTCTAGTTTTGTTCTGAGACAGTTCAGAGTGTGCTTTATATATACATATAAATGTATATATAAAACCTTAGAGTATGCTATAATATGGAGTGTGTGAAAATGTGTAATGCTTTAACTGAAGTGTGGTTCTGTTCTAAAGTATTTTTTTCTGGTGATGGCTGGTAGGTGCCTCCTTCCCTGTTTCCTGGAAAATGCCTTGTCTACAACTGAATGCTAATGTGGCTTAGAGTAGGATACGAATCGAAAATGCAGTAGTTATTTCTGAGTAGTTCTCTGCTATGCCTGCTCCTGTTTCAGGAAACTGTCGTGTTCCCATTTTGTTTAAGGCCACACATGGAGTTAATTAAGAACAAACATGTCTGCAGACAAGCTTCTTACCTGCTGTACTTCACATGTATCAAATAGCTGTGTTTCCTCAGTATTAGTAATTGATTGAGAACTGGATTGAGAGGAACGGAGAAGGTATTGCCAAGGCCTGAGTAGCTGCCACCATCCAAAGCATCCCTTGCATGTTGAGAGGAGGCATTTTGGCTAAGTGGGTTAGTGCTGGCCTCTGTTTATTTGGTAAGTTGTGCCAGTGATCTGGCTCTGATTTGAAAAACAGAAAGATTTACCAGTGTGCTTAACAAGAAAATGTTTGAATGAAGGGCAGTTTAGCAAACTCAGTCTCATCACCAAAGCTGCTCAAAAGAGGCTTCTTTTGTATCCAATCTCTTTAATAAAGAGAGGGAGCCCACCAACCTTCAGAAGTGAAGCAGCTCTTCCCTTGGTGAGCGTCTAGGGGTGAGGGTAACCTGTCATGGTGCCTCTTCAAGGGAGGAGAGACAGAGCACCCAACCCCACTGCCAGGCCAAGCCGAGGGTCAAGGAGCTGCTCGTTCTCCAGGATAATCCCTTTCCAGTCCCAGTCCAGTCCCTTTCCCTGGCTTGCAGATCACTTAATTCGCAAAAGCTGAACTGTAGGCCATTTTTGGCAGAGGGAATTTTCTAAGAGAACATATGTTTTAGGTATTAAACACTCAAAGTAGGTGGATAGGTGCCACGTGGGACCAAGATTGATCGCATAGGAGTATATGGGTATATATGTGCCTGTAAAACTAAGCTGCCTTATGGCATTTTCTTCATGGTAAAAGTATCTATTTAACCTCATAGAAACATCTGTTGTACATTTGTCCTCTTTGATGAAACTGAGGTATAATGAGAGTAGAAAGCAGCTCTGTGCTAGTGGTGGCAGGACTTGCTCCCTTCCGTCACCTCATTTCAGTCCAGCTGAAATACGCAGCTCTGTGCAGAGGCACCGGGTTGGATTTTAAGTTAATCAGGCAAAGGAAGTGATTAAAAGGCAAAGTCAGCTCATTTATTCTCTATCCTTGCTGATTAAAGACAGATTGGATGTGAAATCCCCTTACTGTAAAGTGTTCTTTTTATAGCATGGTATTTATTCTGAACTTACCATTTTGCTGCCTTCTCTTTTTAGCATGGAAATTTTTAAGAGCTGATGGAAGAGAGATTTCAAGCATTTCAAGCATTTCATTGGTGTTTACTTTGTTTTGCTGGTTTGTGTTCTCTTAGCTTTAGAGGATAAATCTTTGTGCTTAAGCTGAGATAAGAGCTTCAGAATGAGGTAGGTCTTATGTATGTTTGAATCAAACAGGATGGAAAGTTACCTTGTTTAAGGAAAGCTGTTATTCTAGAAATGTCTTTGGATTAAAGTAAAACATCAGTCTTGGGGTTTGTGGTGATCGTATTAACATGTTCCAAATAAGTGTCACTGCAGTACATATCAACTGTGTAGATCATGGTAAGCCCAAAAGTATAAACAGATTCAAAAAGAGGAAACTAGAGAAGGGGAAAATAGAGAAGAGTATCTGCACAAAGAAGCAAGTACAACCATATCTCTAACCTACATCTGCTAGAAATTGGGAGGCCTTCGCAAGGGAAGCATCACTGCCAGTCTGTCTGTGTGTGCAGAGCCACTTAATTTCTCTTCTTTTTCTTGCTTATTTCCAAAAACAAATGCTTCCTCGTTTCTTGCCAATTTTGCCTCCTACTATAATTCACCTCCTACCTACACCTGAGATTCTGGTTTTCACCTCTATATTCCCCGAAGACAGATACATTAATTCCTTTTCTTAGTTGTTTGGCAAGATAGTCAGAAACAAAAGAAAAAAAATTGCTCCTCAAATTGCACCTACACTCTTGTGCTGCCTTCTGCTGACTTCCTCCCCTGCTTTCACACAGTTGGGGCATGTGCACTACCAGGAGAGTCGATCAGCTGATGTCTATGGGACCACTTCTGTGGTCCCCCAGGGCAGCTCAGGCCCCATCTCCAGCAGCAGGATCAAACCTCGGCCTGCAGGCTTACCTGGGCTTGCTGCAAAACTCAATGGAAAGGAGGTCATTTCTTGTTTTTTCTTTGGATTGCAGATCTGTGCAAGGTTTGGACTGGATGGATATTCCCTGATGGCCTGGAAGGAGCCCTTGTTGCCTGAGGATCAAATACAGAAGCAATTGCTGCTTCCAGGGGGACTTTATGGGATGAACTCCAGGAGGAAACACCGCTGCTCTTGGTTATGGCAGAGGGAGTGCAGCAAGCCCAGCCCTTCACTTTCAGTACTGCCTCTTGCCTACAACCGCAGTCGCTGCGGACTTGTCTTCATCTGTTGGCTGCTTCCTCAATAGGCAGAGGAAAATTTTGTATAGGCCTAGTAAAATATTGCTACAATAAGTGTTCCAGGTAACATTTCCAAATGCGAACGAGACCTGGGTACAAGGGTGAGAAAGTTTTAAGGAGAAGGGCAAGTGCTTGACATGATGGTTGGGATCCCCTGATGGGGGAGGACCCTCAGAGGGAGGACTGTTTCCCCTTTATTGATTGACATGCAGAAAAAATATTTAATTATAGTTTAAATATTTAATATATATTATAGAAGTATATATACATATGTGTATAAAGGCAGAAAAATGAACTCATTCGCATTTTCATGTCTTGCCTTTTTGATTTTCCTCTGCAAGGCTATTAGCACTTTATAGGAAATGCTGAAGTGTAACAGAGCCTTTTATGAGTCCAGTGGCTCCAAGAGTTTGCTCTGGTTTTCTGTTAAACCAACCTCACACAAAACATCACAAATGTGTTTGGGCACTTATCCTGAAAGTGTTGCACAGGGCTGTCTCCTTGCTAAATGGGATGATAACCTTGTTCTGTCATTACACCTGACATGAGAGATTGTTAATACTTCCATGTTTGTGGAAAGAGAAGACAAATTGGGAATCATCTCTCCTCATCCCAGTGCATATTGTGCTCAGAGGCACCAGGAAAGTAGAGAGCATTTAGGAATTTCAGTTTGTTTTTTTTTTTTTTTTTTTTTTAATATAAATGCTTTAATCTCTGGTTAATTATACGAAATCCTGCCAAAGTCATGTTGCAAATTGTGGTTGCTGTGTGGGCCTTCAGACCTTTCTTTGACACTTTATGGAACATAATCATTAACTTTTGTTGGTTTATATCTTTAGGTTGATCCTCAGTGATGAGGCAGACCACCGGCTGCCGGCCTGAATGGAGGTGGGTGCTGTGCTGGTCTCAGTAACGCGTTCTGACACAAAAAGCCATCTTGGATACAGTTTAAAGAAACACTGATGGCTTGCGCGTTCGAAGGTCATTTTGACCTCCCTAGAAGAATTCCTTGCTGTGCACAGGCCAAGTGTGCAAGGTCTCTGCCAGGAAGCGGGTGGGCTGGGAGCTCATCCTTAGCAGCCTCTCTGACACTGGCTAATAGGAGATTCAACTCTCACCCCTGTTTTCTGACCTGACCATCACCTCACCAACTCCATTTATGCTTTTTTGGAGAACTCAGGGAACATGCAACTTTTGACAATCTGGATCTAAGCAAAACCTGACTCATTTTCTTCTATTTCTTCACATGAATCTGTCTTGGGGACAGTCTGGGACACTCACGAGCTGAAATCCTGGCCCAGTGACCACAACAAGCTCAGCATTCCCTCAAATTCAGCCTGAGATTTTTAAAAAAACCTCTCACTTCTCACACTTCCTCACATGAATGACAAACTCCTTCCCCCCCCTTTTTTTTTAAGTAGTCTTTAGGCTTTGGGTTTCTGGAAGAAAAAACAAACAAACAAAAAACATCTGATCTATTCATTTCTCTGCTAGGAAAGAAAGTCCCTCAGCTTGCATTTCTTACAGCTGCTCCTCTTGTGAGTTACCAGCTAGAGCTAATTTAGGCAAAGCGGAGGGGACAACAACAGAGCAGTGCTTAGCAGTTTGCTGCTGTCTTCAGCGCTTGCGGGGTTTAAGCAGCCACCTTGTTAAATCCACCCTTTTGGAGAAGCCCACATCTGCAGAAAGCAGCGTGGAGTTGTGCTTTGTTTTTGTGGCATGGCATTATCTTTTCTGTTGAGAAATAAACGGATTTGTCTCTGACTTCCTTGCAGAAAGCGACTGAAAAACAACGTCCTACCTTGGGCTCCAAAGGATGCTCCGCTCGCAGCTCTTGGAGCAGCTCAAGGGCCCTCTTGGAATGAACGTGTTGAAGAGCCCGAAAGGAAACCGTGGGGGCTATGACCAGGTTTCTCGTGTTAAGGATGATCTTAATAACTAAGGAAGATTTTTATTGTCAATCACCTTAACGTCATTTGTCAAACTGTTTTTCTTGCTGGAAATAGGAGTCTTTAAGTCAATGCACTCCCCTCTCCTCATGCCTTGGCTAAGGCAAGGCTGAGAGACGTGGCAGCCAAACCAGGTCCGTTTCTGAGGGTCTGCGTGCCCCTGAGGCCCGGGTGCAGGGCCCTCGGGCACGGGCTGCTCGTCAGGCGCGTCCGGGTGAGGATGTGTCTCCACATGAGGGCACTGGCCGACAGCTGGGTCCAGCCCTGCCAACGGGAACGGCCGTTCGGGCAGCGGAGGAAGGAGCTCTCTGAGCAGGACCCTGTGTGCAGCACTCAGGATCACCAGTGAGTAAGGGCTGGCTCTTAAGCCTGGCGCCTGGAACCGAATACCTCGGGTGTGTGTTTATGCAAGTGCGGCACTATCCGTCTAACCATTCACATGTGAATGAAGAAATGCCTGAATAAAAGGAAAAAAAAAAGGCAGCAAAATTCTCAGGCCTGTTAGGTGAAGCTTTTTATTCTCTCACATTTTTCAAAAACATCTGTTTTTCCTGCAGGTTTACATCAGATCCTGGATGTTTTGGAAATTTGTTCGAGGTTCTGCTCTTATTTAGGTGAGGTATGACATTATAAAGAAACTGCTGCTACTTTTACTGGTTCAACAATAACAAATTCATATTATGCAGGAGGATGCTGTTTATGCATTACCTCTGTTGAAATGATCCAGGATACACTTCATTTGATTGCTTGTTCTGAAACGAAGTTAAAAGAATTTTGTACTGCAGTCTAAGGTAATAATCTTTGTGAGGAGTTTCAAGATGCGTCTGAATATACTTCCAAATTGCTTTTGCAGGACTGGAAGAAATAAAGAGCTCTTCGGATGTGTATTTTTTTTCCATCTTTGCTCACCCTCCTCTTTCTTTCTCTTTTTGGTGACCGAAAAGAGTTTGAGACATTGAGTGAATGCAAGCAGTCTGCTCCTTTCACCCCTCCTCCAAGGTGTGAATTATTCCTGAAGGCAGCAGAGGGAAAAAAAGGAGGATAAAGAGAAAAATAGGTGGAAAATAAAAAGTTTATGTTTGCCTGCATCTGCTTGCAGAATGACTGTGTACATGTAAAATGCAGATAAATTTGCTAATGCCACAAACTGAGCACGAAAATTTGTGATTTAGACATCTACCTGCCCAGCTAGCTTTATTAGGTATTAACAGAATTACCTTCCAGCGCACAGCTGCCTAACACCTTAGTGTCTCGGAACAGGGAGAGTTATGGCTGAAGGCAAATAATGGCTTTTTCTGAAGGTATTTTATCCTAAAGACTCGAGAATCTAGCCAAGGCTAAATCTTAAGTTTTAATCTGGTGCAGTTATTACCTGATGTAAATAGTTTAGATAAACTTGCATTTATAAATATAGTACTGCTGCATTGTGTAAGTTATTTAATTCTTTTTATAAAGAGAAATTAACACACATGCATACCTGGAGAGAGTGGATGCATTTTTTTTGACTGTAAGACAGATTCCTCAAAATCATGACTGACCAGGAAATCTTAGAATTTGATCAGAAGAGCTCAGTAGTGGTAATACAAAAGTACATTTAACTGCTTTAATGTTACTCCTTAAAGTAATTTCTGCCTAAGTTTTTGATGTGTTTCAAAACTTATTTCCCAGATGAAATATTGCCCTTACAACTGCACCATAAAGAAGCTCAGGTATCCAGAGATAGGAAAACACTGAAGGCATTTGGGCAGACAATGTTAATCAGTTCATGGGAGTTTTTCAGTAAAATTGGCATTTATATTAAGTCTGCCTTGCTTTAAAGCTAAATAAACTACAAAGAACACCTCTGATTAAAAAAAAAAAAAAAATGTTGCCCCAAAATTGTACTGCTCTCCACCTACAGAACATCTTCCAGTCCTTTATCCTTCCTTCTCTGAGGCAGTGTTTTACTGCTGCTTTCAATTGAAACAATCAGATCTTTCTAAAGACTTGAACATTTTTTTTTCTTCTTTCTTTTTTTTTTTTTTTAATTTTTGCTGACTTTTTTTAGTATATGCTTCTAAAGAAGTCGAAACATACTGGATTAAAATGGTAGGTGTTTTTAAATGAAAGAATTTAAATTAAAACAGCTGTTTTTAATATGTCTCTGTATTCAAGATTTAACTCCAAAATACATCCCTGTAGGTCTTTAGATACTTTAAATCCATGTAAAATCAGGGAAGAAAAACTACTTTAGAGCTACTGAGTATTTCATAAATTGTTTTAGATTCCTGGGGAAAGTACTGAAACTATGGCTCTTTTACTGGAAGCTCTTATGTAGAGGTTATAGCAAAGAAGATTCATACTCTTTATTTCTGCTAGCCATATTTATTAGCATCTCTTTTATGTTTACAACATTGACCCCAAATATTTCTGCAACAGTGATATCAGCCTTGCAACTCACAGGGTCTCTTCTACATTTATCTGGTAGTCTTATTCAGAACTTAGTCATCAACATAGATAATTGTTTCTTTGTTAAAATAAGGTAAACGTTATATAACTTTGTTCCTATTAACTCCATACCCATTCCTGCTTAGGAATATAAACTTCGGTTAAAAAAAACCCCTTCCCTTTCCTTCCATGTTGACCGGGATTCTTGGGAAACAACACAAAAACGACTGTTCCAGGCACTGTGATATTTACTCCCATCCTGTCACTGCTGTGGAAATGTAAGTTATGGTTAACAAACAGTCACAATGCAGTCATTGAACAGGAGGAAACACCTGGATACAAGCGCAGCTGACAAGGAAACACGTGGCTCTCGCCCATGCGGGACAAATGCACGATCCCAAAGTGAGGAAACCCCGTTTCTAAGGTTATCCTTAAGGGGAAAATGCCACTGGCCGTATACTTAAGAGCTAGTTTTTCCAGAGGGAACACCCGTACTCTCACCAAGAATTTAATCGTGTGTCACATACATAGATGCTTTTCTGAAAGTCTTGCAATTTTTCCTTTGTCTCATGCAAAAGAAAATAGCTGCTGGGAAGCAGTGAGGAAAATTCTGATGTGGGGGACAGTTTGGGGAAAAAGTATCATTCAACATAAGTCTTCTAAAATAAATAAAAGAAAAATATATAAAGACAGCTGGAGTTTGCTAAACTTTTTTGTGCCATCATGAGTTAACTAACTCAGTCTATTGATGTTTATATACTATAGAAATAAATTTGGGATATATCCGGTTATGCACACTTTCTTTTTATCTCAGAAATAATTTCACAAGACATGAAATCCTATTCTCTCTGGATATTTCTTCATAGTTTGTCATTGGAAATTGAGTGTTGGTGGCTTCTGATTACCTTGAATAAGAAATGCCAAGTGTGAGAGTAATGTTATTCAGATACTTTAAAGCAGGAAAATAGAAAAAAAATATTTTTTACAGTATTTTAAAATGAAAGCAGCAACTATGCAGTTCCCAAATACACCTTTTACCATGTTCTCACTCTTCAGAATTGCTGAAATGTGATTCACTTGCAATGATAACTATAAATTAGAATGGGCAAATCTGCCTCATCTTCAATTTTATGTTAACTTTCTTTTAGTGCAGTAAATTCAGACATTAAATTTTGACATGATGAATTTGCAATCTGAATTGCAAGGCATTTTGTAGACAAAGCCTAAAAAATTAGGCTAGTTTAAAATAAAAAGGAAACAGCTGGGATAGACTGTGGAAACTATTGAGGATGAAAGTGTATTTAAGAAATTTGCAGTTATTCTTAAATAGATTTTGTGATAGTGGATAGGCCAAATCAGTGTAAGGATTTGACAAACACAGGACACTTGACCTTGTGAACTCTCAAATTCATGACATGTATGTGTTTTCTAACAATTGCATTTTGCATTTCAAAAAAGTACAACACTTAAAATATATATATAAAAATATAAATTTGTGTATATAAATTTGCCATATACAATTTTGCCTTTAGTTGTATGTATATTTATACTTACTTACACTGAAAGTTTTCTGTTTCAATACCAGGAAAACAGAGTAATACCTAATGACCACACTTAATGTATCCAGGATACAAAATTCACTATGGGTTATGTCAAAAAAGATTCTCCGAGAAAATAGGTATCAAACAAATAGGTAGACCCTCTGCCCACATTTTCATTTTAAGTTAAAACCACATTTTTCAAAGGTCAGTTTGTGTTCTTATAGTGCTCTACAGGCTTTCTGAGGAAGCAGCAAACAATGAGGAATTGGTGAAGCAACTGACAATGTTTATTGCACATTTTTGGGGTGGGGGTTGGTGTTGTATCATCTTGTGTGACGTCTTTCCTTTCTCTTGTTGTTCTTCAAGTTGAATCCTCAGCTTCATCTTGAAGCTTTTATTAGTCTTACAGTGCCTGACATAGATCTTT
Organism: Crypturellus tataupa; assembly: GCA_034781795.1. Classification (NCBI taxonomy): domain Eukaryota; kingdom Metazoa; phylum Chordata; class Aves; order Tinamiformes; family Tinamidae; genus Crypturellus; species Crypturellus tataupa. Next base: position 827,718 of record JAWLRI010000674.1, read on the forward strand.
ATTTCTAAAATGAATTTCCTGTTTCACTTACTTGAGCCTTCAGTCTTACCCGTTTCTTCTTATGTGACCTCTTGTTTCTTTTTCTCAAGGTCCTTGTGCTCTCTTTCTCCTATTTTTTGTTGTTTATCAACATAAATTTTTTGCGATGTTTTTCCTGTCCCTCAGAGAGGGACTGCAGAAGAAATGCTGCTAGTACTGTCATGGATCATTTAATCCTAGAGCTGATACCCTGTTGTATTCTTTACCGAATTTACTATGCCAGCAAAACCCCATAGCCCTTACGCGGTCGAGGGCATATGATATATGACTGAAAACATAAGCTAACTTTAGACTGTTTCTTAGTCCTTGCACGGACGCTTTGTGTTGGAGTCTTTCTTGAGCCTTTCCCTGCCCGAGGTCTTCTTTTCCCAAGCTTTTACAGGGTTTGTTTCTTTTCTTCCTTGCTGTCTAATTTTCTGTCTTTTGTTGTTTTTTTTTTTTAAGAGAACACAGGCTGTTTCTCTGCTTTGTTTGGGCTTTTATTTTTCTCTGTCTTGTAATCTGTTTTTTATCTCTGGAGTAATTTTCTCTGTTTATTGGCTTGTATTGAAAATCCCTGGTTCAGCAGATGTCTGCAGATGAGATGATGCCTGTGTAGTCAGCCTTGTCTTTGTCTCCATCACATCTTCAAGCCCGTATCTGGTTCATTATCTTCTCCTGCTAAACTTCCATCTCAGTGGAGCCTCTGAACTTCAATGTGCTCACATGAAAAAGCAGTTTTATCAGGTACCTGCTCTAAGCTGACGTATGTCCTGCAGGATCTGCATCCAGTTAACCTCTTTGACTTGTGCTGCCTTAGCAGTCCTTTTTGTTTTCTTTGTCCCTGAATCCCAAGAAATCATGCCTTTTCCTTTAAAGGCTGGCCCCCCACTTCTTGCTCTGACAAGCAAACTTCTAGGAAAAAGTATTACAACATTTCAGGTAAAAATTCACTGTGTGAAATGATTTGCAACTGAAAAGTTTACCTTCCAAAAGATGGTAGAAAACAATTTCACACTCATTGAATAAGATGTCAGTGGAATATTAAACAAGAATAAAATATTTGAAAAAGTGTCAGCTTTTGTTTTATGTAACATGCAGTAGCTGAGTGTGGGATACATAATTCTTAGCTTTACACTTTTAACTTTCTGTCTTATGCAAAGTAGGTTTGAAAGGAAACACTGTGGGTGATCTCTTCATTCCTTCTGACTTTCAGCCGTTTTCTTACTCATTTTATTCCTTTCTTCTTCCATATGAACCTAGAAAACCTTGCATCTTTTCTTACACATTTCTCCATCCAGATCTTTCCTTTGACCTGTTGGGTCTCTTAGTATACGTTCTGTTTTTTCTATATTATTTTCTCCTCCTCTTTCTACAGAGTGAACCTTTTCTAATTTTTTTTTCCAATTGTCTACTCTTATAGAAAAAGAAATCATACAGGTTCAAAATTGTTATTTTTAGTTAGGATGACACTGGGAAATAGAGAGCATTTTTGTACAATATTTTAACCCCTGGAAATCTTAGCAGAAAAACAGAGTGGTTTTAATAAAAGCGCTGCAAGTGCACCTTAAAGAATCCGGCACTGGTTCAGGAGTTCAAGGTAAGTAGTTGAGGGTAGTAAAAGTGATCTCTTCTTTAAGCAATTTTGTGAAGCAGTTCCCATAAAGCATGTTGGATGTGGCCTTCAAAGGACTCCCAAATAAACTTGTATCATCTAAAGCAGCACCATAACATCGCCTCTTCTAGGGTGGTGCCTGCGCTTCTTGGTGATTGCAGGTGGTAATGACAGTGATTTATGACATTGCTGTCCTGAAAACTGGCTGAGCCCCAGGGCTGCTGGATTAGATGAAGGTGCAGAGAGAAGCTCTCGAAATGAGGCACCGGGGTCCAGCAGCCCCTTAGTGCTGGTCACACCTTGGCAGAATCTTCCCTACGTCTCTTTCTCACCAAGTGACCTCAAAGGACAAAGCTGCCAACTCCTGCAGTTTGTTTTATGACTGTTTGATACCTTATTTGAAGGCCAGTTCCTGCAGGCATGCGATAGGGTAAGAATTTTAGTTTCCACTAAAAGAAAATAAAGATTTCAGCCACCAAAATGCAGGGAGAAGCAGACAGGTAGGATCCGAATGCCCACTGTTGTCTTGCCAGGTGAAGGAGTCTGAGAAGAAGGAGCCTCCTTTGAATGTTAGGCAAAAATCTGCGTAAGGAATTTGGATGTAATTGGTTTTGCCTGAGGATAATTTCATATTGGCTTCAAATCATGGGACTAAGAAGGCACCAGTTTAAAGTTTTGTTTTATAATAATGGGAGTAGGGTGTGACTGGGACAATAAGTTGGGCATCTCTATTTTTGTTTTGAAGAAGGAATTGTTCTGGTGTATTTTTAATGCAAAATATGAAAACTTGTGGGGAATTTTCTGGGAAGGTCATTTCAGTGGGAAATACAGTATCTGCAGAATTAAAATTCTCTTTAGGAAATAAAATTCTTGTAAATTAAATTTGTATTCCAGAGACATTTGATATATACTCATTACACAGTTTGAGTTGCTCATTATAAATGGCCTGTCAAAACAGAGTCTCCTTTACTTCTTACAGGAGTGGCCTCTCACTGTGATGTTTTGCTAAGATTGTGTACAGAAAAATGAAATAATTCTGTGTCTGTGAAGAAACCTGCAGAGCACAGTTTTCTGAGGGAACTGAAAAATAGTTAGAGGGAACATCTTAATATGGCCCCTAAAAAGTGATAAAGGATTGAGTAAAACTTGAATACATTAAATGTAAAGCAAAGGGAAGAAGATACTCCTGTGTGTTGTATAATTCACTTAAACGATCAGCACTCTGGCAAGCAGCGCAGTGGGACAAACAAGAAAAATGGATGATTTTGCAACCAGTACTTGTGTTTGCAGCTATGGTGGCAAAGCAAAGCAAAGCAAAGCAAGGATAGTCAGGGTTGTATTTTGTGGGCAAGGGCAATGCCTGGCTAAGCGTTGGCTCATGTGAAGCGCTCGCCGTGCGGCTGCAGCGTCTCCCTCCCCACGCATCCCAAGGAAGCTCTGCTGTCCCTGTGGGGTGCACTGCTCTGTTGGTCCTGCCAAGGCACCCTCATCTCCTCCTGCATGGGCAGGTCACGGGGATGTGAAAACAGCAGATGTGTTGTGTGACACCGTGCTTATACTCAAACTAGGATAAACTGAGGGAAAACATATAGCTACTCGAGTGTAGCTGTTTTGCAGTGATTCTCTGCAAGAGGCACAGACCAACGGCATGGTGAAGTGTCTCTGTTGAGACAATGTCCAGGAAGACACAATTGCAAGTGGGAGAATCTGCAGAGGAAATCGGGCTAATTAATGCCTTCTGATGGGAGCTGAGGCTCGCAGCACTTCTCCAGGGCGAGGGGAGGTGGAGCAGGAGGATGCAACAGCGAGGTTTGTGCATCCAGATTTTAGCAATGACTGGATACAGGGAGTAAAAGCAAAGCAAGATTAATGTGTTTGTTGTTTTGAATGAGTAATAGCAAAAGCGGGTGGCTGGATGATCACCACGTGTGTGGACTTCTCAGAGGAGGGCAGAAACGCCGTGTGCTTGGGATTTGAGCAATTGCCTCTTTCCCAAGACACAATGATATCAGCTAAATTAGAGTAGTTCTTGCTTGCCCTTTCAAAAGGAAATATATCAAGTAATTTCTGTCAGTAGAAAAAAGACTAATTTCCCAAATAAACTAGCTGGCTATTGTATTACCTTCTATGAGAGCCATGCTCATAATTATGTGGCCCAGTGAGTTCCGTAAATAAAACATAACAAACAATCAAACAAAAAAAAAAACAACAGAGATCTCAATTTGAATTCATAGAATGATTTTGTAAAATGTGTTATGTGTCTTGTTAAGCTTATCGGCAGTAAAGGGCCAAAAAGTGAATGAATCAATTTTAACTCTTCATTTTCACCGGATGTTTTATCATGCCAGGGTAAAACTGCATTGATAGGCAGCACGGGAGAGACACTATCATACCACTGCACAGTCTGAGAGACAAAAAGTTGCAGTCTC
>JAWLRI010000674.1:845075-878888 GCA_034781795.1 Crypturellus tataupa
GTGGCCCTGCGTGTGCAGGGGGGTTGGACTAAATGACCTCTAGAGGTCCCTTCCAACCTTAGGCATTCTGTGATTCTATGATTCTATGATTCTAGGAAGGGTTTGTTTTCGGCCATCTCTGCAGCTCCTTCACACCCACTTGCAGGTTTCTGTCTTCCCTTGGAGCAGTGCTGAGGATGGGTTTGTGTGCTGCCTGTGTGGACACTGTAAGACCCATGTGCGTGTTTGCTGGCTGTGCTTTCTCAAAGCAGGGTAAACTGGGCTGGCGGGAGCCCACGCTGCTGGGATGAGTCTTTTCCAGGGCCTCAGCTAACGGCTTGTACCTTTAGCTACACCCAGCTGGTTTGAAGCACCTGTGCGCCTCTTCATCGGGGACAGTTAAACATCATCTCATTGCTTAAGAAACTGTTAATGATCACATTTAAGTTGTAGCTTGCAGGAGAAGCAGTCCGCAGTGCACAAAGGAGGCTGTTGTGCCAGGCACCATACCATACTATAGCCCCCAAAATGAGTAATGAGCATAATGTATTGAGCCTCCTCGGAAGCCTGGCTGGAAGCCTGAAGCCTTAGAAAATAGATCCATTTGAGCCTTGCAAGTCCTGTAATTGGCTATGGAGCCATTAGCATGCAATCCTGTTATATCATCTATAGGGTGATAATTAGCAGTCTGAATGTGCAAAGCTGCTAAGCGCAAAATAATTGGACATCTTTGCTGATTCATAAAATTGGTCAATAGTGCTCATTGGTATGAGAATAAATATGTGGCTCTTCTCTGCATTATCCCACTTAGGGTCCTGTTCAGATCCTAAAGGAAAATAATGAGAGACGTTGGCTTATCACTCAGTCACAAATTATGTGTATCTTCCTAAATCCAACTTCTTCAAAAGGTGTAGAGAAACTGTGCACTGAGTCATGTGTATCTTCTAAGTCTGGAATTTAAAATCAGCATGTCAAAAGTCATCCTTCTTGACTGTCACAAATCTTCCACCTTGTCCCACATTTTCTAATTGTATTCAGGTAATGACTGGAAAGATGTCAAGAAAACCTTTCCTAAAATGCTCAAATCTGTGCTGAGAGCAAGGATAATACATGTTTCTTGTAACTGCAGTTCTAGGAAATGCAGTTTAGTTTTAAAATGCATGACAGAAAAGTCCATGGCATATGTACAGCTGAAGAGTTTTCTAAAATCAGACTAACAGAGTTATTTTAGAAGGAGGCAGCATTATCTTCAGCTTACATTTGCAGCATCACTGCGTGAACATTGCACTTCTGGCTCAGTTTCTGTGCTTTTTTCTCTTTTTACAGCAAAATTACAGAATTCACTCCTTCACCAGCATCACAGAAAATCTCGTAGCCTTATTAAAATGGTTGTTCCTAGAATTTAGCTTTCTCTGTTAGACAATCCTCCATGCTTTTTTTCTGAAAGGATTGTAAATAACACCTTTTGCATGTACCCATCATTTCAGCCACAAATTGAATAAGGCAATGACCATGCAATTCCAGTATCTGTGTTGCCTAAATCCTTTCTCTGCGTTGCTTGAACAGTGACTTTTAGAATAATCCTCACAATATACCCATATGACTGTGCTCTCTTAATCTGCTTATACCTATTAACCATTTTTACTGATGCACACTTACGAATCATTACCGATCCCAGTCCAATGACACATCACTTACAATTACTTATAAATTCTGCTTGTGCATGCTATACACCGCATTCTGCTCTGTTCCCTTTTTCACCCCGTTTACCATTAATGCAATCTGTTCAGTTAAGACCTCAAGGTGTTCAATGCAGGGTTAAGTCTGTATGTAGCCATTACCTCTCCTATGGGTTTCATAAATACTGAGGGACTAGGCTTGGTCAGTATTCAGAACTGAAGCACAACAGGCAGTCCCACGGCAATGGCAGGTCTCTCTCAGCCAGGTTGGAACATTTTCTTCTCCTGAGCAGACACTGCAGGTGATTCTAATGGCATCAATAGCCAGACCTAAATTGTGCAATCCAGAAATCCTTCCTTGTGGAAAATCCAGTGTGTAAGAAAGGAGGGAATAATGGTTGGCAAAATCTCAGAGAGACAGTCCAGGAAGCTGGTCAAGAAGCGCCACGCAGGCTGTAGCACAGAGTGTGCTCTGCAGTCTAGAAACTGCCAGGTCCAGGCCCAAATTCTTGTGATCTTCTTGATGCTACAAAGCAGATGTCATTAAAATCTTTTGTTTGCTAACTGCATTTATAAAACTAGATGTGATTTTAAGAAGAGAAAACATTTCTCCTTGAGAAAAGTTAGTACTTATTTCAGGGTACCCTCCTGAACATTTTTCCTCTCATTTCAAAGATGTTATTTATGTCTTTCCTTCCTAAGCACTGCATTGTTACAGGCATCCAATGGTGTCAGTCTACTCTCTTGGAGATGCATGCGTTTCGTTGGCCTGCAGCAGATCCTTCTTCATCCCACCTCAAAACAGTATTGGTCTCCTTGAGTAAAACTGAGGTTACATCCCTTTTTCACCCTGCTAACTCAGCTCACTATCCCAACTGTTGTTTTTCTGTTATGCCAAAGAGCACAGCTTGCTTCACACCTGCCATTTCTGTAGTCTGTCAGAATGGTGTGATGAAAACCTTCATTTTTCCTCTTTGCAGACATGATAGTAGCCCCCTGTTCATGTCCGGTTACATTTAATACCAGTGGTTCCTGTCTATATTGCCAGCAGAAGGATGTAGGATTCCTAACAGCTCTCTAGCATATGACACCACAACATGGAAGACTGTTGTCAAACTCTTCCTCAACTCCTTTTTCACCATTGAGAGGAAGCTGTGGAGAAATAACCAAAGAAAAGGGCCATCCACAGTTAATGTTGCTTCCCTCTTTGCTCTACAGATAACCAGGTGCTTCTGAATGGCCTCAACTTTGACTGCAGCCAACTGATGATGAAAAGGAGGAAACTGTGGGATTATTCCTTTCACTTTTCCTGGATGATGGAGGGAGAGATATTCGCTGCCACGCTGGTGCCACCAGGGAGCATGCCACCAGATTCCAGCATGACTCTGGAACAAAAAACCACCTTTGTCTTTGTGATTTTACTGTTTATTTTCTTGGGAATACTCATTGTTCGCTGCTTCCGAATTCTCCTCGACCCCTATAGGAGTATGCCCACCTCGACCTGGGCTGATGGACTCGATGGGCTGGAGAAAGGCCAGTTTGATTATGCTCTTGCTTAGAGACTGAGAATTATGGAGGCTGATTTAGCATATTGATAAAGAGAGAAAAAATCTGTAATGTGTCTCTCCTTGTTTTTTTTTCCAGATAATGTAGAGTTTCAGTATATAAATATACACATCACTTTTTTTTTTTTAATTAAATAACACAGTAAAGTAAATTTTTGAAAGTAGATTTATGAATCTTCTCATGGGGAAAAAAGACCATTAGCAGAACTTTGCTTCAAAATGCATTGGAATAATACATAGCATGTCTGATACTTTATAACTCAGTACTTGATTTATGGTAGTAACAAGCCTTTTCTAGGGCAACCTTTTCATCATTAAGCAAAAGTCTGTGGTGAGAAGTATCTTATAAATAAGATAAGAACATGATTTTATGATGTGTATGTGGTAAATAACTTTTCAAGACCCAGAAGATTCTCTTTTTTGCTATTGCCCAAGTTCTGAAGACAAGTAAGGAAGTGTCCCATACTATAAGATACAGCTTAGAGCTCTACAAAACTTCAGGAGAAAAAAAATCCTCCATACATTCAACAAGATGCTCTTTCTCAGCATTAAACAATGAAGAGGCTGCTTATTAGTAACAAAGAACTAGCTGTAATCTTGATTGTGAATAAAATATTTAATGATTTTGACCTTTGTCTTTTGTACCAAAACTGATTTCTACCAATGGATAGGTTATTGCATAGTTCTTAAAAACGCTTATACAAGACACGGTAAGCCAAAATCTAATTGCAAGACTGAAAAGAAAAAAAAAACCACAACTTTTCTACTAATTTTATGAAATATAAGAGCCCAAAGGGATGTTTGTGTGCATTTCTTTTAGTGGTACTGAAACACCGTGGTGGTAACACCATTTGATAGACTGCCAGGTGGGTCAAGACCAGACTCCTGCATACCCCAAACGCCTGAAACGTGTCCCAGTGCCATCCAGCTTGTTAAAACAATTCATGGCACGGGGAGGAAGAGGAGCACGCTGCCCGTTTGCAGCGGGGCTGTGGAGCTGGCTGCCTTACACTTGCTCGCAGAGCGGCAGGCAGCGAGGCAGCTCTCCCGCCGTGCTCTGGCTCGTGCCAGCGCTGGGCTCCAGCTGGTACCGCCGGAGCGGGGCTGACTCACCCGGCTGCAGCTCTGCTGCTGGCCTCGGCACACAGAGCTATTGATTCCCCCTTCACTGCCCGTCCGGGCCCTCCTTGGAAGTTGCAGCTTCCACAGCCGGGGCAGTGGCACAAGGGAAGGCTCTGCACCTCTCCTGTGATCTGGCAGTGATGGGAGCAAACTGGGCTTCATCACGAGTTCAAAGGGCTATGGTCTGTCACGGATGACAGGGGAGCAGAGCCTTGCTTCTCCCCCTTGCAGAGCAGGTGTTTTTTAGAGATCGAGCGGGCAGAAGGGGATGGTGGCCCAGCTGAGTGTGCCAGAAGTCATGACATACTGACACAAGCTGCTGATGAGTCAGTACCGGGGCTTTTGGACGGTTTCCCAAAAGCAGCAGTGGTGTCAAATAAAAGAAATGTTCCTGTTGTTGAGTCAGTGCTGTCTCCAGTAACATGTTCTCAATATTTATGAAGCAGCAGTTATCTGTTTCTCTGTCTGGCCTATGATCTTTCCCCTCTGTTGGGGTCTGATGATTTGCTAGGAAAGGGAATTGAAGACACTACAGATTTGTTCTCTTTTAAAATAAAACCTCTTTTCTTTGTAATTATACCTAAAGAAGGAGGTGAGGCCCCGACCAAATGAAGATAGTGTTCATGTGAGGAAATACAATCCCTGTGTGGGGCTGGGAAGATACTAACTGAGGTCTGCTCCGAAGCTTTTGCTGGCCAGCGACTTCAAAGAGATATTTTTGTGAATCACTGGGATAAGCCGGTCTGCTAAGGAGAATTTAATACTGTTGGCACGCCACATATCACATCTTTCCATATTGCAAAATTATTCTTAGGTGGCTGTTGCAAAGACAAAAACTCATATGAATTCTCCTACCACAGGAAAGAAATTTGCCTTAACATCTACTGAGTGTAATAAAGACTTGCTGGCAGTTCAGCTGTGGGCAAGGTTGCCTTCCTTTTGTCCAGGAGAAGCAAGACAGGCTCTGAAGAGAAAGAGCACAGCTCCAGCCCATGAAGCGGACCCAGTATATTGATCTGCCTCCTAGGAATAGGTGTTCACTATGGAATGATCTGAAATATTAATGAGCCTGGAAAGAGAGGATCTGTGTGCTGCTGCAGTCGTGCTCAGGCAGCTCTCCAGTGCCGCACCACACTGGTGCAGGCTTTGGCTTATTGCACTGGTCTCTGAGGAAAATTCCAAGCAATCTTCAAAAACTCTACTGAAATCCAATATTCTTGGACACAGGTTAAGCAAACATACTTTTACATATTGAAGAGAGAGAAGGAATTGTGTTTTGCTTTGTTTTGTTTTGTTTTTAATAAATGCCACACTTACGTTTGTTTGACAAACAGTCTAACTGCCAGGAGTTTAAGTCAAGAGGCTACTTGGGGGCAGGGGGGCAAAGAAAGCCAAATAATAACAGCAAGAATATTATTTTCTGTAGACAGCAGGGATTAAATCTTTTTCACTCCGTGAGGATCTCAGGATTTGTAACATCTCAGCCATGACTGCTGAGAGCAGGTTCCCACCTCAGCTCCACTCTCTAGGCCAGCAGTTTAATTCTGCAATGTGAAGGGTGCACGTGTGCAAGAAGAGCCCCCCACGCTGTCTCTCCACAGCAGTCAGGATTGGGTCAAGTTGTACAGACGTCAGTTTGGTTTATATTAGCTCGAGTGTCAGGAATGACGTCGCCACAGAAATTCACAGCTCTGTGCAATCTGCAAGGGCCACAGGGTGACTCCTGTGGGATGCGTCCTCCTGTACTGGCACTACCAGAGTCATTAGGGGTGTTCTGGTGGAAATATGAGCACAAATCTGTCCTATTTTTAACCCTTTGTTCTGCCTATGTACCCTGAGCTAATGCTAGATTTTGAGGGAACTATCTACAAATCATTCTAGTCAGCTTTTGCCACACATGCCTCCAGAAGAGGCTTGTAGATATCAAGCAGGGTATGATAGATGATGTAGATACCAAGCAGGAGCTATGGGCTTGATGGAATTGGTACACAGGGATTTAGGAGGCTGGAGATCTACGAGAGGTACCAGAGCCACACAAGTGAGCTGTGGCTTCACGGGGCACTGTCAAGGGGTCTAACTTAGGAGTTACAGTCTCTGTTTTGATACGCAGACTATTTTGTAGGGATTTCACTCAGTTAGTTGGGTGCAAAGATCAACAAACTTGCTCATGCCAGTGACCACTGAGAAGCAGCCCACACAGTCCAGGGCTGCAGGGAGAAGCCAAAATCCATTCATCTACAGCATGACAGGGTCTGTGGCCATGACCACAATTTGTTCTAACACAAAATCTCATTTTGGTTTACTGAAATATGTGGAATCTCTAAATCACAGCAAATGTCTACTGATGCTGATGTCATTAGCATAAAAATAAAGCCAGTTGTTTTCCACATTTTACATGCTATTCTCTGTGCTTCTGGAGTTTTTCAGCACTGATTTTTTGCAGCAACTTTTTTTTTTTTTAATATTTGAATTTGATAGAATTTCTGCAGAATTATATGTAGGGCTGCTGTGCCTCCTACCTATGAAAATTTGACACTCTCATAAGCATCACTATAAAAGCATCTGACTTTTTATAGTAACTATTTCCCACCTCTTCACCACTAATCCATTTCCATTACGTTTTCATGGAGTCTGCATCATTATCTGCATGGTCTAGAAGAAGGAGCAGGTAGTTGTGACAGGTTAGGGACCAATCCATAATAACCTGTTCTTGAACTAGAATGGATTTGATTTTCAGTAAGATTGTTAAGGTTTTCCAGTATCATCTGCACTCGTTTAAATTCTTGCTTTGCTTGTTGGGCTGATATCAGGGGCTTTAAATGTGTAACATTGATACTGAAAATTAGGTAGTAACATCTAAGCACAAACCTGCTTTATAAACACTGAAACCATGGCAAACTTCTAGGGACCACTTAGAGCAGAGCACATTTACTAGCCCCCAGTCTGAAACAGGCAAGTCAAATGCCAAATATCTGTAATTCTGTGTCTGTCTCTGGAAAGCACTTTGGATTCCACTGAAAATCAAAGCAGACTTAAGAGCTTTGACCTTATGGTATCAGTCACGGTATCTTTGCTGCAGAAGACGCAGTGCATTTATGCAGCTCTGTAGTCAGTTGGTCGCATTCTGAAGAGCTGGTTCGCCGCTGCCTTGGCTTGGTGCAAATGCCTTCAGCTGCACAACTCCAGATTTACAGCAGTGCAGCTAAGAATCCAGGTCCAGGCTGCTGAACACACAGAGCTGCCTCAAAGACCTGCTCGGGCTGCGCTGATGTTTAACACATGTTCCACATCCTTAGATGTCGCTTCAGTAGATTTTGCAAATACTGAAACATTATTATCATAATAACATACTTTCATAGACTTTCTTACACGGCACAATGCAACTTCCCTCGTGTGGTCTGACTGCTGGTTAAGGGACCAGTTTCACAGAGCAGGCATTAGATTTACCATTTGTAGCACAACTATTTGTCATTTTGCTTCTGGTTAGGCATAAGCACTGGTTGAGATTTTTGTTCATTTGTGTCTCTTGTTTGTTCATTTGTTTTTTATTTGTTAAAGTTTACTCAGTGTTTGGCAAAGACTTGAAAACTATCCAATTTCTTAAAGATGTTGGTTTGTATTTACTGGAACAGCTTTGCCAGTTTCTAATCAATTTCTTATTGATTAAAAAAAAATAACTTGCATAATATTTAATCATTTGTTCAGAAAACCTCACTGGTATTTTGCCTTTTTTGATGAATAAGAAAATGAAGAGTTTTATAACTACAAGAATAACATTACTGTGTATATGCAAGATGTGCAAAATGATTCGTCTCCTCCATTTTACCACCTGTATTTCTCAATGTTGGGAGATAATATGTTACACATCATTGCTGCTTTCCTTTGAAATGATTGATCACTTTTCCTCTTCCTAAAAATTGCCTTTTCATATCTTCTGACCCAAGTTTCTTTATTGCAATTCTTTTCTTTGTTTTGGGAATCCCAACTCTTGTCCCTCTGCCAGTTGCCAAAGCACTACAGCCCTGAGAAAGGATCGTTTCCAAGCATAGTCATGCAAGAAGAGGCCAAGACAACAAAATATGCAGTCAAAGTAGCAGGAGTCAGAGTTTTAAAACTGTCAAACTGTGATTTTCTTTTTTTTTTTTTTCTTTCAGTTCCCTGTGATGTAAATTCCCATGATATAAATTATGGGCTATTTGGTACGGGATTTTTTTTTTAATCATTGCAGCTCCTAGGGTAGACATGAACTATCACTTCCACTACGCTTAGCCTCAAAAGACACGGACACATGTTTGCATTTAAAAATGCATCTTCCTTCCCCTGAAGTACTTTGGTATGTTGGCAACACATATCCTGCTAGCAGTTATCACAATATGGTGCAAAGTTACCATGTGATGCTGTGCTTCGAACTTTTCCAGACCTTCTCCCTTGCACACATAGGAAATAGCCATGAGGAAAGCATGTGTGCTGATATGTACAATAACAGCAGCTGAGAGATAACTACTTGTAAAGCTGGTCACACTGCAGCAGGCCAGCAATAAACCATATTGCAAATTCCTACACGTGTCACGGTGATTAAGCCAGAGACTGAGAACGTTCTTGTCTAAAACAAAAGGATAGAAATATAGAATGATATATCAAGACTAGGATAATGAAATGTCTTTAGAAAACAATTATGCACTCATGCTACTTAACACATTTTTAAACTTACTTAGCATCTTGGGTATGTTAATACTTCCTTATTTTTGGGGTAGCTGGCTGGAAGTATCTCATGTACTTCGATATATTTTGTTGTCTGTTCTAACAGACAAAAGGCTTAGTTTTCCCTGACTGTACAGATGCAAAAGGATGCAGTGCATTTACAAAAAGAAAGATGAGGTTATTCATGTACAGCTAAGCACACGATACTACTACCAGTCAGTGCTGTGGAGTAATATATGGGGACAAGGTTTTCTGAGAGGATAGCCAATAGCATAAAATCCTAACGTAAACAGCACAATAGCAGCTACCTCAGCACATCTGCTTGAAGTCCATCACCCACCAGTCATTGTAGAGCTAGTGTGTGGGCCTGTACTAGGTAGGGATATACAGTGTCTCCTGTGCTTGCAAGATATGTAGGAAAACACAGCTAACCCCCAGAGTAACAAGCTCAAATATTTCTGGTAGTAAAAGGCAGGTTTTTCACTCAGTACTGAATGAATCCTGGATAATAGCCCCTTGGTGCTGGATACTCCTATCCAAAACAGAGCTTATATTTCAACAACAAATGTCAAAACCATCCCCTGTCCCTTTGGACTGTAGCACTAACCATTATCCATGTAACTCTAGCAGAGAAAAAAATCCCTGTGTGTTCTCTCCATGACAGTTTTGTATTCAGATGGCCATCCTGATGCAAAAAGAAAACCCTGGAAAAGATTCATTAATTCTTTTTTTAAAGCAAAAAGAGTGTGTGAGAAAAAGGAACTTATGCTAACATATAAAAAGGTGCATCAAGATATCAAGGAATATTAAATTTTTCTTTGCGGTGGGGGTGATAGGCACTAATAGCAGCATTAGGAGAAGGCACTGATAAATACCTACAACCGCAGAAGCATAGAAAACAAAAGGGACCTGTGGATAGCTCTAGTGCAGCCTCCTGCTCAAAGTAGGTCTGGTTAGATGAGGTTGCTCAGAGCTGTGTTCAGCTGGACTTTAAACATCTCCAAGGATGGAAAACTTGCAGCATTTCTGTGATACCCGGTCCCAGTATTTTACTACACTTACAGTAAATATTTTTTCATTATATTATGTTGGCATTTCCTATGTTGCACCTCATGCCCATTGGCCCCGCTCTGAGGAAAGTTTCTTTTGTCTTCTCTCTGCTTGTGAAGAGGCAGCTGTAGGCAGCAATAGGTCTCCCCTGGGCCTTCTCTTCTCCGGGCTGAACGAACTCAGCTCCTCAGCCTCTCCTCATGCATCAAGTCCTGCAGCCCTAATCAGCTTGAGACCCTCTGCACCTGCCCCAGTATGTGTTGTACTGGGGAGCACCAAACTGGACACACTTCTGCAGATGTGATCTCCCAAACGGAGAGGGAGGATCACTGCCACAAGGGCACGCTGCTGGCTTAAGTTGTTTTCTCCACTGCAGCAATGTTCAGTAATTTCAAGTGTTTTCTTGTAAAAATAAATAAATAAATAATTGGAAGCACTGAAAGTTGAACTCCCTAAAATCTGCTGGAAAGGAGATTCCCTCATACAGATTTTTTGTCTCATATAAATAAAATTAAATAATGAATTTTTTGTTTGAATGTTTAGTCTGAGTTTTCAAATTAAAAATCCAGAGAACCTAGATGGAAATGCCTTGGTCAAATACAATTTTAATAATCTCATCCTTGTTATCTCCTTGTGGAGGTTTATTTGGTAACTCCGTGATGGCAGTGGGAAAATAAATATCCTGTTCCTTTTTTACTTATGTCCCCTCTACACCCTTCCTACAATCAATTTCAGGGGCCAATCTGGGCAAACAAGTTCTTGTCTTAACATGCTAATTGGGAGCTGAGTAAAAGAGGAGAAAGGGCCTACAGCTTATTTTCTCAGTGAATTAATTTTATTCAGTGAATCTACTTGAACACCTGGTGATGTCAGTTACTCCTGTAAATCACATTACCTCTTTCTTCAGTCTTACGGTGCTTAGACCATCTCGTCACGAACAGCTACAGTGTCATTAAACACAGAGCGCTGTGTGGTGACTGAAGGTAGAAGTGAACCTTTCTCAGCAGACTAGGACTGCTGGTTTTATGAATATTGCCTACAGTGGTTTTTCATTTTAGGAGTTGGATTTTGAAAGGAAGGACCGATGACAAATCATAATAATTGCTGAAATGCAAATCCATCAGAAAATAATCAAAAAGCCATTTTTCTCTTTTTATCAAAGATTCACTTCAGCTTCTAGATATTTCAGCTTTGATATTTTCAGTTTTCTGGACTTACCATTTAGGTAAGTTTCTAAGCTCTAAAACAGGGGAGGAATGTCTCTGTTTAGGACTCCTTACTCTCTCATCCGTTGTGAAAATGCTGCTGTTACTTCTCCAGAAGAGAATTTAAGTAAGTTTGACATCACACTCTACTGAAAGAAAAATTCACTTTTGCAGAATCATGACTTGGGAATATTCAACAGATAAAGCAAATATGCCCCAAAGACGTTGCAAGGGTGTCTACTGAGCTCTGGATGGCTGAAGTGAACTTATTAGTTTTATTAACTGATATAGTTCACTTAGAGCACTGGATGATTTCCATTGATTTTTATTGCTAGAATCCACAAAGGGGGTAAGACCTGCATTCGGATTTGTTTATTCCACTTTTGCATTCTGTACTACAGCCATACTTCCAAGGTATGGAGGTATGGCTATAATAGAGGGGAGGAAGGTTCGCGTTAGACTGTTTCTGTGTGGCTCAGCCTGGATGCTGCACCTCCAGGCAGCATCACACTGGTTACTATGGCTGCTGCATCTCCCACTACGGAGAGCACACGTGGAGGCGGAGGCACAGAAGGACTTCACCACGAGACACTTAATGAACAAAAGCCGCCTCCTGCCACCTGAGCCTTGGCTGCTCCAGATCCAAGGGCAGAGGGGAACACAAGGGGACTTACGGAGAAGAAAATCCTGGCCTGTAAAAAGCCCAACAGGGGGTCTAAGAGGGTCCTCCATTTTTTCCAACAGAAAAGTCAGAAAAAAAAAGGGTTGCCCGTTTCCCTGAAATGTGGGCAAAGGTTGTTTTCTATGCTGACAAAACATTTACAGTGCTGAATGGTTTTGTATGGCAGGGCTGCTAAATGTGTTTTCTGTCAGTGTTATGCAGAGGTGGGAGTTTTGATACTCGGTTTTATCTGAGCAAACATTTGTGGCTTTGAATTGTGTACCATAAAACAAAATTGGACTCTAGCATGATCCTTCTGTGTTGGGTGATAAAAGCTAGACCAATACAAAGCACTGGCCTAGAAAAACAAGTTGGGGAAGCTGATAATCAAAACTGTAATTTTTACATAAATTGGAAACTGTTAAGTGTTACTGTTAAGGCAAAAATAAATCTCTTTGGACTTTTAATATGAGATCAAGTGATTCCTTTTGCACCTTGACAACTGTAAGGAATCAATTATTTGCTTGCTTGTTTTTACTAACTGGTTCTATAAAAATAAACTCAGTGGATCACAAGTTCTTGTACATAGCTCAGCCACAGCTTGATATCAATCTAGTACAAACTTAAAACAGTACAGAGCAGAAGTAGAAAAGAGCAGGAAAGAAATATTTAAAGCAGGAAGAAAATATTCTGTGAGCCAAATGAAAATCTTGCCTGACAGATATGCATGCTAGAGCAAGAAAGAGCGAGAAGTCTTTAAGCCAACTCCCTTCCACTCCTGCTCCCTGCTCACAACAGATATCACAGAGGTATGAAGGGACATGGAACAAGGAATGACAATTTGATGGATTACAAAGAATTAGGGATGTTGGCTGCAAGTGGCAAAAGGGAACCAGTTTGCTCTCCCATGACCCAGGAGTGCAGCAGCATACAGTTGCCTGTGACACTTCATTGAACCCATCAATCTGAGTCTGAAGCTGGAGTGTAAGAAAAGGGCCAGCCTTTTTTCCTCTCTTTTATTTTATGTTAACGGGATTACTCTAGATGCAGTAAAATCTGTAATAATTCCATGTCTAATAATTCCATCCAGGAGACAGATCTGAAGTTCTCTGTAGAATCAGCCATTAACGGAGGCCACTTGAGGTGTTTACTACACGCCACGGCCATGGCTTGAACGTGAAGGAGGGCAGTCGGCAGCCCGGGCGTTCGTGCCGACGGCCGCCTGGCAGCGGGAGAGCTGCCGCCCCTTGGTTAAGGAGACATTACATCGAGGGCTCTGAGGACCTTCTGGGCACTCTATTCATAGAAGACTTGCTAAAAAACTACAGCTAACTAGAGTGTACCTGCACGCTGCAAGCAAGGGAATATCTGCCACATTTTGTAAGAACACTGGCCTGATATCTGGTTTTGAGTGCTTAAAAATGGAACTAAGGAAGTGGTTGTTAAAATGCGAGGTATTTTCTTCAAAAACGTGATTAACTAGAGGCGTTGCAACTCATTTACAAACATATTGCAGTCCTTACAGGAAGTTTCCTGTGCTAATAATATTAAGGTAGCTACTCCATATAACACGTAATTAGCTTCTCCCTATTTTTATAAAGTTACAAATAATTCAGATCTTTTGACAATAGCAAGTACTTGAAAAACAGGATGTAAAAATAACAAATCTCTGGTGTATTTGATGCATTGAACTACAATACATAATATCAATCAGCGTATCTGTTTCACCTCCACATTACAGAGATAAAATTTCATCTCTGCAAAATATTTACATGAAAAGTAGATTCATTGACTATACTTGCAATAGTGAGTGAAAAAATGGACCACACTGTTTCTGTAGACACAACTAGCTAATGAAAATATGCCTCTAGAATATTATGTAAGAATTGGAAAATGTAAATATAAATCTCCAGCTGAACATGTTTGGAATTTTTTCCTAGTCAGAGGTGAGTAATTTTTTCCTGTATATACTTTAATGGCATTTAAAGATCTTTGTCTATTGAGCAGACTTGCATAAATTTTGTTGTACACATTTTGATCTTCACAGTTTTGGCTTTCAAAACTGAGTGTTTATAGCTTATTCTGATTGCAGACAATGTATGTGACAGGCAAACTTTGAAAAATTAAATATCTACCCATTACATATGTGAGACTGCTGCAGCTGCAGCAACTTGACTCCTGAGGAGCTGCTCTCCTCATCTTGTTTAAACATTAAGGCTCCCCTCATTTCACAACTAACTCCCTTTCTTCTTTCCTTGAGAATTATTTCTCAGTTCCTGCTAAATATAGAAAAAGGCCCCTGGAAATGCGATTGTTTTAACATCTGCAGATTTTCCTAGAAATATAGAAATTTCTAGAAACTAGAAACAATTTCTTTGCTCCCTACAAAGTTGTGCAGTTAATCATGTCCCTAGCCCCACTCCTCACCCTACTCTCAAAGCACTGCAGATGCCTGTACTTCCTGCAGGAGTAACAGGTTATGGTTCTTTCCTCCTTGACGAGCTTGACTTGGCAGCAAATGGTCCTACCTGCTTGTGGCCTACTACACTACAGACTGGATCTGAGATCGGGCAAATAGGTGATTTATGACTTTCCTTTCATGCTTCTGGCCGTGGAACCAACCAGTGTCTCCTTTGGAGCTAGAGTGCCTCAGTTTCTCTCCAGCTCTCCACAGCTCCATGGATCAATTCTATCTGTCCCAGAATACCTGGAACAGATGTCAGCGGTGCCTCATTGCTGATCACACACCTTCCTCTTGAGACAATGAGGAAAGTGGATAGAAGTGTCCATATGTCCGCTTAATCCTTTCATGCCATAATGAAGTGCCATAATGAAGCAGCAAATCAAACCTGTCAAACCCAAAGCAAGCCCAAGAGGCTTAAAATTGCTTTATGATAGTATTCCTCAGTGTGCTCATTATTAGTGGAAGAAAGAGGTTGAAAATCTGTCCTGAAGAGGAGGAGACAAAACCTACAGAAACAGGTTAAAATTGAAACAAAATAGAAGGGGCAGTAGGAGAGAGCAGACATGTCACCACTGCTGCTGCTGCTGACCTCTGAACACATGAACACAGCCCGCTGCCACGGAAAGCAGGTCTTGCACGTGCATTTCAATACCGTCACAAGGTGCTACTTATGCATCCATAGGGCATTCAGCCTTGGGGACAACCTTGCTGCCACAGGTGAGCACTGTACCTGTGGTGGGGTCACCGCACGTGTATTCGTGCAAGTTTTATTCTGTCTTCTCCCCTTGCTTTTCAGTCTCTCCTTACATAATGGTATATACATGATGGTATGATGGTTCTTATACTTACAGACCAGGTATATTTAAGGCTCACAATTAGGAAAGCTTGTTTGCCAGTCAGTGACATTTATAAGGCTAATATTTGATCTCTCCAAAGCAGAAGATTCCATATTCCTACCCAAAATGTTTACATCAGCACTATAGTAATTTCAATAAAATTAGTACAGCTGGCGATTTATAACAATAAACTGAAGGCTACAATAACAAGTTAGAAAAAAAAAGTTATCAGGCACACCAGTGTAAACCGGTGCAATTACTTGTTAGCGTAACTATGATTTAAGTCACTCTTGGCAGCAGTGTAGGTGTGGAAGACATGTAGGAAAAAGTCTTTGGCCCGTGCAGATTGCCTTGGCCATCCTTCCTGGCAGCGCTACTTATGTACTGACGGTAAAGGTGATTGAACTCAGTGACTGAATTAAAGTATTCCCTTCTATAAAAGATGTTTGTAACACTTCAGGAATAGGCATTTCTATGAAAAAGTGCAATGACCATCAGCTACCTGCTGATACAGAGGCACAAGGTAGTGTGAAACACATTTCTATATTCTGACAGCAGGCTGATAGCACTGCAGAACTTGAAACCTCACACTTGCTGGGTGTGCAGCTTAATCACACAGTTTTGCTGCAAGTTGCTACCAGACCAGACAGAGTGAGATGGATTTCTTAGGAAGAAGAGACTCATGCTCATGGCTCTGGATAGGAAAAGGGTTAAATCTCCTACATTGTCCCTTCTGAGGGCAAGTAAGTCTTTTGGCATAAGGTAAGGTGAAGGTGAGCAAAGGAAGAAGGTTTTCCTTTCTCTATGTGCTAATAATTCCTGTATTTATACCAGAGATATGAATGTAAACAGCATGACACCCTGGAATGGCTGGGCTGTCTGTAAAAAGTAATGACTATTACTTCCTGGAAAGTGATAGGCAGACTCCTAACCAAAAATCACATTGCTATGGTCAGAAAAACTAAAGACGAGGAAATATGTCCAAGTTGAAAGAAAAAGGACAGTCAGTCTCCCATATACATGCATTATCATGCAACAGGACCCAGTACAAAAAGACAATGTCGCTCTATCAGAGCCTGGCCACTTTTTCAAGCTCTATCCGCCCTTGTAAAATGGAAGCTCAGTAATGCAGAGGTCCAGGTTGTGACTTCTTTGCCAAAAACGGCCTGAGGCTGAAACAGCAGAGACAATCTATTGTTTTAGGGACAACTGGCCATTTTAGAAGGAACAACAGTTGCTTCCTATTTCTTTGAATGTGTCCTCTCAGAGGAGCAGCCTTTGTTACCAATATTCTTTTGTAACAGAGCAGTCTAAGCAAAGAAAGCACTGTTCAGAGTGACTGACTTTTCAAATGCTAACTAATGAAGCTGCTGGATGTTTTTCAAATCTTATAAAGGTTTCTGAAAGGGGTGTTGTGAGGGATGCCTCCCTAGAACCACCTTTTGGCACATCCTGTTTCCTTGGGTACATGATGGCTGAGGTGCCACTGCCAGGGAGATGCACAAAGCCTGTCTTTCCAGGTATTTGTTATTTACCAATTATACTAAAGCTGTAAGTCCAGCTTACAGCTCTTCATAAACACCACCTGAAATCTCTGAAATCACATCAGTAAGGGCATTTGCTTTGCTCCTTAACCTTCTCTGTAGTGGCAGCAGTCAGAAAAAGCATCAAAAGACATGAGGACTCTCCAGCCAGAAACCTGGCTTAGCTATAGGAGAAGATAAACTGTTATGCTCAGCTGGGAAAAAGGGGAAGAAGGCAGGAGAGGTGTTGATGGGAGGGACTGGCTGTGAGTGACATTCCCTTTGTCTGCTAGGCAACGGCAAGAGCTTGCAAGGAAATGTAAGCCAAAGCACTGAGAAGGTAACACCAGCTGGAAGGAATGTAGGTAACGGGGTCCATCTCCCCAGCAGGAGGAGGTCCTGGCTCACTGAGGTCTCTCACTCATGGCCTTGCTGCATCTCAGCTCGAGCAGCTGAAGAAGTTTCTGGTTCCTGGCTGATGGCTTTTAGTCCTGGTGGGATAGAGAATGCATGGCACCGGCTGATGTGTAAAAGTATACTGAAATCTGAAATCTCTAGTGTTTAGAGTTACTGTGGTGGGAAGAATGGCCTGTTCACTGTTTTAAATCTGTCCAGGGCATAAATCCTTGCAGCATGGTGGACTGTAACTCTGTGGGGTTTAAGAGACTCCTGCTGGACATAGGAACAGGTGATAAGCACCTATGTGTCCTTCCGGGATTTGATATAAGGGACAGTCTGTGAGCTCTCTGCACCCTAGGTTTGTACTGCTAATGCAGCCTAGGTGTCTTGCCCTATGAGATGGCAGAAGTGGGAGTTGAACAGCTCACAGATAGGAAGCATGGGTCATACTAGGGATGAATCCCCCTTTTTTTCCTGTCCTTCTCATGGGCCTGATGTAGAGAATAGGGTCATCATCTGCATTAACGAAAAGTGCTTAGAAGCTATAGACTCATCCACTTGAAAGAGGCAAGGAAAAACTCTTGCTTTAGGTGCTCGCTGTTGATACTAGTAAGGAGGAATCTTCCTCAGAAAGGCAGAATGGAACTAGTCCCGTGTGGACTTTTTTCTTCACCACTTCAGAAAGAGGGCTGCAGATTCTAGGAGAGATGGTAGTTTCAAATTTGATGCAACTGAAGGGCAATGAAGATCCCAGGATAGGCTGCCTTAGGTTAGGGTCTGGTAAAGGTCTAGCTCTTCTGTGGGAGAATTCTTTGGGACACTGAGGAGTTTGAGTAAATTCAGGAAACTTTAAACACTGAACATAACAGCTTGCATATATGGATGCCATGGCGTAAGTTCCCTCAAACAGAACTTTTGGGGTTCACGCAACCAGAGATTACAGTTTCCTATGCGCATGCACCGGATGCTGCAGTAAGCCTTATTTCAGAAGTGTGCGCACATACATACATAAACTGTGCAGTCAAACAGCATTGTAGCCTACTGCTATGAACTCATACAAAATGTCTGTGCTGCTCTTTACCTACAGACAATGCTCACATAATGACTGACTGAATGGAAGGGCTACTCCGTCTTCTGATCCCTTCAGGTTTGTTTGTTTTTACTTCTGTGCTCTTCACACTAAATTTACAAGTGGCTGAAAGCCAGTTTTCATGCGAACTTAGTCCCTTTGCAGACATCCTCAATTATTTATGCCTTTCTTCAACAGTGAGTCTATTGTTCTTTGGCCTCATCTGCAATGAATCCTTGTTTCCGCTATGTGAGTTTTCTGTTATACAAGGATGCTCCAGTTTTCATAATAGCTGGTTTCAAATAACCAAAAAGCTACACAGTAAGTGATGACTTAGAGGCCTTTGGACCGTGTGCAGCAGGCAGTGTAAAAAACTTTCCAAGACTGAAATTGCATGGAGGAAAAGAGTGATCCTGACAGGTTGTGAACATACACTAACCGTTATTCTGTGAAAACTATGCCTAAAGTAGACTGTGGTGCAAATCTCAGTTGTTTTAGGGGTAGAAATGTGATGTGGCACAGTTGTACTCCCCACAATGTTATCTTTCTCTTTTGCTTGCTTGCCTGCCTTTTGCAATCTCTTTCTTTTCTTTCTTATTTATTTATTTTTTCTGTTGCTTATTCTCATGGACATTTGGTGGTCCTGCTATGGACTTCCTGGAAGTGTCTGTTGAGGCTTTCACCTGATCCTGTTCTGCATGGGTTTCAGCAGTCCCCTCAAATCCATTTTCAAAAAGTAAAATGTTTCTTTTAGCCTGACTTTCTGGTGCCTGCAGCATATTCCAACTTCTCTCATTTATTCTATCCTCTAAATAATTCTTTTATTCTGACTCCTTTCCTTTAAGAATTATCTTGTTGCTCGTCTTCAGACAGTTTTCGTCAGTTACTCACTAACTTTTATTGTATTTTATTTACTATAAAATTTGCTCTATGTACCTAAAACATTCTTGGAGTTTTCCTACTCTTTTAAGTGTTCTCCTACTTCTTCTTTTCAACCAGTGATCCTTCCTTTTCCTTTCTTCCTCAGTTGAGAAACTGTGGGAGGAAGAGTTGAATGGGGTATACATTTTCACAAGAATAACTTAAAAAATATAGGGAGAAATCAGATGCAGATCTTACTGGACAATACTGAGAGTCACCTTAAATTTTTATGCAAGGAATATTGATAAATAAGTCATAAAATGCAAACAGGATGATATAATTGAGAATAAATAAGCATTATTTGAAAATGAAATCTGTCTTTTCCTTCACTTAAATTTAAAACTGCTTAATGACCAGGAATTGTCTAACTCTTTTTAACTGTGAACTTATTTGATGGATTCTGCATCTTGATCGG
The DNA here is from genome assembly GCA_034781795.1 of Crypturellus tataupa. Classification (NCBI taxonomy): domain Eukaryota; kingdom Metazoa; phylum Chordata; class Aves; order Tinamiformes; family Tinamidae; genus Crypturellus; species Crypturellus tataupa. The sequence goes on from JAWLRI010000674.1 coordinate 864,665, forward strand.
AAAAAATATGCTGTATATGAGCCTTTTCTGCCATCAAATCTGTACATAGAACTTCAGATATTGTCCCTTTCTCTGCAGTTCTTAAAAATATTATGTAAATCAACTTGTAACAAGGGAACACTGCAGAGAAAAATGATCTGCTCTTGTCCATAACCATCCAAAGCAGTCAGAATTCTTGCCATATATAGATGTGTAAAGCACACACACATACACAAACACATCTGATTCTTTTTCAGCTTAGAAATAGCACATCTGTCTAAGAAGCAAAACTGCTTTAATCTTGGTGTGGATAGCCAAGATTATACATTTCTCAGTTTTCCATTTATTTGGCATACAGAAGAGCAAAAGTGGTGTGTGTGAGTGAGCGTATATATATGCGTGAGTCGTGGCCTTCCTTCTTCAAGCATGAAATCAAAACAAAGAACCAAAACACCCTTCCAGTAAGAAACTGATCTTAAATTCTGCTAGGATGCTTGACTAAACGCTTCAAATAATTATTTCCAAGGGTGGGGTACGAGGCCAAATGCTCTGTTTCCAGACAATATCTCACTTCAAGGTTTCCTTCCTGCTGCTTAGAAAAACAAAACAAGACCCTGAAAACTTTTTATCTTTTTTTTTTTTTTTAAATTAGAGGTGTTCTATTTGTACGAACCACTGTAACAGCATGGATCACTTTCTAAGTCTTTCCATTTTCCTACTATTTTCTGAAATTAGTCATGTTTGACAATAAAACTACTTGTACTGGGCAATTTGACCATGGTGACTTTTAGGTGATTTGGACCTTCATGAAGGTTGCTTCACTGACTGTCCAGCTATAGGTTTATAACATGTTGGTATCTAGCAAAGCTACCTTTATTATTACATTTACTAGTGACTTACTGAATCTCTAGTGTTGCATCTCACTAACTGTTAGATTAGTCTTATTTAGCAATGAAATTTGCTGTATTAAATTGGGGACTTTCTTTAAGTCAGTTAGCCTTTTCAATGTTGTAACTTGAACTAAGTGTCTCTCTCTATATAAGGCTTCATCCACTTTCTTGGAAAAGATGCTCTCCCAAAAGTTGTTCTTTAAGGCTGCAAAAGTGCCGTTCATGATGCTTTGAATGCCTATGATGTCTGCCACTTGTGAAGATATTGTGAACTTATGATAAACTTCTTGTAGGCTGCGACTTCTTTTTGCTGTGATAAGCAGTTGTTCTGCTACCAAAAATGTGATGTTAAACAGCTTGTAGCAAAGTGACATAGTCTGAAACACAGCAAAGAGGAAAGTGAAATAATACTTTCTTCTTTTGCATCACTAGATTTCAGTAGTTATACTGCTATGATTTCTTCCTACTAATGGAGCGAAACTGTTAAACTGCTTCTTTACCTATAACACTCGGTGCATACTTGGATAAAAATGCTGATCCTTTTAAACTAAGATTAAAGACTTAACTGTGCTGAAAGGAGCCTGCATGAAAGCAATCGCATGATCCCTGTTAACCTAAGGCAAGTGAAAGAGGCAACCTGACTGAAGGAATTGCTGACCAAGACCATAAGCTTTGAGATAACTGTCATATCAGCTGCCCAGTTTCATGCATCTTCTGTTAAGTGAGCCTCAAATGAACTTTAGTCTCGTCTGTTGTGAAGCTGGAGGGTTTTTTACTAAAAGCCCTAATTAGTGAGAACAATGTAATAGAGCTTAACATTGTATAAGTCAGTGAAATATTAATTCCTTAAAATGAAAACAACCCCCTGAAAAGTCAAACGAAAAAGGGGTGGGAAAGAAGACAATGTTGTATTCCTAGAATTTGCTATGAAGACATGGAAAAATATCATGCCCAGCACACTTGCCCTTCCAGAAATCTCCCTTTAGACAAAGATATAGGGAAAAAAAGCTGGCTGTTGAGCTAACACATTGCTCAATCAATGTTTCACAACCAGAATTGCTCCTTGCTATTTAGAGGGCTTCAGTTTTGGCTGGACACATCTGGCTCTGGGTAGAAACATTTTTTAAATTTGGTTCAGTTAAGAAACTAAGCCTCTGCAGTTATGTTAGCTTTATCCCTTATTTTTCAAGAACAATTTAAATTATCAGTGAAATTCAGAACAGGAGCAATGATCTTGCAGGCAAGTTTCCACACGGTTATGGATTCTTCTGACTAATTAGAAGTCAGAGGGAGGTAAGGCACTAATTAGTGTATCCCACTTAGCTTCGCATTAACTTGAGCTCTTTTCTAGGCGGCCAGCCCTGCAAGCCAAGCAGAATAACCAGCAGGTATGCTGGTCAGAGCCAGCCCTGACACATTTGCCCTTGGAGAAGGGAAACTGGCGGGGAGAGCAGAAACTGAAAATCCTGATGGGCAACGAAAGAGTTAAATGTTGAGATTACTGTGATAAAAGTAACCAGGAGAATACAAATAATTAAGAAACCAAGGCCTGTTAACTCTGCTGTTTGAGAGACACTGTAAAGTGCAACAGCACAATTTTGTGTGGAACAGCACAATTATAGATGGTTTTGCATGTTTTGGCTCAAACTCACCTCTTTGCTAACAAGAAAACCCCGAACTTGGTTTTGGAGCTGCTTTTGGTCCAGTTAAGTTAAATGATCTCACTAAATTATGAATTCTACAGAGAGGACAGTAAGCAATAGTGCCAGGAAGATAGATATTAGGAAATACTGAGTTCTGCTCATGACATCTTAACATTTATCCTTTCTTTCCTAGATTCTTTAGGAAAACACATGTTTTTGTATTACTTGAGTCTTAGCTTGTGTGTTTGTAGTGCAGGGACTAAGAGAATAGAGGTAGAGAAAAGCAGGCAGGAGAACTGAGGCTCTGGATGATCCTCACAGATGCTGTGATTAGAGCTCAGTATTTTCTAAGATATATCTTCATCTTGAGCATACTGAGATGCTGTTTGCGTTTTGGCAGCCAGAAGAACTCGAGATGTTAGGATCTTCCTCTCAGGTATTTACAGATGCCCTAAGGACTCAGAAAGATCCGTTGACTGACTCATTTAAAACACTCTGCAGTTCTGAATCCTCTGCAAAAGACAGAAAACTGCAAAATGCCAGATCCACTCTGTTGTTAGGTTATTGACACTTCCAAGTTTACAAGTCAACTTGAACACAGAGTCATACATAGTCTGTTGATAGCTATAGTCAAATAAAACTGAGGGTTGGAATTCTGTCTGGAAACATCTCTTGATTACAACAGGATATTCTGGTATGTTTGTAGCTGGACAGGGATTTGTGAGTACCACCAATACTGAAATTCTTGACTATTTTGTAAAAGCTTACCTCTCTATTGAAGAAAGAAACAGTAGACTTCAATAAGATCATGATGACTCTAATTATCAGTGCTCACAATAAAAATCTTGCTATTTCAGAATATTTTCTAAGGAGAAATTTCCAACCTGATGCTACAGCAGCTCCTCATCTCTGCTTCCTCTGAACACAGATTTGTATACTCATCTTCCCTTCTCTGTTATGATAAATGATGACTGAGCTTGAAAGCAGATGCTTTAGAGAATAGAATGTTGCAAGCAGTGTGATCTTTTTACAGAGAAACCTAGAGCCAAGGAGGTTGCTTTTATTATATAAAACTGTAGTTGATATAGTAGTTAGTAGATAACTAACTAATAGTTATCAGTAAGAAGGGATTTCTTCCTTAGCCTGAATTCCATGAACAGAATTTGTTCATTCATCTTTGTCAGATGAATGCTTGTTTTTTTTGGAGGTTTTTTTTTGTTAGTCATCTAAAATCTGCATCATTTAGTTTTGATCTTCAGGCTCATGTTCCTGGATGTCTGGGAATTTTTCAGCCTTGATTCTTATAATCTCACCTGTAACAGTACAACCTAGGATGAAGTCAATGGATGGAAGAGTTAATTAAATGGATTGAATGACTGTACAAAAGGGAAGCTGCTTTAAGCATTTGGTACCTGTACTGTAGCCAACAGAATAAGCAGGTTGATAGCAGGCCAGCAAAACACAAAAAGACAGTCAAAGCAGAACTCTCCATCTCTCCCATACTGTGAAAGTAAAGCTATGTTATATCTAAAGACCATTTCACATGCCAACAAACATATACTACTGTGGTCAAAACCCACAGACAAGCTTAGAACAACGCTGTGCAGCAGAAAAGGCACCAAAGGAAAGCAAGCGTAATGAATATTGAAAGCTCTGACATCTGTAGCTGCTGGTGTGCTCACCAAAGAAGCCACAAGAGCTGAAGTCTACTATGTTGCATTGATGGAAGATTTCATCACTACATTCAATGAGAAGAAAGAATAATATTGCTTGCAGTCTGAGTTCCTCTGATTTTTCTCAAAGGTCGGTCAATAGTGTTCAGGTGCTAAAAGTAGATATGAGAAGGATTCAGAGAGGAATCTGAGATTTCAGTTAAAGATAAGGAAGTTAAAACTTGATAGCATTTATGGTGAGATTTCTGCTCATAATGTACTTCATTATGAGAAAACACAGTTAAGTAAGTTTATCATTCCATCTTGCTAACTATCAAAAAGATTAGCCATGTATTTGGACTTACTTGTGGACTTGGACCTGCTATTATATCCATGTATCACCCTTCTTACATCCTTTACAAAACAGGTGCTCTATGCACTCTTACTGCTAAACCCTTTAAAACTTCGAAGCTTTGAACAATTTTTTGAATCTGTCAGTCTGATTATTAAATGTTAAAAAAAAACCAGGAAATAGTCTTAAAAAGCTGCTATTTCAGACTTTTTGAAGGCAATATGAAAAGTGGGAGAGAAGTTCGCTATCTAATACTTCATGTTATCAAACACTTCATCTTTCTTTGTCAATGTTGATATACTATGGGAAGACTGATTTTGAGAGCTGAGTTTTTTGCAAATCACAACCAATTTCAAAATGTTAAGAATTTATCACTTCTCTAGGGTCTAATATCTTACTTGATTTTTCAAGAAACTGTAGTTTTCCTTGTGAAACTTAATAATTAACAGGAAGCTTGAAAGAATACGATGCTATACATAGCACTTAAAGCCAAACAGCTCCAGAATGCCAAGAGTCCTGGTGATCTCAAGCCACCAAGCTGGAATTAAATCTAACTGTACAGTAATACATTTCTTTCAAAATTTTATTTTCATAGTGTCTTTTTTGTTATTGTTGAAAGTGGATGTTGAATCTGCAGCCATATAAAGCAAATCATGGCAGTGTGCCCCAGTTCTCTGTTGCAATACCGATCTGCAATTTACTCCTTTTGCCAGTCACTTTATGGCATTTTGAGCATGGGCATGGTAGCTTGCTCAGTACTGCTTTGCCCTAGCAATTTAACTTCTCCCAAAACAACTGCGGGTCCCAGGATATTTTTTCTCCCCTCAAAGGCAGTTACATGTTTCTCTTTTCTCAGGGTAGACTGTTTGCTTATAATCTATCCCAGGAATGGGGGAATAAGTAACCTGAAAGGTAGGTAGGATTTATGACTGTAGGATTTCATAATTATAACTACAGTTATGAAAACTACAGTTTTCATAGCCTGTAGCCACATGATTTTTCAAAATGTGTTTGACTAACCTGAGTTTGAAATACCTGTTCATCTTGGGAAATCAATTTTTTTTTCAAAAACAAAATATTCAAAAATATATCCCAAAGCTATACAAAGTTAACGTGTTCCCTGCCTCAAACTAATAATGTATCTATATCAGGCTTATGATAAAAAATTTTCTTTCTCAGAAACGCATATATTGCTTTCTAATCCTGAGATATTTGGGGAATTTATATGTTGCACACCAGTAGCTGAAACAAATGGCAGCACACTCATGGAAAGACACATGGCTCTGATCAGCCAGAATGAGAATGTGCTCATGAAATATGTAACCCTCCTAAGCATGCTGTCCTCAATAGCAAAGTAACATAATACTAGCGGTAAACACCCTTGCCAGCTTTGCCATCTATGAGTGAGTGTGGGCTGAACCATGACAGTTTTCCTTATTGTTAAGAAAGCTCAAAACACTTCTAAAGGAATATTTTCCTTTGAGAAAACTAGTGTTCTCTCATTGCATTCTGTGGAGAAAAAAATCATTTTTAGCATACTTTTTCCATGGATAAAATCTTTAATAAATCATAATTTGGAGTCAAAGTGGCAACCTGTATCTGTCTGAACTTTTGGGGTGTGGATTTTGAGATATATTTTTGACTCCTTATATCCATTTTCTGCAGAGCTCACTTCCCAGAGGTATTAGGCGTCTTGCACTGCATAGTCACTGCATAGTAGTCTCCACCCATTTTTCTATTTCAGTTACATCAGGTAGAATAGAAATAGCTCTTTTTTTTCCTCTCCAGCTAGAATAAAAATAGCTTTTCAATTGGCCCAGCTGTTGTTGTACTGTCCTTTGCAATGCATGAGAGATGGAGAGAAGCTGAGACATCTGCTAGGTTTTAAAGCCATGCCCTGAACTGATTCCTTCCTGCTTGTGAACAGATGGGAGGTAGTCTCTGCCCAGACCTCTGGGAGAAAGATTCATGCAAATTGCCTTGTCTTGGTCTGCCTCCTTTAAAATGATAATCTTATCACTCTTTGTGGGCAATTTGCATCGAGTCTAAAAATTATATTCCCTGAGAGTAATGAGGCAGATTGCCCGTCTCCAAGGGGCCTTCTGATTTGGAGAATGAGGAGTAGCTTTGAAAACAACTGTTTATCCTGTAGAAAATACTGAGGCTATCAGAAGTGGAAGGATTTAATTATTATGAGCTGAATCCTTGCTTGGCTGAGTAACAGTTAAGAAAAGATCCTGCCGTTGTTAGGTTGCTGCCTCTCCTCGGGCAGCTGTTAGGAGATACGGAATAACCGTAAGTCTCCAAAAAGCAGTGAAGTTCAGAGTAAAGGTGACACGCTGCCTGGGCAGCGGTTGTCACCACGTGTGACACGGCCTAGAGGAGCGGCAGTTCCTGTGGGACGGGCTTCAGCTGCAAGGTGACAGTGACACCAGCACCTCCGGCACCAGACAGGGGCCAAGGGGAGGCGATGGTGAGGTTAAGCAAGGAGGTGATGAATGATGCACTGCTCGCCTTCTGCCATTTGCAGAATGTTTCCCTTAATGTGGCATTGTAACGAGGCATTGTGCATTGTAAAACAACCCCATGGTCTTTAATGTCAGATAGGGAAAATATGGCTGTAATATAAAAAGGTCATTTTAGGGTCTGGTTACCGAAGATCTGAGGAACAGAGGATAACCCTAGACACCTCTACTATGCACATATAATATATATTGTATAAGAGCAGCTTCTGTTAAAAAAAACAGCTGGTGATCTTTAACTCCATGGTGAATAACTATGCTGTAGGGACATGAGCTCTTATGAAATGATTTTTTCAGAGAATCCAGCTGTTTTGCATATTCTAACACACAATTCAAGTAAAACAGACATTCTCTTGCAGTTGTGACAATGCAATAAACAATTGATTTCAGGCCATGAAATATCTTATTTTTTCTAAAAACAGGCTTGTTCAGTTAATTGAGGGTTTCATCCAAAAACCATCAAACACAGTAGAACATCTCTAATTGACTACAATGTGTGAAGGCTACAGAAAGGAACTGAACTATTTGGAACGTAAAAGATTTATTATTAAAATGTACAAGAGTAAGGGACTGCTTATAATTATCCCTTTGACAGTTGAAATTACATCTATCTGTACTTCTCTTACAGAAGACGAGGAAAAATAATAAAACAATTTATATGAAAATATAAGGTCTCTAAAGTTCCTTTTCCTTACTTTTGGAAGTCATTCCTGTGTATTGTTAACACAGTTAACACTGTAGCTTCTTTAGAAGCATATTTGAGAAAGTAATTAAAGTTTGCTTTCAGTGAGCTTAAGGTTGTTAATTCAGAGAGTAGAAATAAATACGGTGAGGAAGCTTACAAGGAGGCTTACAACGTGACTCTGTTTCAAATTTTTTCAGAGAAACGAAGTATTTTCTCTGTCACATCAGTGAGACCCTTCACATGTTTACACTGGGCAAAACCACATGCTATATATATGCACATATATATGTATGGATATGAGGATCAATTCCCTGTAGTATTAGTTTAAGATAGTTTTGGACGTGCTTAGACTTTAAAAAGCAGTAGAATGTGGTAATGCACACGTCCACATATATACAACGCACATATACAAATTATATCTTGAAAAATGCTTGCTCAGATTTTGAGATAAATCCTGCTCTCGCTGAATGTAGGAGGAATTTTACTGTTGATTTCTGCAGAACTAGAACTGAATATGCTTAAACTGAGATGTCAACTGTGTGACAAATAGTTGTTACAAAAAGGTCTGTGAGAATCGATATGGGTAGGAAACACAAAAAGGTTAACCATTTTAGAGAAGTAAACAAGTCTGATTTTAATTATCAGCGTATTGAGACTGTGGGTGGATTTGGTCTTACATTCCTTCTTTCTCTTCAGGCATTACCCAAACTTCAAAGAGGCTATTGTCTCCGTCTATTTGTGATTCAGTTGCTGACGGAAGGAGTGCTGTATTTCTCTATTTCTGTACTTATTTACACTCTGAAAAAGCATATTTTTGTCTTAGCCGTGGCGTGCCAGGTCAGTAAAGCAGGAATTTCAGGGGCTGCCTGGAGGTGGAAATAGTAATGACCAATCACCGTCCCATGTCCCTTCCTCTTGCTCTGGCAGCCGCAGAGCACACTTAGTACTGCACTGGCACTGGCAGCTTGCAGAGGCAAAAACTCCCCAAAACACCTCCCTCCCCACCATGCACAGCGTTGCTTACTGCACTTAAAACCTCTGTGACGGTAAAATCTTTAGTGACAAGAAGCCAGATTTTCCCTCTCTTGTTGAACATCTTGCCACTTGCTCCAGAATAACCTAGAATAACCTAAAGAGAAAGGTGAATGTCTGGAAAATGAAGTTTGTGGTTTAGTGGCTGGTTCTTTTAGAAGCCTTGAATGCTGGGTTGGTTTCTAGGTAATGCAGAAGTGCCAGGGGAGCTGGGGAGAGGTTCTTCAAGATCCAGCTTGAAGTGTTATACTGTTCAGTCCTGATTCTTTGAGTTCAACTGAGCTAAGCAAGACTTTTTTGCTTTTTCCTACTTTTTAATACATATTTAACCATGACAGAAACATAACATTTCGCCTATATAACCTGGAGGCTATTTGTGTGGAAGAGAATTATCTTCACTGTGAAGTCTTCTAAACAAAGATATTTGTGTATGGCTCTAAATGTTTCTTTTGCTCTGTGTATGGACGCTTGTGTCTCATTCCTTTCCACCCACTTCTGCATGTGGAGTGGTATCTAGCTAGGACAAAGTCCCTCGCAAGCGACATACCCTTCTAGTTCAGCAGCAAGCTTTTGCAGTAGCTGAATGTATTTTAGGCAATAAAAATCTTGCCTTGCAAATCATCTTCTCTTTATAGAAAAAAATTTTCTTTGAGAATTTTATAATTGTTTTTTATAGAGAAAATTCTTTTTATAGAAAAAAATTCTTCTTTATAGAGGGTTCTCCATAATATCTGGTGGATACATATGAGGCAGGAAAATGTGGGTGCTCCCTGCAGAAAGTAATTTCAAATCTGCCAAATCAGACCAAACTGCCATGCTGTTCATGAAACTGAAGACTGGCTAAATATAAAGCAGTCTTTTCTGCAAGACACAGATGGGCCCAATACCAGGTATTTATGTTTAGACCAGTGGTAGGGACATTTTACATAGAGCAAAAGAGTGTTTGAAGGTTAATATAGACTCAGGTTTTTACTGGTACGCACTAATTGCTGCTCATTTTTTGGACTATAAACTTTAATTTCGGTGAAAACATTTTTCCATTTGAACTGTTGTGGATACTCCACATACAAAGAAATGAGTAATCAGTTGAAAATCAATCACGCCAGACAAGCATGTGTAAACAATAGCATATTGATTAAAGAAAATCTGGTGAAGAGGGAGACATTCTATACCGATCACATGAAAACAGTAAAAACACATTAGCTCAAATGGTCTCGGTAAAGAACTGATCCTGAGTATCTGAAAGAAAATTCTAATTTAACACAAAAATGAGATGTGATGGGAAAAATAGTTTATGTTTATTCTAGTGTAGCATCTTTGCAAGTTAGCTACTCATTTATTAACAGTATCAAGTCTATCTGAAAACAGCTCATCTACCTTTAGAATTGCTCTGGGTCTTTAAAATTATCTAATGGGTTGTAAAAGTAAATCAAGCAAATCAAATTCTGTCCCTGGAAAAGTCCCCCGTTCTCCTAAAGTGCTCCTAAACAGTTGATAATTTGATACAGAAAGCTCAGAGAAGTAAGTGTGATAATCTCTGAAAAGTACTTTGTAAAAGTGTGCAGCAAGAATTTCTCACTAATTTCAATTTGTATACAAATCAAGAATAGCTGAGGAATAATCCTGCTTTGGAGCAGGGATGAAGTAAATATCTATTTTCCCCTATGATTCTATTATTAAAATTTTACTCTATGCTCTCTTTTTTTTTTCAAATGAAAACTTGATGTTGATTAGAAATTGATCTCCCTGTTAAGTTGTAAACAAGCCAAAACTTCATTTTATGTAAGAAGCTTGAGGGTGTTAATTCTGTCAGTCCTTTGAGGAAAATCACATGATGTATTACAGCAGTTCCTGTATCCGTTGTGTGAATTGTGGATTAAAAATAAAAATATGTTGATTTACTTTTTCACATCTGAAAGAAAATATGTATTGACATCCCTACTGGAGCATAGGAACATTAAAAAAAAAAACTGTTTTCCAAAGAAAGCAGCAATCTTGAAGTAATTCTGTTGGGGGCAATAGGTAGGAAAGGGAAGACAGCAGAGGAAAATTTCTGAGTAGTCCTAGGACTGAGAAGTCCTTAATAAACCTGCCAATGTCTTGTTTAAGTTAGTAAGTCAGCAAGAATAAAAAGCAGCAGCCTAGGACCCTGCTGACTTTCTGTGCGCAATGTGGCAGTTTCGTTCTCTTATGAACTGATGCTGTATTTAATTTTCCACCACCAAAGAAAAAACAGCTCAAGTTAGCCACAGGCAATCTGCAGTAAAGCATTTCTAAGATTAAAATCTTTAACAATTCTCATCAGGGAGTTCTTCATAAGGATAGAATAAATTAACATAACCAGTATTTATATATTGATTTAGATTACAGAGTGATAAGAATTCTGCTTTAAAGAGGATGCAAATTAAAACATGCAAGTCACTGCTGGAGCTGTAATTGCTAACAAACATTGGTATGATGCAGTAAAGAGTATTCTTACAGGATACTCTGCTAATACCACATCGTCTTCGTACACTCAGAAGATGGGAAAAATTTCACACACATATGTCGGTGCAGTTCTCTTGTCCTCAGTTCTTTCAGGGATATTCTTCCTCACTAGCCACTGAGAGATACAAAATGTGCAAGGAAGACCTCTCCATAACCTCAAGGGAGAGAAAGCCTTGGAAATAAGCCTGAGCTTAATTTGTCAAATGCACGGCCTTTCTAAAAGCTGGTGCCTTTCGAGTTCACTGCAGTGGACTCTGAGCAGCTGTAGTCTGTTGGACAGAGAGGCTAGGAAGACATTGCAGAGGCCACTACGCTCCTGACCTGTTGATTTATTTGGGACATCCCAAGTCTTTGTCTGAGTTTGATATTTTAGCTCTGAGTTCTTAAGCTAAATTCTTTCACCCTGGTTACTGCTTTGTGCACAGGCAAGACAAGTTTAGCTCATGTATATTTGAATATAAAATATTAACTCAGTGTTCTATCACTCACCACCTTTTAATTTGGCATATGACATTTCTAATAATTTATAATTAAGAAATAGTATCCTAGATCCTGACAGTTATTAGCCTTTGAAACAATAGAGAAAATCCTGCTTAAAACTTTTTTTTGGATTGCATGTGTAGTTTATCACATAAAAGCAATAAATGGCCATACCCATGATCTAAATGATCATACCTATGTTCTAACATGATTATTTCATATTAACTTGGACAGGCAACTCAGACAAGCAATGAAGTTATACCACAGAAGGATTCATGCTAATCTGCTATCATAACACCTTGTATTTTCAGGGTGGGACAGGGATGGGTAGGATTGCTTCAGATTTTCAGACTGCATATTGCATAAAGGTGAAGTTTGTCTGTAAATTTCAGAAGGGCATAACCTGAATTTTGGCAGAAACCTCTTAATCTTGTAAACCAAAGAGCCATATACTAAATCAGAGTTTGTGATTGATAGTACATTTAATATTTGAAGCTGTAGGAAATCACTGAAGTTTCATGAAGCAGCAGGAATAAATTTTGACAATATAAATTGTGCATATGTTGGGCAACAAAATGTTCAAATTATTTTATTTGTCTTGCATGGTGAACTGACGTCACTATAAATATGGTGAACTCAAAGGAAGGCTAAAATGAGATTTGCTGCATTTTGGGACCTAATGTGTTGTTGACTAACCAGCAAGAGTGCAGATAGTCAAGTGATGGAACTGGAGTTCAGTTTCTGAAAACAAGTCTCCTCACTTAAATCCATCTCGTATTGGGGTATTGTAGTACTGGGCCTTCCCCGACACGGTAAAGTCAGGTAAGTTACTATTCTAGGTAGGTTACTATGAAGGAGACAGAAATAATAGGCAATATGTTCAGTGAGTAACACCTGAGCCCTCGGAGAAGTGACTTGTTTCACTTCATGCTTCCAAACGCAGCCAGTGGCTGTTCATGAAGAAATGCCTCCTGGCACGTCTTCCCTGCGCGCGCAGCCTGGAAACGAGCACGCGCTTCTGGGGAGAGCTCCTGCCCACATCCTCCGCGGTCCCGCTGGAAATACAGTAGCGTTCTGCTTTGTAAACAATCTGTACAAAGGAACCGTTCTCATGGGAAAAGGTCAAACTGGACAAGCTTCGTGACAGCCGGACTGCTGGAGGTTATGGGAAATCTGGCTTTTAATGAGCCCGTAATATGTTACCAAGGTTTTAGGGGGAGCCCCGTGTTGCTGCAGAGCTAACAAAGCTCTGGCGGCTTTGAGGGAGTAGGACCAATTCCCATCAGCTAAAACCTTAATTTTCCTTAGTGCGGTGTCTGCTTTAATAAGAAGATATGTTTGATCCTTTAAACAAATGAACTACTTTGCATTTTGCTATTTGATGGGTGTTCAATTTTTGTGTTTCAAAGGTCACCTCTTCCCCATCTCTGCCGATTATAACCCCTATGTTTTCCTCTCGCATAGCATGGAAAAGAGCTGCTTGGTTGTCGGACTTTCTCTTGTGACATTAATCTTCAAAGAAATGCCACAAAGTTCAGAGATCAGTGTCTATGCAATAACTTGTGTAGCTCAGGGTGGTATTTGAAGTCAAGTGAAAATTAACATGCATGGAAAACAGAGGAAGTAAAATTCTTTCAGGGAGAATTTTCCTCTTTAAAGCTGGAAACTGAAAAATGAGAGAGGCCTGGCTGATTCCCACACTTTGCTTGTGGGGAAAATATAAGCCCCAATGCTTTAGATTAAAGTAGGTCGAGCCTTTTCAGCTCAGCTCTCTCATCAGAAAAATTATAGCAAATAAATTAACAGTATCTGATTTTAAGTTTTCATTTTTTCATTTTTTCCACATCTTTTCTTTTTATTACCTTCTTTTTTCTTCTGTATTCTATCCCTCAAAACTATCTGCTTATTCATTACTCCTTTGAAATGTAAGCATGTTGACAGGAGGAGGGAGAAGTATATGTCAGATCTATCTTATTTCATGCTACTCAGTTACCTGAGCAATGTCTGTAATAGATATGGAGTTCAAAGGTGATGAGCACAAACACACCCAGTCACCTGCAAACTACCTTATGAAAGGAAGAAGCCAAGGAACAGGTCAGCAGCACAGGTTAGGCTTTCAGAGTGAAACTTCAGGTATATCAATATATTGCAAGAGTTACTGCGTCATAAATAATGCTAAGATAACAGAATGAACACAAGAAAAGTCTTACTCCCTCCCCATAAAATCAAAATACTAGAACAGACTAGACCATATAACTCTAAGTAAATGTTCTTGTTAACAAAATAACATGAATTTGTACTGGCAACTAATTTCAAAGGAAAAAGCTTATGAATCTATGTGATTCTATGATTCTATGATTTTTTTTAAAAAAACCTTAACTATATTATTTCAAGCAGCAATGCTAAATTTTACTGCATCTGAGAAACTGAAGTCTAGAGTAACAGAGTAACAAATACATTGTATAAAATCTAAGAAATCAAATAAAATAATTAATTTTGCAA
>JAWLRI010000674.1:878917-899506 GCA_034781795.1 Crypturellus tataupa
AAAAGTCTCATTAAATATAGAAATTGAATAGAATAAATACAACACAGGAACAGAGAAAATGAATTTCATTTGTTTAGTGGACTTCATCCAAAGTCTTGTTGAAGGTAAATAAAATATTTGCCTGAAGCTCACTGGCTTTGGATGAAGCTTATTATAAAAAAGTTCTATTTGTCATTCCCTCTGAATGATAATGCTTTTAAACAATAATGAAGAAAGCCAAATTTTATGTGGTTGTCCTAAATTTCCTAAGTAAAAAAAAAAAAACACGTAAAATTCACAAATTGCAGGCATCACATGATGAATGCTCTTACTGACTCCTCCTGTGCTTATCTAGATGCAAGGTGATGTGTTCAATACAGACAAAATGTTCAGCACAGGTGGATTTTACTGTTTTGTCAGGCTGAAGTGCATCATGCGGTGGCAGAACTGTGAGGCTACATTCGTGGGGGCGGAGGGGCATCCTCTGCTTGGTTCTTGGTGGTACTACAGCAGTGCCCCTTAGTGAATGGCAAGTAGAGCAGCCTGCATCTACGTATTTGCTCGGTCCAAATGTTGTGGATAAAGCTGCTGGGAACTCCACCATGAGAATGCCAAACAAGGCCTACCTGGGAAATGAGTCTGTTACAGGGTCACTGACCTCCCAGTCTGTAGTCCTTGTTTTGTATGCAGAGGTGTGCTTTTGTTATGCAAAAGATCTTTCCTTTGTTGCCTGCCACTGGCAAGAAGAATGGGTGCTTTCCACTTTAAAGGAATATGGATCACTTGAGTATGTTTGTAGTCCATACAGCTCTGAACGAGATGAAAACTGAAATCGACCCAAGAATATTCCGTCAGCACTTTCAGATCAAGTCAAAATTATTTCTTCATACTTCTTACTGAAAAATATCCTGCCGTATGATTTTTAGAAGTTGCAAAGAGTGATTGGTTCTCATGAGGCAATGCTGACTTCCAGCTTGTTGGCTACTGTAAAGAATGTGGTATATGTAACTGAAACACAACTACGGAAAAAATGTTTAAGTGAAATAGTAAGTATAACCCTTGATTATCTCAAATTACATTAGCTGTTTATTTACAGCTGGTATTATTGTAAAGGAGCATTATGCCAAGTCATTATTTCCTAAAAATGTTATTTTTTTTAGATCCATCCTAGCTGGATCTAGCCTATGTTTAAGAAACATAGTAGAGGGAAAAGGGACTTTACAAAGAAAATATTCACAGTTCCTTCAGCTGAATAAACATTAAGCCTTTTGTTTTCTTGCTGTTTTGAAATTTTTTCTATGAGATGCTTCAAAGAGATGGATCTGCTCCAAAATGGATTCCTCAGTTGGGCTATTCCTGCGCCTATTCCTTGATCAAAATGCAAGTATCCACAAACACACAGCAAAATAGGTTATTGTTACATGGCTACAAATATACTCCCCAGGACCAGGTTCCTGATGCAGTTGTGTGAGCCGACTGTATTACGAAGTGCCTACATTTGGTTATATGATTAGGGAGATGCAAGAATAATGTAATTGCGAAGGAGAGTGGCAGGGATTAACAGGTTAGAAATATCTGTATATCCTCATTCTGGCCATCTGAAAACACCTGAATATTTTTTGGGAAAAAAAAGGCAACTGAAAAGCCAGGGAACAGGTTCTTCTCCACTAGATGTGGACATTACCTAGTCACTGTGATTATAGCATTTCTTAACATATCAATTTTTTAAACATGTGAGATGACCATAATATTTATGCTGAAGTGTTTTCTCTATTATTATATGTAATTGAATCCATCATTCATATTTATTTACATATAATTATCTGATAAAGGCATACAAATTTATGATATAACTTAAAATGTAGATTAAAAAGAAAGGATGTTTGTATCATTTTCAGCAGTGATATGGAAAAAATGAACAAGATGACAGAACAAGAAAGCAACAGAAAAAAAATACATAGATAAGAGAGATGTATTCAGGACATTTAAAGAACTAGATGAACCGTTACAGATTGTTATGTGCAACTTGGGAAAGACAGAAAGAGGTCCAAGTCGACTCAAGATGGACAAACAGTACTTTTTGAAAAGAGAGGAATTATCTTGGGATTTACAGACCAATCAGCTTAGATATCCAGAAATACACTGAGAAATTCTGAATCAGTTTGTAAGCCTTTGGGGAATAATAAAATCATGAAAGACAGACTATATGGAAGTACCCTATCCGGTGTTTTCCTTTGACAGCATTTCTAGCAAAGAGGGAGGAAGAAGTTGTATTGACATCAGTGAGGCTTTTTATAGTCCCATATTACATTTTCCTATTAAACTAAGGAAATATGGCTTCCTCAAATTACACTGAGGCAGAACTGATTGAAAACAGTTTCTCCATCAGACTGGAGGACATCTCAAGTTGGTTTGGGGACAGTCTGGTCAAATGGAAGAAAATTTGTCCTGCTGCAGGTCTAGCTCACATCTTTGCTAATGACTTTAATGACAGAGGAGTGCTTCCATAGTAGTCTATGTATGAAAAGTCACAAGCACAGCGTAGGAAAGAATTTGAATACCAAATTATCTTGTAAGTAAGTAATCAAGTAAGTGAAATTCAGAAAATATAAACAGTATAACACATAATGTACAGTATTATACTTAGGGAGCTATAATGAAATGCACAGTTGCAACATAGGAAATAACTGGGTAGGTAGGAGGGCTGTGGGAAAGAATCTGTGAACTGCAGTGAATTGCAAAATAAATAGGAATAAAATGTAATGGTATTATTAAAACAAAAGACAGATATTTTCTGTGTATTAATGGCATTGCTAAATTAAAGATATGAAAGATTGCACTTCTTTATTCTTGCAGTTAATATTGAGTAGATAGAATGTGTAGTTTAAGACTGTAAAGAGCTTGACACTGAGGAAAACTTCAGAGTGATTGTCTCAGAAAAGTTTTGGAAAATGACTTTTGAAGCATAGACAAATGGAAGCAGAGGTAGGAATTTTTCTCTCAGAGTAAGATCATTTGGGAACTAGGCAAGTACTATGAAGAGACATGACCAGCTATAGTGCCATGTCCCACAATCAACAGTTCTCCATTATCCATGGTAGTGAGGGACTGAGATATCCAAAATAGCATAGAATTCCATATAACGTGAGTTCCACCTAATATCTATGGATTGCACAAGTTCAGTTTTGCAAGCCCTGAGCTGGCTTATGGAGCAGCACTTAACACAGCTCCCGGAGACACATGTCTCTGATGAGATATGTTGGCTTCCATGCAGGGTGCATCAAAAATGCACCATTCAAGTGCATATTATGTTGTGATTAATAATTCTTTTGTAACCTAGAGCAGTGAGGAGTCCCAGAGATATTAAGACCTCCAGACTTCTTGCATTTTTGTTACTTAACAGTGATCGAACATCTGAGGTGTTCCTGAAAATAGTTAAGCTATGGGTTCACATGGCATTGCTGATAAACTAGCAAATCTTCCTGAACATAAACAGACTCTTCAATACACAAGCATTTGTTTCAGCTGAATACCCCAATGTAGACTGATTTTTACAGAGTTTGGATACAAAAGGTTGAATGCCTATTCTTCTGTGTCACCTTAGCTGATGTTGCTAGACCTTTTGTCCCTTGAATATATATCACTACCTCCAGAAATATAATTCTCAATGCAAATATAATAAGCTTGATGAAAACAGATTTTCATTTAAGCATTTGAAGTATAAGCACAATTCTATTGTGCTCTTCTGTGCTTCCACTGAAGGTATAGTTCATCACTATGTAGAAGAATTTATGTTCTGTGATGTTAATTATGGAAATTTTCTATTTGGCTGTATGAAGAGAACTGCTTTTGACAGACTCATATTACTCTCATCTTGCTTTCTGCCAGATCTATTATTTACAATGCTACCAATATTTTCTCATTAAACTTTTCAGCAGTAACTGGAAAATCTACTTTATTACTAGTACAAAATTTATTAACAAAGACTGAAGAAGATATATTTCTGAATCCTAACAGAAACATTCTCAATGGTCTATTGTTCCTCATTTACAATGAAGTTATTAATGCAATATGTTCTATCTACTTTTTATGCTGCAGTAGTTATTTTTTTGGATTGTTTTGTAATATTAGCTTGAACAGCACTAAAAATTTAAATATCAGCATCAAGAGTTTTAAGCATATTCTGTGAACTTATTTAGCAGTCATACCAGAGATCAGGCAAACTAACTTGATTTCTTAAGGACTAATATCACAAAAAAAAGAAGTTTCTAATTTCACATTTGACGTTTAATAAGATATTGAAGACAGCAGTGCAGGCAAGCTCTTGGAGTGGAGGTGAAAGGGGAAAATGATGGAGAAATCCAGAGAAGAAGAATGAGGAATGGCAGAACAGGCTTCTAGTTAAGGGAGTTACTGGGGTACATGGAGGAGATTTGGGCACCCCTTGCTTGAAAGAAGAACCCTAACTCCACATAAGTCCTCTTTACCACATTACAGAGAAAAAAAAGAAAAAAAAAATCTCTTCCTGCACCAAAACTGGGGAATATGCAACAAAGTCTTGAGAGCTATGTGTGGAGCTGATGACAGGATTTCTGTGTGATACTGATGCAATAGAATGGAGACTTATCATTTATCAAATTTCTCTCATGGAACAGAACAGAAATGTTAGACTTCTCAGTAAGAGAGATTTTTCTTCGAATGCTTCTACCTGGGGCTACTGAAAGATCTGTAACTCTATCACTCAGCATCCTGTCTTATTTTAAGTTTTTCAAGAAAATACTAGAAAGCTTATTTAAAGTAGAAATTTAAAACAAGATTATGTTGCATAAGACAGATTTGGCAATTACCCAAAATAAAAGGGAATGTTGTTCACAGGCTGCATTATCTTGTTTATATTTCAGCCTCTGCTCTACTAACTATGCTGTGAAACCGCAGCAAGAAACAAATAAGATAATGTAGGACTTGGAAAAACTTTAAAAGAGGTGGCTTTAATGTTTAATCAAGTTCTCTCAGAGTAATCCTCACTGCTGGCAGATCAACAGTCAATGAAAGATCCATTTTATTTTTCTGCTAATACTGGTTATTCTGTTCTGAGCTTCCAGCATTTTGATCCCTCCTGTGCTCTGAGGCTGTCCGTCCAAGCCTTATTTTGCCACTGAAGAATAAAATATCCCTGACTTTGAATTTGCTCCAGATTTGCATATCCAGGATGCCTCCATATTTCACTCTACTCTTTTTTCCAGCAATACGAACCACAGCCTTTAGACTGTGAGCGCCATGCTACTGCACCCGCTCTGGACTGATTGCCTAAAGAGGCTCCCCGTTTTTTGGCACGAGTGCTTTCCTAAGACAAGTATAAAGTCTGGTTTCCTGTTCCGAACTTTCAGCAGGGCACTCTGCACAGCATGCTGACAGCTCTGAAATCCCTCAGTGATTTAAGGTCTATTGTGGAATGTTTTCTTTTTCAAACTCTTAAAGCTTTCCACAGTTTTGGCTTGGTCTACATATATCTTTTCAATATAACTTCACAGATTTGCTGACTCTGGATTAATTTTGTAACATATTACTCTTGTCCTGCTCTTGTAGGGAAGTATGTCCTATAATTTCCTGAATCTACTTCATGAATGAGAGATCTGAATAGTTCATGGCCTAACACGAGTTTCTCAAATTTGGGATGTTTAGAATTGAAACTTACTGTGGAGACATTTGCAGTTGCAGTTCCTGAGTTTAACTCTTGAAAGACTCTTTAACCTTTGAAAGGTTAAAGTTAATCACAATCACCTAGACCCTTTTAGATTTTGTGTGTTAAAATATTTTGGGAGCATAGATTTTTTTTGACGATTTGTGATCACTCATCACAAAGTTATAGTAACATTAGACCTTGAAAGACAAGCACAATAGGGCCTGCTGTGTTCTCAGATGGGTCCTGAAATAATCAATTTTTCTGTTTGAGTAACATTGATTTGTATAATTCTGAAGTACATTCAGAAAGAAATTATATGTTTTTGTTCTCCCCCTCACACCCTATTTAGACTGTTAGGGCTATGGCTACCTGTTAAAGTATCATTACAAATAAAAATTTCAGGCACTTGGCAAACCAATAGCTAAGCTTTTTTAGATTTGCTCCCGGCCAGATGGTCTCTGTCCCCAAGGGTTTGATGTGGGTATTGGCTTGGAAACTGAAATTGACCAGGTCAGACACCCTTCACTGCGAGTTCTTGCCAGTTTACCTGATATTTGTGTTGCTAGAGCTCTGCTGTTTCATTAGCGCTGAGCAGATGGAGGGGAGTTGCCTAGAACTAGATGTTGCAGGTCTGCCCCGGGCAATGAAAGGAAAGCAGCTCCTGGCCTTACCTGCAAACTGCAAGTCTGAGCACAGCAAAATTCCCAAATGTGTGACTGTTTGTGAGGCTGGCCAAGACAATGTGAGGGGAATCTTTCATTTTTCTATTAACTCTTAGAGGTTAGAGAGTGTAATTTGTCAGGAATTTTTCCTTCTCTTTCCAAAAAGAGCAAGCAGGAGCATTTCATATATCCTAGAGCTTGCCATTTTTACCACTTTCTGTTACATAGCACTTGGTTGTCCTCTTTTGAATCAGAAGTCCCAAACTACTGAACTAGTGTAGTTCTTTTAGATATTCAGAGAAGAGATTTGTTGGGTGGAATGTGAATACTTCGCAGCAGGCTTAACTAGAACTGTTGGCATTAATTTACACTGACAGGAGATTATACATCTTAGACTTTAAGTGAATTTCATTTTCTTTGTTTCTTAAGCAGATTTTAGTAATTGGGGTCAATGGCATTTCTTTCTTTTGAGCTGTCATCATGCTTAAGTAATATTTGCTGTTCTGAGGAGTGCAGTAATAGACACTACATTCACAGTGCTGTATAAGTAAACAGGTGTTTTAACACTGTGATTAAATACAAATGCAAATATACAATAATTCTTAGTCAAAATTTGATATTTTTCCTAATGTGAACTTAGTGTGCATGATATATGTGCACTGCAGAACACTGGAGCACCGAACATATGATGTAGAAAATGCTATAGCAGTTCAGAAGATTGAAAAAGCTTTGCTTCCCTTACAGAAATGTGATCAAAATAACAAAAGACATATCTGAAACCAATTTCATACTATTTTGTTCAAAAAAAAAAAAAAGAATAAAATTAAATCCACTCATTTGCTAAGACTGGATTTGCTAGTCTACTTTTATGAGGACTTCCTTGGTATGGCCTGCCAATTTTCAGTAAAAGGTCTTTACTAAATAGCAGCTTAAGTTCCCTTTGAAAATGTTGGAAAGTTGAAAGACTGAGTGGTCACTCAGTTATATACCCTCATCCAAAAGCAATTAACCAAATGTTTTACAATACTGACTTCCTGAAAGAAATGATAATATTTAGTAATCTGCTATGATTTTCCCTTGAAGTTTTAAAGTTTGCCTTCTACATTTTTTGGCCATGCAGTTATTTGGAGAGCTGCTGCCTGTCCCCCTCCTCCTCCTGTAGTAGTTCTCCACTTACGAAAATGTGGATGTCAAATTCCTGGGCTTTATTATCTGTTTTACTGGGTGATAAAGCATCAAAAAGCTGCAGTTGACCAAAGGTTATGGGCAGACTTGTATATGCTTTTCCTCGCTCCTCCTCCTCAGAGATTTTGTTCTTACAGGATGAATTCAAAGGCCACAAGGTACTGGCAAGGGTGAGTATTTTCCTCCCTAGTATGCCTAAAGTAGTAATTGGTGTGACAAAGCTTTTACACAGCATAGTCTTTTCTATTTTACCAACCATCTCCTTGTCAAGAGAAAGGACAATAACCCTGACATAAAGCTAAAATTAAATGTTTTTGTTGTTTGATCTGTTCAGGTGCGGCTCCCTTTTTTCTCAAATGGGGGCCAAACCAGCATTCTTCACTTTCCATTGATCCAGATCTCTCTGCTAGAAGTCATTTTTTTTTTCTTTTAGGCCTCAGGCCTGGCTCATCCCTCTGAAGCATGTTCTGGCATGACAAGTCTGCCTCGGACTTGAGAGATCTGGAGGCTTTTATAGCAGCTTTCTAGCAGCTTTAGAAAAATCTTGAAGTCTGAGAATGACCAGAGGCTCCTGCTTGTCTATCCAGTTAAGGGGTCATCAAGATCTCTGTCACGGTTTTGGCCCATGCCACTTAATGCTCATTGAGGATTCCTGTTTGCACTTCTGAACCTAGCAAGGGCTATGGATTCCTCCGAACATACACTGTGCTTGTAGCACATATGCTTTGCAGACTAAAGACAGAGACTAATGGTATGTACGAAAGCACTTCCCCTGCCAGTTTCTTTTCACATCACAGTACAATCCCAATTACATTTAATCTAACAGTACAGATGTAGCCTTAATGTGATGGCCGCATCAGCAGTGCACCAAGTACAAGTAAGGAGAAACTAGGTAATGTCCATGATAAATACGGCTTGGTTACAGCAGCTCAGATAAAAGAATAACTTGTGGCGTTTTCTCACTGATTATTACAAGAATATGGTTTGGGTTGAGTAATTAATGATCTATATGAATCAGGGCCAAAGATACCTTTGTTTTTATGACGTAAAAACTGCACAGTTGCAAGAGGTTATATAATATTTTTAAACAACTCCTTGGAAATTGGCAAACTTTTAAAACTAAGTATGTGGAAATGGAAACTGACATTCTTTTACAATGAATGAAGCCACTCTTACTGAAATAAGTTGGAAGAAAATGGATAGCTGCTATTTTTATCATTTCATTAGCATAGGAAATTTCTTTAATAGCTGCAGAAAAGGCATTATTCACTAGTTAAGTAAATTCACCCCAAACACTTTATGTGTGTTTTGTTTTTTAAATAGCAATTAATTATTATTTTTTTAATATTACAATTACAAATTACATTTTGATTATAATTGCCACCTTTCATTTTATGAATTACAGCATACTGTTGCATAATGTTTTTGTAAATGTATATTCTTTGTGCAAAATAAGATTTATATATTACTGAAATGCTAGCTCAAGAAGCTAGGGAATAAGCATTTCAATAGGACAATTTTAAAAACAAAAAGCAAATGGCCACTGGGTGACACTGTTCTTCCTTTCCAACTATTGTGTCTATTACTGCAGAATGGTCGCAGCAGTAAGGATTTTATCCAGAGCACGTTCAGAGGCAAAACTCAAAAAGCACGTGATGAGAATCTGAAAGAAAATGGCCCTTCAACTGAGAGACACATCTGTCTGTTACATAACCATTATAAAATATGGTAGCTGCTAGTGCAACAAAAATCTCTGGAATTCTATTCAACTGCAGTACATGGTTGATGAAAGTAATGATTTCTAAGGGATGAGCCAGCAAGCACTTGGTGTGTGAATAATTTCATGGCCTGATGAGAATTCCTGAGAAAGCAATGATAGATTTTTTCCTCCCTTCAGCCAGATCACAAGCAGACTCTTATAAAACAGTTTCACAAACAGAGAATAAAGCTGTAAAAACTTCTTGAAGAGAGGTATATTTTAGAGTATCCACAGGAAGATGTACTCTGCTTTCTGTTCATTCTAGGCTTTATTATTTGCCATGCAATCAGTTCCCCCCCCTCCAGAAGGAGGATGCACAGAAGGTGCAAATTAGTGATGCTGGCAATTCTCTGGGCTTCATTCTGCAGTGGTAATGCTGTTGATTTAGGAAAGACCCAGCCTACTGAATAAGCTATTTCCTGGGTTTGTACCTTCGCCTTTTCTGTCTCCACAGAGCCCCAGGTCATGAAGGAGAGAAGCTTTTAAAAGTTTGGAAATTGCCCCATATTTTGAAAAAAACAATTTACTGCTTAAGTGCCTTTGGCATCTGAGGGATCTTTTCTGGATCCATATGTTATATACTATTTTCAAAGAGGTAAAGCAAAGTTCAGAACTACCTAAAGTAACTCACAAGTATAAAGTCAGATTTTTAAAGATTTTTGAGTGTCTGAGAGTCCAGATAGTAAAAATATTTCAAGGTCAATAGGAAGTAAATGCATCCAGCAGTCTCATATAGAAAGATATCTAACTATATCTGCTTAAATACCCTTAACATATGCATCTGTGAGTGCCATTAAAAGGTGACAGAGTTATGGAGGGTCAGATATCTGAAAAACTTTTGTATTAAATTTTTGAGTGTTGGCATGTTCAACACTTGGAGATATGAGGCCTAAAGAATTATCAGTCCTAGGCTCCATATGTAAACATCTATGCCAGAAAGAGGAAGGAGTCTGCACCTTGGGATGAAGTTTTCAGAAGACAATAGGCTGATCAGAAAGTTGCTTAAATTCCCAGTTAGGAAATGCTAGTAAGAGTTCACAGCTCTCAAAAGTAGTTGGGTGCTTCAGCCCACTCACTCAGGAACATTTGTTTGCTTAGCAAGTCTCTAGAGTATTCTGCTTGCTAGACTACATTTCAAAATCCAGTTAAATTTGTTCCAGTTTGTATTAAATAAATATTAACTGCAATAGAAATCTTCCACATTCTCTTCTGTCCTCTATTTCTTGCTTTCTAAGGCTTGCAGCCAAACAGGCCAGCAACATCAAATATTTAGAAAGTTTTGCATGTTCCTGCCAGAAACACAGGAAAATTCTGAAGTTAGATGGCACATGAAAAAGACTTAAAAAATCTCAGTAGCATGAAAATGCTAGACTCAGGAACTCCATTCCATTTTTTACATCTAAGATATTTTCTGAGTCTGTTAGTATCCTAATTAAATATAGTTTAGGTTTTCAAGTGTTAGATCCAAAAAATGGTTTTAGTCTATAACCCTGTTGAAATCTGTGTCTGGTAGGTTTCAACCCTGTTGAAATCTGTGGCTGGTTGGCAATTGACATCACCATGTTTAATATATTTTTGTAAAGAGGTGCAGGGCCACTTTAGAATTATTGAAAATCCCATCTATTTCATTGCTCCCTCCACGGCCCACATGCAAATGGTAAAGACACAGATGTTGGAATTTATCTGGGCTGGACTTCATTGTTTCTTTTTTATTATTCTTCATTTATTCCATTATGAAATGTATAGGAGTCAGATTACTCCTTGTACTATAATACCAGCTGATGGCTTAGCTGTATTAATTGCAAGTTAGCCTGATATTGCTTACAAGTATCCTCATCTTTTCCCTTGAATGGAGTAATTGATTCATTTAAAATATGGGGGAAAAGCAGCAATTGTGATGCAATAAAGAAAGAATTGTTCTAGGTTTATAGAGTGAAAAATCTCCAAAGGAACTATACATGACAGGCTCTTGTAAATAATATCAATTGTTTTATAAGACGTTTCTTTTGCAAGATTGAACTATACTCCTGAGAAGCAGATAAATAGGATGAGGCTCTACAAACAGCAAAACAAAAGTCCATTTTAAAATTATATCTCTGTATATAAAATTTGAAAGTTGCACAGTGGGTACTCTTGGAATTCTGTAGTAACAAATAATTTGTAACCTAACTTCACCTTCTGAGGTCATTCAATTAAATTTTTTTTAGATATAGATGTTGCTGCCTGCATTTTCATGACAAATGATTCCTTTGTCTAGGTGGGTAAACTTAGCTTTTGTTAGGCATAGTTGTTTGGGTGGTTTTTAATTAAAAAAAATCTGTGGGTGATTTAATCTGAAGAGACATTTGTTAAGTATTAATGTATTAAAATATACAGCATTTCTAGTTGGAGCTAGAGAGAACCACTTGTCTTCGCCTTGCAATCCTTGGTATCACTTGAACTGCTCATGTGACAACATTCTAATATGAAAAGAGACAATAGACATTGTTGGCCTCACATATTAATAAATAAGAGCCACAGTGTGTGCAAACAAAGGCTGCTTCCTGGAACATTATGTCACAAGATTCCCAGGGTCAATCCTGATGGCTTTACTCTGATGAGAAGCTCTATTGAAATCAGTGAGCTTGATTCTCCTCAGATTAATTTTATACCACTATTGAGACGTTACTATTACATTGTCCCAAATTCTTATCTCTGATTATATTAGTGTAATTCAAATCAGAACTGACCTACTGTTTTTTGAGTTACACCCTGCATTACCCATAGGCTCTTTAAATAGCCTCATCTGAGCCCAAAAAGTAGGCCTGGCTACCACTGGGAATCTTCTCAGAGCTGTAATTAGACAGTAAAATCTTTGGGAGTCACAGTACAATTGGTTAGAGAGCTCTTGAGGATTTTAAGTAGTGTTTTTCCACTGAGCAGAGACTGAATGGAAAGAATTGACAGCATTTGATTGTTGCCTGCTGGGCATATAACCTCTGTGCTTTTTCTCAACACAGAGGCATTCAGACATAGGTTATACTGAAAAAGAATATTTTGCTTTCTTTAAGGTGAGTGCACTTCTTGCTGGAGTTTAACAGACTCTTTTGCAAGTTGTAGTGATTAAAAGGAATAAAAGAAGTAGACTGTAACCTTGCAAAAATTATAATATTCTGATTAGTTTCTGTTCATATAAATATACACGTGTGTGTATATGTGATGATACTTCAAAATAATCAGATCTGTAATTAAGATTTTTTTTAACCTCTCTATTTTATCATAGTCTCCATCACTCATCCACACAGACTGACTCCCCAGCATTCCCTGTCATAATTTGGGTATGACTTTGATACAGAGTGCAGCATTGTATCATGAGTTATTACTCTTCTAAAAGCAATTTGGTGAAAAAGAGAAGTAGTTGGAGCCCTATAAGGGTTCTTCTATAAGAAATAAGAACATAAAATCTGTTCAGAAGTTCAGTGTAATGGTAATAAGGCACCCTAGAATAAACTGAATCTTACTCCCAAAGTCTTTCTGAGGTTTGTTTCATTCTCATAAAACTCTTCCAAACCTATTACAGAGGCTGTAACTAAATTATATCTTACTCTTGTAGACAGATGCTACTGACTGATAAGTATCTGTTCAGATCAGTTACTGATTTGCAATTCATTCACTTTTGTTTAACATAAGATTTTAGGGACTATCTTGGAAATGAAATTTAAAATAAATCTTTTTAAGAAGTAATCCATTTAAATAAATTATAGTTAGGGCAAAAGAACAGAATTAATAAAAGGAATGGGTTCGTACTAAGAGTTTTACCTTCCTTCAGAAAGACTAAATACCATGACTTGCATTGTCCACCTTGGTCCCAGCCTCATGTGTTCATGCAGATGGTTTGATGTTCCAGCAAAAAAAAAAAAAATATTTAGCACTGAGAACCTCTGAAAATACAATCAAACAAGGTTTCGTTTTGGTCCTTGAGCACTATCAAGTAGAGAAGTTTAACACTAAGAAAAGTAGCAATGGAATCTTTCTTGTCTCTGATTTTATCATGGATTTTGACCTGCCTGTGTCAAGAGTTTTCTGGAGCCTTGATCAAGGGTCTATCAGAATCTAACAGTTTCAGTGGAATAACTCCCATACACGTGAATATGTATAATTCATTAAATGTTATCAATATACCTACTATAGCATGCATTTACTTATTTTTACCTGTCTACTGCTTTTTAAGACTATACTGTATGCTTGGAAAAGTCTGAAATTGTTGCTAAATAAATGTATACATGTACAAAGGTAAAGAGAAAATGTTTTATTTCTCTCACACTCAAGAACTGCCTGATTTATGAGATGTTCAATAGATTTTTCTCTGAACTAGCTGACTTCTCTCTCTGTGTTTGTACAAAGGGCAAACAAGTTCAACGACAGGTCCACCTCCACATTCTAGCAATATCACTCACCTCCCCTCTTCTGCTGTTATCAATCCATGAAGTAATTTCATTTTTAAGAAACTGAAGATAACTATAACAAAGACAAATTTCTCTCCAAACTTCAACAAGACTAACTCATGTCAAGACTGTAGTTCTGTAGTTCTCTGTAGTTCTCTGACACAGATCTTTGCAGGTGATTATGGCATCTATGCAGACTGGGACCCATCAAAGAAAAAACATATTTTTTTTATTCAAATGCTGAAAGTCTAGCACATAGCACCATACACCTGGCCTGCTGAACTAGCTCTGATGAGGCAGACTATTG
This sequence comes from Crypturellus tataupa, assembly GCA_034781795.1. Classification (NCBI taxonomy): domain Eukaryota; kingdom Metazoa; phylum Chordata; class Aves; order Tinamiformes; family Tinamidae; genus Crypturellus; species Crypturellus tataupa. Next base: position 892,917 of record JAWLRI010000674.1, read on the forward strand.
AGAACACCTAGGTCATTTTACCAAGTTATGAAATGACTTCAGAACTCTAGACATAAGATTTGTTCTTGTCTTTTGAAGGGACTCTATTTAGGTCAATGCCCATTTAGATTGTTTTCTCTCTATTTCTTTGTGAATTCTGCTCTATAAAAGCAATATGGTATTTCAGCTGGTGCATTTCTAGGGGATTATTGTACTTGATGGGTGGTTAAACATCATCCGAGGCATGCAATGATTGCCCAAATATGCACTGCCTATTGTGTTTTAGTATTTAAATAGAACACTGGATCTAGTGAGGATAACTTTGTTTGAAGTAAGGTATTCTTAGCAGCAGTGTTTATACGTGAAAGTGCATAAACACTATTATTTCTGTAGAGCCAAAAGTGAAACATCTTTCTCTCCAGTTAGTTCTGCCTGAGCACATGTTTAAATTTTGTGTTATACTCAGCTGATCACGGAATTGCTAAATCATAATAACTAGTGATAGAGAAACCTACATGGTAAGTCCCTGGGGACCAGCAGTATATCACTGACAGAGTAATTTCTCATAAAAAATGCAGTTATACAGCTAATTAAAGTAATTGAGACATTCTGTTTTTCTATCCAGTTATTTCTGCCTGAACACATGCTGAAGTTTTGTTTAAACTCAGATGATTAGAGAATCACAAAATCGGGATTATTAGTAATAGAAAAACCTATTATGTAAGTCTCCTGGGTACCAGGGCAGCATCACTGACAGCATTCTCTCATCATAAATGTAGTTATACAGCTAATTTTAGTAGCCAGGACTTTCTTCAAACAACTGTGCTACCTCTGAGGCCATTTGTATTTGATGTCACTACAGGAGGATTGTTCTGCAGCCGGACTTCAGTTTTGTCAGGGAGGAAGGAACAGGAGCTGACACTGGTACCGCAGCGCCGTATTCACAGCAGCATATTGGCTTAAAGAGAAGGGCAGAGATACAACAGAACAGCTTTTGTTCCTGTTGTTTGAGGCAGGATGTTTGCCTCTGCTAACTAATTACATAACCGATGGCTTTGCTTAGTCTTAAATGTCGTGCTCTAGGGTGTGAACCGTGTGCATAGATACAGTTATGATTTCAACACAATGTATTCTGTACTTCTTTGTCTTTTTTTTTTCTTTCTGGTGAACTTTGAGACTTTGACAGACATTTATGGTGTCTTGCAGCTGAACCTTTTCCAAGCAACCTGTAAGCTGTACGTCCATTAGGAACTAACCACAGGTTAAACAGACTACATGACATAACCATAGGTTACATGGCTGTCAGTTAGTCAATATGTGGCATTTCACAGCAAAAGAACCACATGTAAATACCCATAGGCTGGTCTCATGCCCCATGTACATATTGGCCTGTATTTCACTATGACCAGTAAAACAAGTAGCTTATCTCATGATTTATAAACCTGTAAATTGATGTATTATTCCATATATTTTTGAGGATGATGGGCCAGCCTAGCTGCTAATTTGATTAAAAAAGAAATGCTCTAGAGCAGAATGGCTCTGCCTTCAATAGCCAAAGTTATTTTAATCCAGTTATGGGATACCTGTTCACCATGGACCAGCTCAGTTTAGCTGTAAACCATATAAGCACAGGAATCTTGCTTTTCCTAATACAGGAAAGGTTACCACATTGTCCGTGGACACAGGAATGCACATTAACTGTCTAAGCTGTTGTTTTCCTTCCCTTCTTGCTAGGTGAATCAAACAAGGGGCTAATGCTAGCCCTGAGACTGCATTTTGTCTTGAGTTAGAGGCTCCATATTCTGTTAAGTGCTCAACATAGGATCCATCTTTCCCTAAACAACTGATAGCTGCAAAACTTAGGCAGACTGTGCCTCGGGAGAATGGCTGCTGCTAACAGTGCTGTGTCTGTCCGGTATTGATGACAGAAGAGATCCCTGGGTTACAAGCAAAGAGCAGGAAACTTCTCTAGACTGGAGATTTGTGCAACCCTTTGAAGGCATCCGCATTTACTACACTGTCAGGAAGCGGCAGATCAGTATGATGGCAAACAGAATTTTATTTTCATCCTTGATCTTTTTATCTCCTCTTCATATTGCTATCTAGTTTACTTGATCCTGTTATCAGTTCCCACTGCTCTGTCATAACACTGTTAAGAGTGTCTCAGGGAGAGACTAAACCCCTCCTATTGGGCCAGTGCTCAACCTAGATTGAGATACAATCCTCCATTAGATGCAAAAAAATCAGATTCCTCGGCCTCTGAGGCTGAGGCGGTTGTTGTGTTTTATCCGGTACTGAATAGGAGGGTTGGCAGAGAAGCTGTTTGCAGGAAGATGGGGCTGGGAATGGCAAATTCGCTTAGGAGGTCAGATCTCTCCTGGCATGAAGAGCATGCAGAGGGGACAGCAAGGAACATGTGCCAGGAAACACATACTTGAGGAAGCTCATGGAAGGGGTTGTAGGAAGATTAGGTATTGGACTTCATGAGTAGCTGTGCCTGCACCTTTTCACAGTAATTATCTTTTGCTACTGCTATTCAGGAAAGGTAATCTGTGCTCTGAGGGCCCAGAGTAGAGGGCATGGTGGCCTTCCCATGTTAAGCGGATGTGTTGATATAGATCATGTTAAGGACAAAGACTGCTGTTAAACTGACCTAAATCTGCAGGAAAGAAAGAACCATAGAAATGCCAATCCACCCTCTTAACACTTGCATGAATTAAATATCAATTCACTATGCGCAGTCAACTGCTGCATAATCTCAGTATCAGGGATGGTACACAATTGCAATTGAAATATGTTATTTAGTAGAACTCATAAAGGAATTTAAACAAGCAGAATGAGAAAGAATTAAGCCAGGACATGGGAATTTACAAACATTTATCTGACAGTTCTAGAAAACAGCAACGATGAGATCTTATTTGTCCACAGATAATAAGGACCACCTTTTTTTTTTTTTTTTTTTTTTTTTTTTTGTCTGAAAGATGATCATAAGCATAACAAACTACAGCATTTATTACACACTATTTTTGATACTGATTTCAGGAAAATACCACTTCTCGGCTTGCAGCAACCACTTTCCACTGCACAGAAGGGTGCTTAAGGTATCATACTACAGCTGCTCTAACATAGAGAAGTACTTATGGCCTAAACATAGGCTAAAGTGCTAGCCTAAAAAAAAAGAAATGAAGATTATCATGGGAGAAAAAAACATTAAGGGAAAATTCAGCAAAGATATCTGTGCAGAGATTAAAATGGAAAGATAACAGGCAATGAAAGCTTTTCTTTAATATAATTATATGTCTTTTATTTTACCGTAATCTTGGTGGATGGTCTCCATACACAGAATAACTTGGACATGTTTTTTCCTGTATACTAATATCAAATAGAATATGACATTTGCAATTTTTCACTGGGAACATTCACTTGGAGTGATTAAGGGGTTTGCTATTCCTCTCAAGGCATAGTTCAGAGGCTAGAGGGGTTTTCCGTAACTACTAAAACTCAAGAGAAAGGAAGAAATTATTTCCATGGTGATTCAATGGTTTGTTCAGTCCCCAGTAAAAATGCATCCAGAAAATATTCAGCTACCAGTGCATTTAATGGAAGCTTCATAGCATGACAGCTTTTGATTAGACTGTACATTATCCTTCTTTACAAGGAAGCATAAATTCTAATTTAAAATTTTAGGAAATTAAAAGCAGGTACAAGCTGTAGAAATAAAGTAGTGACGAAAGCAAGGCAAAAGAAGGGGAAGAAATTGTTTTTTTCCTAAACCAGACGTGACACCTAAACTGGTTTGACGAACTCTACATACCTCAATGTCTGGAAATACCTGTTCTGTGTAGGGATTCGGACAGTAATTGAAAACTTGTTAATCAGTTTTACTGCCAGGAGCAAAGATAGTAACTTAACCCTGGAAGAAAACTATGAACACCATAGGTTTTACTTCTATTTGTCTTGAAAGTCACCCCCTCCCTCCCTCCCTGTCGTGTAATGTCTCCCAAACTTGCCTGAAGCTTTCTCTTTATCTGATTTGGAAGACAGAGCAGATCATATTTATGTCTGACAGCAGATGAAGAAAATTATCAAAAGTGCTTCATGAAAAGAAAAGGAAACTTTGTATATTCTTCTTTGTTCTTTAATGTTCTTCAGTCCCCAAGATCTATAAACTCATCCCGTTACACAGATCACATGGGCTATAAACATTAAACAGCTTATCTTAGTAAAATATAGTGACTTCTAAATTAAGCTAAAAATGCTTTTTACTTTTACTTTTACTCGTTTTACTTTTCAGGACAGTTATTCTAGGTCTGATATGTTACCTGAACTGTATTCTGAATTCAAAACCTATTGGAAAACGTGACATTAATATGTTTGTCTTACTGTAGCACAAGGACTTCAAGGAAAAATGGAAGTTGAATTCAAACTTGAAGCAGAGCCTTTGCAAAGGCACTAATATCAGTTCCCAGGGACCAAAATACTTTCAAAGTGATGATTTAAAGAATTTAAATGGGATTAAAGTCCCCTTAAAGAAATGGAAGCTTAATTTTCTTCTCAGGAGTGATTGTCCTTGACTTGTCCTCCTAACAGGGCAATCAAATTCATGTAGAAATCTCCTAGGAAGGCAGTTTTGCCCTGTAATGTTTTGAAAGAGAAGAGTTAAAAGGACAATTTAAAAGCAAAAGGATTATAATAATTTATCAGTACATGACACCGAATTGAGGGCTCCCCGTATAAGAAAGACACTGATAATTCGGAGTGAGGGCCACCAACATGTAGGGGCTGGTCTAGCTTGGTCCCCCCCCAACTCTTGGGGAGTTCAGATTTCAACAGAACGAAGCCCTGAACAACCTGGTAGGACCTTGTGCCTGTCCCTACAATGAGCAGCAGGTTGGGCCAGAGAGTCCTGAGGTTCCTGTCAGCTTTAATGATCTTACCAGCCTTTTATTCTGTGCTCCAATGATAATTTTCTCCCTCAAGCATATAAGTATTCTCAAATAAAATATTTCAATATGTCTTATCATTTTATCTCACGTTATCTCATAAGTCTCATAGCAAAATATCCTAATGGAAAGTCGCATATGACCCTGCCTTGCTTCTTGGAAGACAGAAAAATCCATGCTTAATATCCCAGTTCACTTACTTTGAGTGAAATGTGAAAGCAGCATGGCACTGACTGCGCAGGCCAAGGTTGTGTGCCTTGTTTTTCCTCCTGGTCTCTTCTCTGATGTGGAGCTTTTGCTAAAAACACTTCTGCTGGACCTGCTGCTGCTCTGCGCTAATGCACACTGAACAACTTTTGATCACCAGCCCTGCCCAAAAACAAATTCATGTTTGCTGCAGCTTTTGCTTGTTCCTTGGTGAATCCCGAGCCAATGGAGTGTGTTGCCTTTTCTGGCCCTGCTGCGTTCGGTGACATTGGGCTACCATAAATCTCAGCAAGCTGTCAGCGCAAATGCCCGAGCGAGGCAGTCTCGACGTTGACAGTAGCCTTAATAGGAAGCTGTTAGCAGACTGCAGGAAACTCTTAATAAAAACGTGAAGATTTTGCGGACAGTGGTCACTTTAGCAGTCAGAGCAGCAGGGGCCATCTCACTTGCTATCCCTGAGCTCCTCCAGTATGAGCCAGTTTTCATTTCATTTTCAGTTCTCATTAAAAACAAAAAAAGAAAAAAAAAGTGTCTGACTTCCGTGTGCTGCTTGGGAATGGAAAACTGTTGCAAAACCTACCTTTCAGCAAAAGCTGTGAACAAAACCAGCCCTGCATCTCTGGGGCTTAAGCAGCAACCTGGGAAAGCTTCCAAAGTGAGAAAAAAAAACCACCCAAACCTCCTTGTAAATAGTGGAAATTTTTAAAAAAGCCGGGAGAGCAGCTCGGTCGCTCGGGCTGAGCGTCTCCCTGCCTCGGGGCTGCACATGGCCGCCTTCCTCATGCGGGGGGCCGCTGCCTGCGGCGGCAGGTCGGAGGGGCCCTGGCGGCACCCGCACAGCCCGCCTCCATGGAGGGCACAGGCACTTTGTCCTCAAAAACGTGGCTGCTGCTGGGTGCCTGCAGCTGTGTCAGGCCTGGCAAGCAGGTCCCGTTGGTGCCGGGGCAGCCCTTCCCGCAGCTCCTGTCGTGCCCATGCCTGTGCCGGGAGGGCTCCAGGTATCTGCTCCCGCAGCGGCTACCATGGCACCGCTCTCCTTTCCCTGCTGCCCCCGCTCCTTGGGGGCCTCAGTTTCTACGCCACACTTAAAAGTGCTCAAAGTGTGGTGCGTGCAGCGCGTGATGCCGCTGGATGAGGGTGCTGCCTGCAGCAGGGAGGCGGTTTTGCCCCGTCCTTGCGGAGCGGAGCGGGACGGGGGAACCTTCCAGAAGACGGTGGCAGCGGCGTGAGGAAATGGCGGGGCAGGTAGGCGGCCAGGCCGCAGAGGGCACCGGCCGCAGCTCTGGAAGCTCTGTGGGAAGCGGCAATGGCATGGTGGGTTTGTTTACCGTCCACTTTGTTTCCGTTTCCTTTCTTTAAGCCGTCTGGAGGGGGGCGGTAAGAGGAACGAACAGTTCTGCATCCTGACAACCTGCTCTGGTCCCATGGTGTGAAATGTTACAGAAAATATCACATTTGGCT
>JAWLRI010000674.1:906715-943710 GCA_034781795.1 Crypturellus tataupa
ATGGGACAATAATAGCATTAGTTAGCCCCTGGAACTGTCCTCCATTCTATTGACATTATGTTTTATTTATTTATAGTTGATTTAAAATCAAGCAAATCCTTATATAATATGCACTCTATAACATCACTGTTTGATTATTGAAGTTCTCATTTGACCTTGTATGTGCAAGCAATCACTCTGTAGCTGGTCTCGGGGGACTTCTCAGATGAAGCTTTCATCAAATTCTCAGGAGCTGTGTCTTCACTGCTGTGCTAATTCAGCTCATCTGCCACTGAGCTTGAACATCTGTGGTCTGCCACATTGTAAAGCTCTGTGAAAGTCACTCTATCCTCAGTTGCATTGTTATCACTTGGCTAGAAAAAAAGAAATGACCTGTATCATATCAAGAGGCTTACCTGGTACAGTGGCTTGTGTTTAGCGGTCACTGTTGCCCGGGATAATAGCATGTTTTAGGTTTACTTTCCCAGGGTTTCCCAGCAACCAGTAGTAGACACCTCAGGTATAGATTTCTCAGATGTGCATGAAAGGCATTATCTTTTCATTTAATATTGCTTGAGAAATGTTTTCCATCAGTTTGTCTAATCTGTCTTTAGAATAATCTTTTGGGGTGCATAACATCCTACGGCAATGATTTCCACAGCTCAACTGCATGTTGTTTTAAAAAAAAAAAAAAAAAAAAAAAAAAAACTTACCTCTTTTTGACTAAGTACTTCATAATTGCATTTAATGCCTATTCATTACTGTGTTAGGAAAGACACTAAGTAATTAGCCCTTATTAGTCCTTTCTTTTAAAGGTATAGTTGAGTAGAGCTTTAGTATATCTCTTCTTACTCAGTTTCCAAGCTGAAGCATCTATACAGGGAAAGCTGTAGCTTTGATAATCCTTTGTCCTTTTCTGCGCAATCTTGGCTTCTACTATATGCTTCTAAACTGGGGAAGATCTCAAAGTCATAAGAAATGCACACAATGTACAAAATGTCGGTACAGTACATACTGCAGTGAGAACTTCAGTTCTTTTCCCTGTTTCTTTATTGCTTTGTTTTCTGTTATTTGGAAGTGACATACTGTTTTCACAGAACTGTACATCATAAAATTAAAGATGAATCCCTGAGTATTATTAGCAAACTTGCACCAACTTGTAGTAAATGTAAATTTAGGATTTTTTTTTTGTACATCACTTGACATGTCTCTACACTGAATTTCCTCTGCTATTTATTATTATAATGGCCCAGTTGCCTTTTTTTCTTCTGCAGTTCCCCATATTTTATTTCTACTGTCCTGAATTACTTAGTTTAATGAGAAAAATTTGTCATTCTCATATAATCATTTTCTCAGCTCCTTTGTTAATATGCTGAACAGCCTGCCCTGTGTCCTTAGGATGTGTTACCTCTCTTTACAAGAATATGAACAATCTGCAGACTTTACCAGGGGATATTTTCCTTTCTATTTTCTTATTGCTGCAAGCTCTCAAGATGGGAAGATACTTAGTGAGCTTTTTCTCACTGACTAATTGGCAACATCATCCCAAACCTACTGTAACCTGTACCTGGTTCCAAGTTGACTTCTTGATTTACATACTGCTTGAAATGCCACTGGATTGTATAGGAAGATTTACAAGAAATGAGGCCTTATCTTGCCACTGTACTCTATCATACTATCAGCATAATGACTCTGGGAACCAGCTCAATCCATAAAAGACTGGCATGCTTCAAACACTCCGAAGTGTGAAAGTGTTTGATACAAAACACACTTTGAAGTTTTATCGTGCTAATAAATGCTTATGGCTTTCCTTACTGTATGTGTGTTCAAAGACCATATATTGTGTGCGCAGAACAATTTATGAGAGGATTAGGACATATTTTCCCTCACATTTCTATCTACTTATCTATATCTTATAATAGTATTTTCCTGCTTTGATATGGTATATTGATTTATTTTTGTCTGCTGTGTCCTATAAAAGGAGAAAAGGTGACTAGGGTAGGTGGGGAGTACAAGAGGAAAGAGTGCTCATTTCCCAGAAGTCTTTTAAGCAGTCCAAATAAATAATATTTCATAAATAATGAATATTCAGAGAATTATTTGAGTAGTTATTTTTAAGGTTTTCTTTAAATTTTCACTGGACTAATTGTGAAGATGGTGGTCTAAACTCAACGTAAGGGCTGCACAAACCTTTTCCTCTCAAACCCTGATGTGACCTCTTACAAATTTGAAGTCTTTGAGGATCATGTATACAATGAAAATGAATTACATTTTCAAATTAAAAGTAAATACTCCTTTTTTTCTATGTTTCTATGATCTGTGATAAATACAGTTTATGAAGGAAAAAAAAAGCATCAAAACCTTGTAGAGTTTTGCTAAGCTAAGCTTAAATATTGGTAAATGGATTGCTTATCCATAGCACTTTACGTTGCTTGCGTTTACAAAGAGGAGACCTAGTACAGGATAGAGACGACTTGCAACATAGGAAGAGCAAGGTTCCTTACACAGCAAAAGATAGTGTATATAAAATAGCATATGATGCAGGAGAGAGTCTAAAGTCACTTCAGTTTCAATAACATACTGAAGTTCAACATTGTCTAGTTATAATCATTTGAAAATATGTCCTCATCTACCTATATATGGCAATGTCTAGGCAGAAAAGGAGAAATACTGCAGAATTCAACCTCTCTCTTTCAGAAATATAGTAGAATTTTCACAGAATTTTGTAAAATCAGAGCTGGCTGAATCTTGAAAATTTTTTTAAAAATGACATTTTGGGGACTGGTTCTGATCTTAATAGTAGAAGACAGAAGTGAATCCAATAAGATCAGTGTCAGCTTCAAATACATGGCACTTAAAATTAGAGCATGTATTTCAGTACCCAAAAGTAGATTTTTGTTGCTTATTTTAAGGTGTTCAAAAATATAAATCTATATCTTATTTTCATATGCAAGCCCCTTAGGTCTTAGCCTCTGAACTTTACTAACAATTTTGCTTTTGTATTTTTGGCTTGACTGTATAGAATGATACATATTATAATTGTCCTATTGCCATAATTGTAATAACCATCCTCCTTTTTACCTTTTCAATTGTATTTTTTACAAAAAGAATTAGGAATTTTAATTCTTCTATGTATTTTTACAGTCTTCTTAATCTATAGATAAAATATTTTTCATTATCTAAGATTTAATATGAAGACTTTGAGGACAAACTAAATGTGTAAATGCGGACCAAGTCAAACTAATTGAAGATTTATTTCCTTTATAGAGCATACTCTGAAGTTCCTACTTCTGTACAATTATACACACATGCAACTATTTTATAAAGTACATTGGTACTTTAGTGAAATTACTGATTGGTATAAAAAAAATCGAGATTGCTATAGCTAATATCAAATATATTGGCATAATATTATGGTAATGTACCTTTTTGAAATTACATTATTTACAAAGCTCAGAATAAAAAGTTTCAAAATCTAGATAGCAGAATTTTTCAGTGCAGACTGTATAGCTTAACTCTGCTGTCCTTCTGAAAGGCATGTAGGTATCTCCCTTCATTTCCATGGATTATAGATCCAGAAGATAAATGAAAATATGCCATTATGAGATATAAAGGTAGGACTTTTTTTTGTCAGATTTTCTCACTTCAGAGACATAAAGGTATTCTGTGTGTGAAGGATGACATTTTGATAGGCTCATAGGTTGTAGCAGCATGGTCTTTTGTCACATCTAAAAATTCTCTGAGGTCCTGAGGGCAAATTCCCTTTCTGTCTTACAAGGAAATGAACTTTACATTTTTCAGTGAATGTTCAAAACGGAGAACTATAATAAGATTCCCAGAATTGTACAGATGAGGAGCAGAACTGATTGGTCAGAATGTGATCAAAACTGCCTGCAAAAAAAATCCCCCAGATGGGTTCCTCTGTGTTGTCATAGTTCTCATCTCTTTTTGGTTCAACTATCCTAGTGTACCACAGTATGTCATAAGGAAGGCCAGTCATGAATAAGAGCCTAAAAAGAGAAGAACAGGAAAATACAGAATTTGACCTACTGTTTGCCAGAATCTAGTCACAGATTAATGTCAAATAGAAACAGAGCATCACAGCATGGTTCAACAAACTTCCAGATTAGAAAATTTGTCTTCCCCCCACCTTTTTTTTTCCAAAACAAAAGAAAAACTCTGCAGTTCCCACTATTTCTTCTTCTTCATGCTTTTCACTATGTCAGACTGGAAGCTTAGACTTCCAGAATCTGCTTTCAAATAAACAATTCACCTCCTTTGCACCCAGAAAACTCTTTTTTTCCCTTCCCTGTAGTGAACTGGATACCATTTCAGTGCCCTATAAATAACACTCTGTTTTGCATGGATTAAATTTATCTGCAATGCATGTGAAAATTTGTATGCAAATTAGATGCAGTTCTCAGTTTCTTAATACACTGTTTTTTTTCCAGCCTTTCTTCTCTGAAGGTTAAGCTTTTCTGCTATGCTTCTTCAGATTCCTTGTGGATTGGTGAGAAGGAAGGGGCCTCTTAGCCACTAATTCAAGTTGCAGTATGTGAAATTGTTGCTGTATTTAAGTTTCAGAAATGAAAAGGTACTTATGCAATTCATTGGTTTGTTTCCTTTTTATATATTTATGTAAAACAGATTTGCTTTCTTACTCTGCTGCTTTACATGAATAGTGTTTATGCCTTGCCTTTTGCTCCTTATTTAAAGGACAAGGATAGTACAAGTGAATTACTGCTAGTCTTGTAGCTTATGGGAGAGTGGACAAGGGTTTTGACACCTAATATTGGAATGCTTGAAGGACAGAATCTCCTATCTCATTGGTATCCAAAGTGGAGGAACACAGAAACCAGAAAATGGTTTGAAATATTGGGGATTAATTTATAAACTCGATTCAGCAACAGCTCAATGTAGCTAGTATGTAGTTAGAATGGTTCACAGAATTCTAGAATGGTTGAGATCATCTAGAAATGATCTAGTCCAGCCCCCTGCTCAGGTAGGGACACCTAGAGCACGTGGCACAGGTGGCATCCAGTCATTTAGATCTATCATTTTTCAGTGTGATCAGTGAACTACTTTGAAAAGAGGGGAAGTTCTTCTAGGATGGACCGCTGTTGAAACTGCCCTAACTAGAATGATGGCAACTGCATTATTTTGTGTACTTTGGTAGTGATATTAGTCTGGAGGATGCTGAATGTAGAACTGCAAACAAAGGCTTTTCGCAGATAAAAATCAGTTTAGGTTGAACCAGACATCCTAAAAGGATGGAGGAAAGGAAAGGAAAACAAGTAACCTGCTTTCAAGACTAAAATCAGTTGAGTTAGGGAATTAATGCATCCTGAAATCTCCAGTACGTGGACCATCTATATTGTTAAAAGGAAATAAGAAGAAAAATATTGAAATATTCTTTGGTGAGAGATCCAATTAGTCTTAGTCCTTACAGAAAAGCTCCTGAATCTTTGCTTTTTCAAAATTCCATGGACTTCCAAATTGCATGACCATGTGCAGCAATCCAATCTGAAGGTTTTTTTATCCCTCCTTGTTTTTATTATTAGCCTATGTTAGGAGAGGCCAAGGGTTTCATTTGCTTTTGGCTGTTCATTGCAAATGTCTCTAATGTAGAAATAAAGTGACCCCTGCCTTTGCTTCATGAATTTGATATGGTCTGCCATATAATTAATGTCAGGTTTTAGTTTTGTTTCTTTACTGATTTCTTCAGGCAGGTTTTTCATTTTTGTACTGTAGTTTTTTTATTTAATTAGCAGAGTGCTAATACCATTGTTTTGCCAGAATGTCAGTCATGCAGAAGTGCTCTGGGGATGATTTAATTAAATAGGTGGATATAATTCTTTTCTGTTACTGCAGGCAGTTAGGCAAAGAGACATGTAGAGTGTACTAGGCCACGTTCTGTCTGGACTGACATTACTTGCAAATACTTTCCAAATATATAGATCCTCCCGTGATTTCAAAATATACATGCTTTGGGAGGGAAGGAAGGCTTTTTCATTGATTATTTCACTGAATATTCCTATGGTGAGGTAATTAACAGGAGTTACTAGAATCCAAAAGGATTTTTTTCAGAGGCAGAGTATTATCACTTTTACTCTGATGTATCTATGCATTTTTAACAATATATCCACACAATGTCCCCATCAACTGAATAGTTGAATGTTGTGTGAAAAAAGACAGAGTTTTATCCCTTCCCGAGCATTTTACAGAAAATAACTTATGCATATTCTTCTTGCCATAAAATCACTTCTGGAGTAAGGACAAAGTTTGTAGTAGGCTTAGTAGAGGGAAAAAAGGTACAGAAGCTTTGTGCTAGGGTTTCTGATTTCAGGTTTTTGGATGTGTACATCTTTATGTCTCACACACACCTTTTAATGCTATAGTTTGTTTAACAAATTCTGTTTATTTTCAGACATGAAACTGTACCCCATGACTTGTTAAATACAAAGAACCATGATCCTGTAATGAGGAAATTCCCAACTGCCTGATTTGGCGGTGAAGGAGTTGCCAAGCCATTCCTGTATCGCTGGAAGACAGCAGCATGCTGTTGTGCACAGTGCCATTAAGCACACTTGGAGCACTGCTGACAGTTGATAAGACAGCACTTTTGTTAGAATTTGTGAGGGCTGGGTAGCCTACACCACCTTCCTCTAAAATCCAGCCCTTCCTCATTTGAGAAGAGACAGCATTGCAAATGCAGTTTAATCACTGCAGTAAATCTACCCTGGTCAAGCACCGGGTGTTGGAGCCACTGGGCTGTGAATATCTGTTTGCCTTTGAGTTACTCTGGGCAGATACTGCTTAGATAATTTTGTTTGGTTGTATGTAACACAAAAGACAAGCCTGAGTTACCTAATTTTATGTGCTATTTCACTAAGATGTCTGGAGATTATTGTATAGGTGCTATTATGTTTTTTTTAAAAAGTACTCTTTTATAAATCTTTTGGAAGAGTTGGTAGTAGTAGTTTTTCACTCTTCAGAGGAATTGTGGGAAGGCACTGAAAATCTGTTAATACTGAATGATCAGTCTGCGGTGGACAAGCTGAATGAGAGCAGAGCCCTCGCACCACACTGCACGGCCAGTGAGATGTTAGCCTGGCTTGCAGTGCTGCTTCCCTTAGATATGGGAGCTTTATCTGAGCTTGGGAAGAGGAAAGGGCAGTATCTCCAGCTGAACAAAAAGGCTATTCACATGGCATTTCAGTGTACTACAGGCTGCAGTGACTGTCTTTGGCTAAACATCATTACAGCTGAGCAAACAGTGAGCAAAGTGAAATACAAGGAATTCTGTTATCAAATAACCGCTATAACGGCCGTTCAGTTCTGCGGGGCAAGAAAGGAGGATGAGGAAGAGATTAGGTGGCCACCTGTAGCTGCCACACATATCAAAATAAATTCACTTTAGTGCAGAAATAGCAATTGCTGCACTACTCAGCCTGCTTCTCTAGGACTGCACGTGGGGTGCGTTTTGGTTGGTGTCAGTATGGTGAAGGACTTGTGGCCTTCACAGGTTCTTAAGTTTGAACAGACCTTCCTTCCTTCCTATTCCTTCCTTCCTTCCTTCCTTCCTTCCTTCCTTCCTTCCTTCCTTCCTTCCTTCCTTCCTTCCTTCCTCTTTTAAATTAAATCAAAAAATCAAGCAAATCATTCAAAATCCAGTTAATCATTTTAATTGTAGCTTAAAGACCTTTTTACAAGTATTACTAGACATGTGAGGAATCTGAGGAAAATTTGCAATTTAACCTTGTAGATAAAAACAACCGCAGGGAGAAAAGTCAAAGTTAACGTCTTGTTCAAAGGAGTTTTTGCGCGTGCTGTGTGTGTAGGCAACTGCTTTATGGCAGCAGCAGTGATTCTCTGCTGGATGAGCCTACGTCCCAGTCAGGTCCTTACAGCATTACTACAATAACTGGCATTCACTCTTCCTACCTCTGACTCAAGCATTGCTTTTGGGGGCCATTCCTGCTTGGCAAATGCTCAGCAGAATTCGCAGAATCTCTGGAACAAATTAACAGCCACCCAACCTAGAGGCCAGGCTGCACTGAACAAGTGGTTTAACAGCATCTGTGAACAATCCTGTAAGTTTTTGTCGAAGATCTTGGTCCATCTCCTTCTAAAAACATTAAGAATCTTCTGCTGATTTCAGTGGGAGATGATTTGTCATCAGTAAACAACCTTCAGCAATTAGATTTTTAAGCTACTTCACATCTATTGAAGCGTGGGCATAGAGTTTTCTCTTTTTCATTCCTTTTCTCCCACAGCTTTTACTGGCAAAAAAAAAGGATAAAGACAACCTTGTTCTTTAAAAGACTTTAGGAATTATTTACTAAAAAGTTCTTGTTTTCTTTCCCTAACTAACAAGGCTTAAGTAGACTTTGAGCTTCACTCCGTGGATGTATATCACCGTTAAAGAGTATGGGAGCTTAACTAAGGATTTTTAATAGTGTTATGGTACTAAATGAACTAAGTGGATCTTCTATTGCAATTAAAATATATTTCAGTTTATAAATATCTTTTGATTTGTAGTTTATGTAGAACATAGCCATGACATTTCCATTGCTGGCTAAAAGTGTGAGGTTGACATTTTTGCTGTGTGAGACAATCCTAACTTTCCCCCTTTTGTCAACATGATGAATAAGCAACATCATCTTTTCTCCAGTGAAGTGCTGCTGCATTTATGTCATCTGAAGAATGCAAGTTCCATTAGCTGATCTATTTACATTCTTAAAGTGCTATGCATGCTCAAGTACTTTACTGGATTGGGCTGTAGAAATTACTTTTGATCTCTGCCAGCTTAAAGCAAGAGGGGAAGTTTCAGTCCCCCATCCATTCCACTAATGTCCAATAAGCTACCAGAACTGTTGGTTTTAAACCTCTATTTGCTGGCATTCTGCTCTTAGAAACAAGAAGTTCTTCAGTCTCAGAGAAATCAGGAATAAATCAGATCAAAGCCACTTTTTGTCTTGTGACATTAGACTTAAGCTCTATCACTGTCACAAATTATTATAAAGTTCTTAATTGCAGAAGTCCTCCCTATCTGCAGAAGTTCAGAGTTTCAGAGTTTCAAGGGTAGTCACTACTACAGGAATTTGCAATAAAATTCTTAAGGAAATGGGTACAATGCTGGTTTCTGTTTACCCTTCAAATCAATTCACTGTAATACAGCATGATTAAAGACAGATTTAAGTGCAGGGACAGTAGAGCCTTTATGGAAGGTTCAGGGAAGCTGTTCCATGCTTACATGCCCAAGGGGTCTGTTCAATAAGGTTATACTTCACTACTAATCCAAGACCAATATAAGATAGTGGTTGCCATGATAGAATTGTACAATTCTCCCACTACTCTCTACATACTGTATAATAAGACATCACATGAAAACACAAGCATTTTATGCGACATCTTTTGACTAGTTACACTGCTCTCAGCAAAGTCCAATGCCAGAGGGAGACTGCGTTAGACAGAGCTTCAGCACTGTAGCTTAGTTTGTATTTGTCATAGTGATGATGCACTTGATTCAAAAGTTTTGGGGCCCTAGTAAGTTTTAAAATGCCATTTAGATGGGAAAGGGTTACTGAGAGCATAGATATACAACCTTTCTGCTCTTAAGAATTTAATCATTGTAAAAGAATTAGGTGAGGCTGGAAGAACTTGTTTGGCTGCAAAGTCTCATCTGCCTGACTTGTTACCTTCCATGCTGGACCCAGACAAGCAGAGATAGGTAAAGCCGGCATTAAAACAGGAATGTACACAATAATAAAACAACCTTGGCCACCAGCCTGACCTTACAGGTTAGTTTCCCACTTCAGCCGAAGAGGTACTAGATATTCTTTACTTATATGGTATTTTAGTTCTGCTGTTGTATTTTCTGCTTTGAAAGCTCCTGGATAAAGTCTGAGGAGACTTTAAATACATGTTATTTATCATAAACGAATTAAATTTATTTTCAGTATTTATTCTAATAATTTGTGCTTTGTTCCTCTGTACTGCGAATCTTTATTTTCTGAGCGTACACTGAAGTCTCTTCAAGGAAGCCTGTCTGTCATTTATATACTACATATGCTGACAAGAACATGCAAGCACGGGGCGGCACTTTGAGTTAAAAAAAAATCTATAAATGAAGCAGGAATAGTAATAATCCTTGGATATTAAATCACCTATAAGTTAGTTCTGTATTTTTCCTCTTATGTTTATTGTCTTAGCAAAACAGGTTCAGCTCCAGAGTCCCTGGCAGGTTAAAGTACTTGATGCAGACTTTTCAGTTTGGAGTTTTTGATGTGACAGACCCTCTAGCTGTTTTTCAATTAACTTGTGCTGGATTGGTAACACCAAGCAATATGAAGAATGCTATCCAGGCAATTACATGTCTGCTGATGAAAGCTTTGCATTGCTCTAGGAGAAGCCATACCCCCTTTGTCATCAGTAGATCTCTGCTTTTACAGTGAAACTTCCTTGAGCTGCCACAGTTGATACCAGGAGCAGCTGGCTTTCATGTTAGACTTTTCATAAAGTGAGAAAAGAGTATTATTTACCCTCTATAGATTCTATTTAAAACAGAAGCGTTAAAGGGAAGAACAAATTTCAGTATTAGCGCTGTGGAGCCCTTGATATAATAAGTAATATATAAGTAATATATAACCTATATATAGTTCCATAATGAAGTAAGTAGGAATTTGCAAAGAATTGTAGAAATAGCCCAAAACATTTTATCATTGCATCACAGTAGAAAATAGAAAGGAGAGAAAACATTAACTGAACTGATAGTGGTAGAAAAAATGCATCAGGGTTTCTATACTAAATACTATCTCATTTTATATGTATTTTGCAATCGGTGTTTTGCCATGTAGTAGTATTCTTTATTCTACTAACTTCTGATTACATTGAAATTTAACTGTTAGTTTTATTGTGGCTTTGTTAGTGATTATTTTGCTAGTGTTAATGGTTGTCCGAACCAGTCATGCTTTCTCCAGAAGTGTATACTTTCCTCACTGTGAGACCTCTAAAGTTGATGCCAAATTCGATACACTGTATGTTGCAGCCTGTGAAGAGGAAATTGGCTTTTGCCAGTCTTTGATTTGCCTCCTCAATCTCTCTACCTTTTCACTCCTGCAGACAAAACACCTGGCCTAGGATTGTGTTAAATCAGTTTGTTTTCTTTCTGTAAGGACTTCCTGTGAAAACAATGCTTGTTGCTGTATAGGGAAAGTGGGAATATGAGATATACTTCCTGTAAGAGACATACTTGGAAGTGCCCCTGGCCCATCAGAGTAGGTCATGAAACTGCAGCAAAACTTTCTTGGTCCATTTCATATTCCAGCCTGAAGCAAGACTCCTGCTGAAGATCATTCCAGTGCTGTTTAGAGAAGGCCCTTAGCAAACAGAGAGTCTGCAAGGTACTCGAAAGATCATCCAGCTCCATTTACTGCTGAACTGGCAGTAGATTTTTGCCAACAACAGTTTGCAGACTAGTCCTTTATGATTCAAGGCAAAGAAGCAAAAAGCTCACTCTGTAGTATCTCTTTTTGGATAACGAGTAAAAGGCCTACAGACGTCGTCTTTCAGGTGATCAGGACTAAGGATACTGTAGGCCTGGATTCAGCCAGGTACATGTGTTCAGGTGTGGTCCCATTGATTTCAGAAGGTTATGAATCTGTTTAAAATCACACAGATGCTGATCAGACAAAAGTAAATCACATTAATAAACTGCATGAATTTCAAGACGAGGACATATGTAAGACTTTAAAGAAGCATATATATTTCTATAACTAGTTCTTTGTTGTCAGGCTTATGAGTACCTAGACACAGTAACAGACTTCTGGACTGTTTCTATTCCAAACAGAATAAAAACTGCCATCATAATCCCCCTGAAGAACTTATAGCTCTGTGTTACCTTTTTTAATTTTCTTTTTATTGATATGTGTATTATGGGGGTATTTTCACTTCAGAAATACTACTTTCCTCATTTTTACTGAAAAGCTGTAACAGGACTAGTGTCATGAAAGGAGTCCGTATTGGCTTCAGGATCAATACAGCTTATCTTAGTGCAAACAAAATATCAGTGCTTTAAATTTACAAGATTTATCTGCTTGCTGCTGTAGCATTGCTAGTTGGATCCTAATTGGAAGGTAATAGCCTACTTTTCTGGTAGTTTTGAAGCCTCCTAACAGTCCTCAGTCCCATTTATTATTTCTATTGTAGTAAGGTTAGTAGTACTGAGAAGCTTCAAGTCTTACTAGCGCTATAGTGTGTGCTAGTTGTGTGTGTTCACACAACACAAAGACATTTCTCAATAAATAGCTCTGCTGTTGCAATTACAATCCTGAATGGCCCTTCCTCCAAAATGCTTGTCATTTCATATACAAGAAATTACAGCCATTATTTAATATCACTTCTGTGGAAGACAAAATTAACAGACTCTCCCATTCGGAAAGCTGGGATGGGAATGTGTCTGGATCAGAGTGTGTTTTAAAAAAATCAGGAGAGTCATATGGATGTTTTTACATTCTACATTGTTCATGTTTAAGTTGGAAGTGTGTGGAGGTTGAAGTTGTCTTGCTTTAATGAGACAAATGCCTGAGCTTTTGCAAGGTGCAGGCAAAATTGCTGCTGTTTGTGTATTTAATGTGTTGGCCATCCAGCAGTCAAGCCAGTGTCCCAGGGTATTTGTTTTCTTTATTGTTTTGTACAGTATTGTGCCAGCAGGGCTTCTGGAGGCTGAGTCAGCAGGTGCCAAACATACAAAATAAGCATGGGAGGGAGAAGAAAGGACTCAAGAGCTGCCAGGCATTATGTCCTCATTTTATAGTCTTTGGATTGAAGTAAACATATGTGACACCTTTCTTCCTGCTTGTCTAACAGCTTTGCTTTTGCTGTGTGTACCTTCACAAACCTCAAAAAAAAAAAAAAAATCAACCTTGAACACTGCATTGAGAAAGAAACAAATGGGCCTATCCAATCCATAGGAGATCTAAGTAATTTAAGGGAGTATTTATATGTTCCTTGTAGTGCTAAATGCCTCTCTATTATAATATTTATGAAAACACTGCATATTTTAAAATGCTCTTGAATCAAAATGTGTAAGCAAATATATAGCACTGTTCTTCCTCTGGCTTGCATTTGCTTACCCTACTTTTATTAATGTCTAACTGAACTCGGCAGATGATTTAGGAAAACAAGACGAACCAAATGCATCCATGAACTTGAGAAAGCACAAAACAATGCTTTTGATAGAACATTTTGTTTTTACCTTAAAACTCTAATAATATTATTTTTGAACTAAAATAATGCTATAATGTCTTAAGAGACTTAACCATCTCAGATTAAGGCAAAGACTTTGAACTATTTTTTTTTTTTTTTTTTTTTTTTTACTATTTCTCATGTTAGATTAGTTTCTTCACCTCCTGAGTTTTCAGAATTGAAAAAGAAAATAATAAAATGAGATAGATGACTTTCTGAATCCTTTTGCGGTGATTTGTATGGCCACATTCTCTTATGAGGAGGTGTTGAATCCATACAAGAACTGTATATATAACAAATAGTAATATGATGCAGGTGCTTTTCTGAACAAATCAGATTGTCTTCATTGCCTGGATTCATAAGTTTTACCTGTACGTTAAAATGTCTTACAATCATCTAATGGATATAAAATACTTAAAAATTAAGAGTGTTATATGACTTTTGAGAGTTTAGTCAGCAAAGAAAGTATGAGAATGAGTACCATTCTTAGCTAAGACTCCATATTTCTGGAATACTTAATAAGATATATCAGGTCTCTATAGGCAAGAAGAACTGAGAAATTCACAGAATTTGAGATTTTATAAAAATAAAAGGCCTGTGTGTTTTAATGAATGAAATTTAACCTGATGTGGGAAAGGATTCTACTGCACTTGTGCTGTTTGGTTTGGCTACTATTACAGAAAATATTGCAGAGTTGAAAACAAAGGTTAAATACAACTGGCAGGAAGTTATAAGGGTGAATTGCGTAAGATGAGACTGAATAAAAGCCGGTTACGACTCTATTGCTTCTGTGCAGAATGCTTTGATGTGTGGTACCGTGGTATGCAGGAGACAGATTTGGCATTTGGTGTGGTAAATTTGTCAGATGAAGATGGTACACGTTTAAAGGAATGAACTCTGTTTGGAAGTAGAAAATAAATAGAAAAAATAGCAATTTGATTCGTTTCAACAATAGATGAATGTGTGTCGTTTCCTATAGACTGGAGTTTCCTCTGAGTTCTCCATATCGAAGCAATTTG
Organism: Crypturellus tataupa; assembly: GCA_034781795.1. Classification (NCBI taxonomy): domain Eukaryota; kingdom Metazoa; phylum Chordata; class Aves; order Tinamiformes; family Tinamidae; genus Crypturellus; species Crypturellus tataupa. The sequence goes on from JAWLRI010000674.1 coordinate 920,962, forward strand.
GGAAACAATTGAAGGAACTTATTTATGGTTGGAGCTCCTGGTTACAAACTTCTGAAATAGCTATGCAAAGGTTATTAATGCTGTTACCTATCTTTTGTGCGCCTACTGATTATATAGTGGCACTACCTCTTTGCGGCCTTTCAGTTCAAACTTTAGCTGAACTGAATTGAGCTGTCTTCAGGAAATACAAAAATAGTCTGAACATGTTCTTAATGTTCATACAGATAAATCACATTTTCTAGGCATGGGCAATCAATACACAGAGTAACTATCAAGTTAATATGTTTGACATTTTAAGTTAGTGTGCATGATATTGCTAAGGCTTTTCAAAGCAGTGAATGCAGTTAAATTTCTTCATTGCAGACATGAGAGGTGTCACACCGAGTAGTGACCTGACTAATGAGAAGAGGAAGGGAGCAGGGAGAATGAGATTATATGACATTGGGAGAGGGCTATGATATCAGGCTATAGCCTGGGGTTGGCCATTTCAAACATGATCCCTCACTACATAGCTCCATTTTACCTGCAGTGTAGTGCAGGGCAGCTCGGAGAGCTGTCTCAGCCCGTGGGAAGGGGCCACTGTGTGTTTCTGCGGAGGACTGAGCGAGCCAACAAGCAGCATAAGATGAAAAGCCACCTGTGTGAGTCTCAGTCACCTTGCAGGAGATTTATGAGGCTTGCATGACAAGGTAATTTTAAAAACAAATGACATCTAGAGGTCACGGTATTGAGAGGAATGTCTTCCCATGCCATTAAATGCAATTGCATCTTGTGAGAAGCATAATAATTGTTTAACTGCTTCAGAAAAGACAGATTTTCCAGCAAAACTGTTTAAAGGAATTTTGCTAAGCAAATTCAGCTAACTTACTGCTCACCCGTAAAAGCCAGAACCCCACCTCCTGAAACTCCAAGCACCTAGTACTAGTCATTATTAATGATAAGATTTCACATTCATTTTAACGCCAGTAATTTCTAGCACTGTGATAGTGCTTCGTTTAATCTTGACTTTTCTCAATCATAAGTAACACCTTTTTAACACTCAGGTTTTGGAGATCCTCCAGGAAAAAAAAAAAAAAAAGAGAAAAAAACTTTTTAGTTTGAGAGATAGAGTGAAGTAGTGTTGAGATTACTTAGATGTGACCTTGAAAATATTAAATCTCACAGAGCATTCTTTCAACTTAAAAGTCCCTAAATTGTCAAAAGAATAAAATGTCCTTTGGGATTATAGCAATCCAAGTAAAATGAAAGTCTCCCCAGAAGTCCATTGTAAATAGCTACAGTAAAAGCTGTCAAGATGTGAATGTCTCACAAATATTTTTTCAAGTGCATAATAATCCTAAATATCCTTTGATTCTTTTTTTTTTTTTTGTATTTTCCGGATGCTGAATGAAGCTGAGATTCATGACAGTTTCAGTGATGGTATAAGCATGGTTACATTGAGGAGAACTTAAGTTTCATTCAGTAGATGCAGACCCCAGGGAGGATCCTGTTTTTAGAAATGTCATACTGGACACAAGTTCATTCAGAATAACCATATTGTCTTCCTGCTGGGTTTGTTTCCATGCCTGATTCTCCAAAAAAAGTTGTCATTTATTCTACACTATTTAAATACCTGCTTTTTCGTGGCTGACTGGAGAATGAGCACTGAGAAAAAAGCAGTGCTAGGTGTTTTATATTTCAGAAAGGATTAAGGAAATAATTCTCAAGGCTCAGAAAGACACTGTCCATTTTGGGCAGCTTATGCACTGTCTACGTTCATTATTAAATTAATTAAGCTGAACGTATGCAACTTGGCTCAGAACTGGTTTTGCTGACAGCTGCTATCTAGAGGAGTCGGTTAATAAGTATTGATTGTAAAGCATTCACTTACGTTAGTAGAGTGTACCATATAAAAATTTAATTTACTTAGTAAACCAAAGCCAGTATTTATCATACTGCAATATGAGAGTTTGGTATACAAATCTTATCTAAAGCATTTTTATGGTGTCTTGTGATTACAAGGTTTTCTACTTTGTTGTGTTTTATTCCATTATTCACTAGCAATCACCTTTTAGTTGAGTGTCAATGGCCCACACTTTTAAAGGTGGAGCTGTGAAGCCAAAGGATTTCTTGATGTAGTTCCCCCGACAGTTCTCTGTGTCACTGAGAACTACTTTCAAGCTCGTTAAGTGGTGGCTGCTCATTGCTAATTCTAATTTGGGCCACAGTAGCCCAGGGACTTAGTTTTTAGGCAGCACCTAGCAACATAATGTTTAGTACTACTGACTAAATTCCTCTTGTGTTTACAGGAAGAGTTTTTAAAAAATACTGTGAGTGAATTTCAAGCATGTGGTGTTTGTTCTGCTTTCTAATTTCAGGCTTTTGATGAACACAAGGGCTTATTTTGTTTAATATAAAAGCAGGTCTGATAGGCCTTTGGTCAAATGGAGATTCTGCATGGCTGAGTCCCTCTTGTACTGTCAATCACGGAGAAGCTGAAGTCATGTTTCTGCATTTCAGATCATCCATCAGTTGGACAGTCTGTAAATGAATCTCCATGAATCCCTGTAAAATGCTGCCAACTTTTTTTGAACTTTTTTTTTTCTTTTTTCTGTTTTCTGGGTTGCTGCAATGCGCTGAGACCTAAGCAGAATGACTTCTTTTGTAGTCCTTTTCAGATCAGAAAATCTCATTGGCACTTTTGTGGCAACCCTGCTTCTTTGGAACCAAGCTGTTAGGGAACAACTCACCAAACAGAGGCTCCCAAATTGGGTTGGAGGGAAAGGGAAGAGCATCTTATTCCCTAAAGAACTTCTCGCTTCCTCACAGGATAATCTGGCATGATAAGCATAGGCACAGCTGCTGGGGTAGAAGTGTCGCTCCAGCCTTCTTTGCCGGTTGTCAACGATTCTGCTTACAGTGAATAAAGCTAAGGAAATGCCAGCCTCGCAGGACTGGGGTCTGAATTATCCCAAGTCAAATATAAAGCAATTAAAGGCAGAGGACCACACTTTGAAAGTTATCTGTGTCTGTTATATAAGGGGGAGATATTTTGCAGGAGGAAGGAGTATAAAACAGGCTATGTACCAACAGGTCTGGGAAAGGAGCCCCAAATCAAATTTAAAAGGAAAATTAGTCAGTGCATGAAATCTATGTGGAACTAAAAGAACCAGCTTTTATAGAATCTTTACAAGGAGGATCACGAATTTGAATATGATGAGACAAATGAGACATGTCCAGTCAAGGACATGTCAATTCAGCATTCTTCTCTGGATGTAATATATTCTCTGATAATTATTACCTGAGGCCATCTTACATGAGATTCATAAAATAGCTAAGAATCCAATGTTACTTTCATAGTAAATGTAGATAACTGGCAACTATGAATTCACCTGCTTGCTTGTTTCTGCTCTTTATTTAAACTTTCCTATGATACATTTTTAAAGATTATTTTTATGTACTATATGTAGTTCTAGTTGATAGCTGATATGATTTTCCACAGTGGAATTCGCTATCAAATCAGGTGATGAATATAGGATTTCCCATTCTCCACCTACGGATTTCCTGATTATCTGTGATTCCAGATGTCCTGGTGAAAGCAGAAGTTGGGAGCAGAAGTTTCATTTTGGGCATGAAGCCAGCATGCTTTTCCAAAATTAGTTAGTAATTTTTGGCCTTGTTCTCTTCTGCTGTAATTTGCAAGAACACTAGTTGTAAATTGTGTTGCATTTATGAATAATAGTTTTCATTAATTATTTCCAACTGTCTGTTCATTTGGGCAAATAAACAGTAGAGCACAGTACTGGTGAGGTTATATAGTACACATGTCCATGTAATAACCAGAATTGTATGAATTTGTATTCAATTCTGAAGTTAAGATTCTCCCAGTGTTTTTCCAAGTAGTATGTATAACATTCATTTTTGCATTTGCTGACATAAAATCTTACCACTGTTAACCTAATGTATTGGACCTTTTCCTTGGAAAATTTTTGTTGCTGCAGGACGCTAAGGCCATAATGTTTTAGTTGTATTCATTTGTGTTCATGCACACTAGGCTATATAAAATTCCACAAGGCCTTTAGAAAGAATTTTTATAAAAAAAAAAAAAAAAAAAAAAAAAAAAAAGGACTTTGATACAAAAAGAAATTCATTTAATTATTCAAAGGCCATTTTTTAGCTCTTATATCATTCAAAGCAACTGACTAGCTTGTCTTCATATGTGATATATTCACACATGTCTGACAAAAAGTGAATTGTCACTGAAAACTGCTCAAGTCTTTGATCCTAGCATTTTTTCAATGATTTTCAGAAAGGACATGTAATAAAAATAAAATAAAAATAAATAAAAATAAAATGGTCTATGCAGTATTATTCTCATGAATAAAGCAGGATGAATATTTAAGTATAGTAATATGTTCGAGATGTTGTCTTTAAAAAATCTATTGATTTGTTTCTTAAATTTTCTTCACTTTTGAAGAAGAGAAAGATGATGGTTCCACTTTGCATAAATGAAGCAGGAAGCTATTGAAGGTAGCAGGAAACTAAGGAGATAAAGACCCCTAGAGGTCAGTATAATCATAGTAACATTAGCAGACAGAAATCTAAGTTTAAGCAATACTAAGAACAAAGTAAATCAGAAAGAAGCTCATAGTTATTTGTGATTGGTCCTTAAATGACCTCTCTCAAGAAGGGTTGAAAGCCGCTGGTAATTCTTGGTAGTACAAGACAGCATTATATCACTACACAATGTCAGAGGGTCACCGAAGTATAAAAGACAGAACTGGTCTTCTTTGCAGCCAGTGGGCAGAAGTGGAAGGAACCGATGAGCTTTACATGGGGGAGGCGTGCCGAGGGTAGGCATGTGGGTGCAGTGAGCAAAGAAGAGCATGCCAGCCCTTGTAAGGTAAGAAGGGTGGTATGGAGAGAACTGGCAGCTGAGGTGAAAGCAAGCTGGCTATGGACAAGGAAACTAACCAGAAAATAAGCTAAGAAAATGTGCTTGTCATATTGGCTTGGAAAAGCCAACGAAATTCACTAAACATAATGGGCCTGCTAACCCTGTTAAATGGTTGAAGCCTTTATATTAGTGACAGCTACAAAACAGACACTGTGTTTTGTCTACATATTGCAAACACTGTCTGAAAAGAAGCTTTCTCATGCAGTAAATGGAAACAGATCACTTGGAAACTCATTCTGAAAGAGTATGGCAGAATGTACTCACTTTAGTATTCATAATAAAGGGTATAGCAATGGTAAAGTAAGCATTAGTTAGTCTCTTTGACAAGAAAAATATATTCCGTAGTATAAATGGATTGTTGAGATACTACAGATTCTTTTAAAAACTCTACGCTAGATGTGTTGGAAAGCAAGTTATGATATGGCTGTGCCACAGTCTTTGAAATGGTGATGGAATCGAAGTCTTTAATATGTACTTTCACGTATTGTATTAGAACCCAAATGAATTTTCTACCAACCAATTCACCATGACATGAAACAGCAGCAACTTTGCAAATGTCACAGGAGCTGTATCTAATTTTGCTGTAATATATTGGACTTCTGGCTTTTAAATGGTTCACTGAGGTTCCACAAAATGGTTGTTTTACTCCCCATGGAAAAAAAAAATGCTATTATTTGAAACCAAGCTGAACAAAACATTTGACATAAAGATGGTAGTGCTTTACTGCTCTTATGTTCTTGCTTGAAGACTATTCAAAGCTCATGTTGAACAGATTTATCCAAAGATGTTTAAAACATTCAATTATAGGCGTGTCCTTCACTGATGAAGTATAAAGCTAATTTTGGTGGTAAAGAGCTAAATGACTCAAAATAAACAGAAGCTAAGGGTGTCTGTTTTAATCACCTCAACAAAACTCCCTCATGTCTTTTGAGACACTGAAGAGTCTGCACAGGGCTGTCAGATATGACACCCCAAGAACCTAAGGAAGATTTATGCAGTTTTGGATTTGCATGTGAATGCCTTGTGGGAAATCCTGGGCATCTCAGATGTCACTAGTTGCTTGTTTCTAGGCAGCTGAATCAAGCTCTGACTGTTCCTATATTCCCATACTAGTGATGCTCATTGGCAGCATATGAAAAATTCATTTTTGTTCTTTTTGTTGGTATGGGCACAGTCTTACTTTATTACAGTAGTTCTTTGTGTTAACTTCATTGAGTTTTCAACACTGCTTTTGAAAACAAGGAAAATTCCAAAACAAATTGTATAAGAGCTTAGATAACAATGGCTTCAAAAGGGAGCATTAATCAAGACCTAGCCCCTGGTGCCTGAATAACTTTCAAAAGGAGACAAACAGTGTTTGTTTTGCTTTTTTTTTCTCAGCTCAGACTGTCCAAACTGAACTTTAGCCTGGGGCAAACCGAGTTAAAACCAAACAAAACAAAAAGTTAAAGCTCAGTTTAAATTAAAAAAAAAAAGAAGCTTGTAATAATCATAATCAAAAAATGAAAAAAGGCCCAAATCAGATCTCATTCCAATTTTACAATGGTATGATGGCATTGACTTCTACATGATTGTGTTGATATAATTGAAAACAGAAGTGTTCCAGTCCATTATACTGGAAGCATGGAAACAAAACAGAATTTACTCTTCACAGAGAATTTTACAATACAAATTTTTAAAATGACCTACAGTGCCTGTTCTATGCAAGGAAGCTTTCAGTATTTAGAAGCTGATTGTTCCCTTTCATATTTTTCTGTCTAGATTAAATTATCTTCTGTTTAAAACATCAAATTTTAATTTTCCACAGCAGTTTAGCATGATGTGACTAAGAGAAGATCATCACCTGGACTATGGAATAAATCGTTAGAAAAGACAGACTACAAATCGATGAGACTGAAACATTATTTACTAATGGAGTTACGCTTTTGGAGAATCAAAAGTGATAAATGGAAGTTTAAAGTGCTTTATTGTGAAGACCCTCCATTTTAATACCTATTTGTTATTGTACAAAGCTGATAGAAGTTTGCTCTGGCTATTATATAAAACATTTCAACGAAAATATAATATATTGTCCTTACCCATGCAAAGAGTGTCAGTAGGGTTTCTTTATGTGAATGTGGCAGAGATTAAGCTACTGTAATAGTTTGCTGTGTAAAGTAACTGAATAACAGGATAATTTACTTCATTTACCAACAGAGACAACTTTTTATATACAGACTATTTGCAAAGGCAGCAGTGATTATCATTTTAGATCCTTTAGCTGGGTTATCTGGTAAAATGGAATTAAAGAAAGACATTGATTAAAAATGTGAAATCTTCTTTCAGAATTAAAAATAAAATAAAAAAAAAAGGTTTTCAACCTCTGCCGCTAAATGGGTGCTACATACTAGTAGCCAATAAACTGCAGGTACGCTATGAGGGATTTTTTTATAAATAAAAATATATAGCATATTTTGACAGTGCAAGACAGGTATTAAAAAAGAATCTGATTTTTTTCCATTTATATGTATAAATCATAGAGAGGATCCCTCTCTAGAAGAAACCTGAGTCCATTCTTACTAATAGCTAACATTATTTTATTTTTATATTATTATTTTTTATTCCTTGTATTACGTGCTACTAAGAGAGGATATAGGGTAAAGTATGCAGTGATAGTGGCAAGATGACTCTAATGAAGTAACAGCCAGAATCAGTAACAGTACATAAATTTGTTGCTCATGATGGAGCAACAGGAGAAATTGTGTCCTGGACTGCACAGTTCGCTCCCCCACTGAAGAGGCTGTGGCTTTCCCAGCTGATCAGCTCTTTAGGTGGAGGGGGTCTTCTGAGCAAGTCTCTTTGCTTGTGGCAGTTTAGGCATTACTCAAGGTGCACAGATATAATAAAAAGCAGGTGGATGATTCTCAGTCATACTGTTTCATGGATAGCCTGTTAGCTGTCTCTGCATTTTAATAACAGTTTGTAATTGTCTACTTTCTTGAAACATGGAATGTCAGGGCTAGAAATGCTTCAAAATACATTTCCCCCTCCCCCTCCGCCACCCCCCTAAATATTTATGTGAATACAGCTTCTTGCATGGCATACAATTCTTACAGAACCTTTCTTCCACCTTTTGTGTTTATTATTTTGCAAGAGGCTTTGCCTCAAGAGAAGCAAATTGACTGAAAATAGATCGAGTGGAAACAACTGTATGAAAACACAGTTTACTGCTTGCATTTTGAAGGTCAGTAACAACCATAATGCCTGGGAAAGTAAGTTCCCAGACAAGCCATTGGGTGACATTTCTCCTGTGACTTTTTCCCACAGATTATGAAGCTGATTCAAAGTTCATGGAATCAATGGTAATATTGCATGTTTTCTTCACTATTTCTTAGGTCAGGTACCCTAAGCTGCAAAAGAAAACCATCTCTGTATACTTGAATCCATTTGAATATTTATGTCTCTCAAGAACTGAGAGAGTAGTTTTATTGACAGCACGATTAGGCAAATGTCTGACAGTGGCAGTGTGCCAGCGGGACCTTCCAGAGCACCTGCTGCTCCTGCCACTTGCCCTGAGAGTTTGTGACCTCTGCCATGACAAGCAGAGCGCCGGGTGCCTCCTGCTCTGTTTTCTTTTGCCGTTCCTTCTGCCTTCCTCCCTGCTTGTCAGATACTGCAAAAATTACAAAACTCCTCATGACTAAGGGTCCGTCCTCATTGTGTTTTTTTCCTGTAATTCTCAGTACTGTGGAGCATCAGTAAAGCATTAGCCAGTGATCCACATATATGCACCTTTTGCTCCTATTAGCACTGAGGGAGCTTCTAAAGCAGAAATAGGACAATTCCATAAAATCCCTACTGGGATTTTTTCATGTTACTTTATTGTAGCCACAGATCCTGAAGGGAGGAGCAGGAAGTATCAGCACAGGGAGATACCAAGACAGGAGTTTTTTCTACTTATCATGAAATACGGATGGGTTTAATGCAGATGCATGTGCTAGTTGTTTCACACTTACCCCTTTCTCTTCTTTAGAGACAAAAGGCAGAACTCCTTCATGAGCACAAATGAAACAAATGGTTTGAATTAGCTCTCTTTAGTCATAGAGCTGTCGTAGCTGTGGTGGTGTAAGAATTCGAGGCAGGGCAAAATGACGAGGCAAAGGCAGCATGTTTTGCTAGACCAAGTATTACAATTAGAAGAATCAGACAAGCTGTCAGGCTTACAAGCCTTTCTTCAGACTTCTTCAGTCTCCTCTAGCTCAGCTGGTTTAATTTCCATTCAGTGACTGGTCCTGAAGGGCCATATAGCTTTCCCCTGTAAGAGAGATGTTATCTGTAAATTATTTCACTATTCATTCTTTTTTCTGATGCAATCAAAGAAATGTGATGTCAAAGTTGGTAGGAGATGTTCAGTCTAGTTTTTGTTTGTTGAACTTCTTGGGACTTTTACAGAGTGGAATTGTGTTAAGAATGGTTTCCTTTTGAGCATGGGGAGTTCTTTAAGGAGGCATTAAGATGGCAGGAAGAAAGTCCTTAACTCTTGTTTTTTATTATGTAGATATTTATCTGGAAAAAAGGTTAGAGTTTCAGAAAGGACAGACTGTTGTGCTCAGAGTAGGCGTTGTTTAGATAGACTGGCAATGGTGGAGACTCAAATGGTTCCCTCAGTCTCAGGACTTGGCTGTTGGGTAGTGCTGTTATTTTTTTCCTTGACAGTTTTGTCTTTACTAAGATAATCTGTTTAGCCTTACATCCTTTACCTGTTTTGAGGCTCAAGACTCAAACCTATGCTATAACAGTCATGAGTACCAACAACTCAGCTATGTGAATGATGAACAGGAAGAGAGAGTAGCTCAGGCTACATGATCTGAGCTTACTGTTCCTTGGATCTGCTTAAAGTAGAAGTGTTACAGCTCCACTTTCTTAAAGAACACTTAATGGCTTGTTCATATTTTTTTCAATTTTTGTAGGAAGTCTCCCAAAGGAAAGGCGTGGGTTGTATCAGCTGGGAGGATAGCATCAAACTCCCAGCTGTGATAACCGTCTTGTAGCCGCTTACAGCATGGAAAAAAGAGTTAGGGAATCAGACCTTAGGGAATGTGTTTGAAATAGTGCCAGTTTAGCCAGTCCCTTCCTTCTCTTGAATTAAACTCCAGGCATGTCATCCAAAAGAATTGTTCTCTGTTCTTGGTTAGCTCGGGAAAGATTGTTCTGGCTGCTGATAGCAGAAGACACAAGTCACTTCATATTTGCTTGTGAAATCATATTTCAAAAGTCCACATAGGTGTCCCAGTGCCTATTAGTTAAGGCTCTGGAGAAGTACAATGGCGCTTCAAAATACACCTTTCAAGGACTCTGACCTGACTAGTAAAGTCTTCTATGTCTCTTTTTCTGATGCTGAATAACTACTGTATTACTGCTTCCTAGACATCTAGTGTCCAGAATTTTGGTAGGCAGTGCAGGAATCCAGAGCGTTTGCAAAACCATATTCAAATGTCCTCAGTTTGAGATCTGAGTTAGAACTTCACAAAGATGGATGCTCACACACTTCCAGGGCTTCTTATTTTTAGTTGATTGGGAAAAAATATTTCAACATTTCTGTTTCTGTATTTTAGGAAAAAATAAGAAAGTTTCCTGCCTCTATTTTGAGTTTTTAATTAGTATCATCCTTTAAACTAGTTCTTCTTCAAACTGGTCTTCATTTCATGTGATCTACCCTTTCATTGCATATTTGATTCAAGTCTAGAAAATATTCTAATCGGTGTAAATATCAGAAAAGGCTTCCTCTTCACTAGGTGGATACCTAGTGAATACTAGATTCTATACCGAGTCTGAATCCAAACTTGACAGAGGAGTATTACAGAGGAAAAAATAAAATCACATAATGTCTGCTTTTATTTGGTGTATAATAAATTGTGGCAAAATAAATTATTGCAAGGTAATGAAGCATTCAACTGGAAAGAGGAAATGGAGATAATCTGAGGATAAAATTGGTACAAGAGGAATTCGATAGAAACACACACTCCCTTTATCAGCTAAGAAGGAAACAAGACAGTTTTATTTTGTATTTTTCTAGAAGGACATTTTACATCTCTCAGTGCTGTGTGAAAACTGGTTTGATGGAAGAAGTGCAGCACTATGGAGGTGTCTGAGCATCTTTCTCTCCACTCTGTTGCCTAACTCAACACTAGCGAGGCCTCCTCTGAATGAGTCCCACTCTCTGCAGGAGCTGAAGTGCGTCCATGGCAGCTCCTACGGCCTCTCTGCACATTTGCGGCTACCTGTGCTCACACCTGTGTTTGATGCTGTGCAGGTGGTGGTGGCTTTGTCAGCTGGGACACAGAATTGAACCAGTGATGTGAAGTGTTCTCACTTTGTCCCCATTGTCACTCAACTGCAGATAATACAAGGTAAGTTAATAGTACACCAGCCTCGTTTAAAATATGAACACTCACAGGTGTTTATAAGCTGGTGCATGCAGACCCATATAATATTATTTTCCTCATGGAAATTGTTTCACAAAAATTACTCTCCTAGTTTTTTATGTGTTTTTAAAGATGTAGGGGCCTTGTTTTTCTCCAGTGGTCTTATAACAAAGTCAGGGGCCACGTCTGAGTCAGGTGTGTAGTAGGGGAAGGAACCTTTTCCTGATGTTGCTAAAATAGTAGAACTGCTGATAATAAATGGGTATTCACTGAAGCTGTGAAGAGTAGATGGTAAAACTGGAATTGTCTTAGCACTTTATTAGAGCTTAAGAATTAAGCTCTAATAATTAAAAAGACAATTCATCATAAAATTCTTCAAAAAATGCACTAACTGTAACTTTATATCAGATAAATCTTTTACTATATCAAAAGACTTGATTACTGTGTTTTTTTCCTGTGGAATATTAGGGAATTTGGGGCTGTTGATTATAGCTGTTTCTTTCATATATGAAAACATATAAGTAATCCTGATATGAGGTATGATACTAAGACTGGATACTATTTTAGTTGACTTTGGTTACTGTAAAGCTTGCAGCTTTGAGTGATACAATTTATATAGGTCATGTTTGGAGTTTATATTGCAGTAAAGTGGTGAGAAATAGATGGGAGGAGAGACTAGTGTTGCAGGCCTCAGCTCAGCAGCGTCGAGGGGATATTCAGTCTCACCAGCTTGACTCTACCCAACAAACACAATGGCAATAGGCAGAAAAGTCTGTATTAGCACGAGGGTGCCTCAGGTATCAGGCAAAGATATGGTTGTTCATATCAAAGAACATAACCTAAAAAAATTGCATCTTTAGAATGAAGATGAAGAAAACCGAACTTAAGTAACTACATTTATTTATTTATTTATTTATTTATTTGAGTGGTTTTTTACTCATGAATAAAGTGGTGCCGTGTGTCCTGTAGGTTTTACTATTTGGAGGTGACAAATAAGACACAGGTCTGTGCTCCCTGGAATTTTGACAACAAAATGATCCTATTTTGAGGAGTCAGATTCTGTAGCCTTTACTCAATTTTCCATTTAAAAAATGCCACATTGATGCCTTTGCGTGCCAGAGCAGTAAAAAAGTGAAAACAAAAGACATTAGGTTGGAATTGTATAGTTCTGTAGCTGCCCTTCTACAGAATCGCAAAACTCGTGCACTTTGAGCGCACGGTCAAAGTTATCAACTACCATGAAGAACAATTAAATGAAACCACTTGTTAAGGGTTTTGAAAGAACAAAACGTTAGGAGTTGCAAGTCCTTGCTTCGTATCAGTGCTGTGATTTCCTGAATTGCCACATGAACTTATGTGGAAGAACACTTGTAATTTCTAAAGAATACACGCTTTCTTTAAAAAAAGGAAAAGAGGGAGCAAAACAGGGAGGAAGTTTTAATCTCCAGCAATTTACAGAAAATGTATTAGAAATGAAATGCTGAAAAAGCATATGTTCTTGGACCTGGATCTTGCTTAGTATGATGTAAAGATTAAAAAAAAAAAAAAAAAAATCCCCGCTCTACTCTTCCTTGAACTGTATTTATGAAGGACTCTTTTATCTGTTTATATAGGCACACCCTGCTAGACTCCAGCCTCCCACCACTCACAGCCTAAATTTATGAAATTTCATCCTCTTAAAACACTCATCATATTTGGCCGTGTCAGCTGTAAATGTTATATCAGGTGCGTGACATATGGTTAAGCTATTGTTCTTGATAGCGCAACTTAAGTGCCTGTGAAAACCCTTTATCTGAGAAAGAAAAAGAAAAAGGTCATAAGATTAAAAGTCCTTTGCTGAGGTCCAGGAAAGATGGTTTTCTTTCTGAGTTTTTACAATATTCCAGGACTCTTCCCATGTGGCTTTATGTATTCAGACAATATTACTTTGTTTTTGATTTAATTGTTTAATGTAAAAGTTCTAGACAATCAGTCTAGAAACAGTTAGATGTTGAACCATCAACTTTAGAGTGGGACATTGTCACTGAAACCGACCCCTGACTGGTGAGTGATGTGGTAGGTACTGATGGGACTCGTAGCATACAGCACCTCTTTATTAAGCTGCGGCAGGGCACAGAGAATGCTGGTGCAGATTTTATCAAAGTCAATCTCAAAATATATAGTTTCAGAAAGTATTGACTTAAGTATTGAAAGGAAAGAGGTATCTTGTTTCAGAGTAAAACAGTGCTGTTACTGTTTTGGTTGTTTTTGCAAATGCCTGAACAATATTGTGGCATAGTTACCCTTACCACAGGGATGGGCCGTCTATTCCATGCACTACAGGCATCTGGATTTTCAACTTAAAAGCAGTGGAAACTATGTCTAAAATTTTACATTAGGAATGAGTGTTCATATCAGTCAAACTGTTTGACAACAACGCACATGGTGTCACTGTGTTTGCAAAGGGCACTCACTCTTAAGGACTTATTCAGATTTCCAACTTGCTGGCATTATACCATCACATATATGGATCATGTGTTTTAAATGTATCTAAACATATACATGCAAAGAGTGCTCTCTCACAAATATATATATATAGTGTGTGTGTGTATATGCACATACATATACACACATGTTTTTAAAATGGAAGGATCTAGTCCAGTTATCCTTATTTATATAAAACTTGTTTTATTCCAAGTGAGAAAGGATCCTTTGCCTAATCAAAGACTTGAGAATTTCTGCGTTGATGGTTAATAACTATTTACTAAATCTGCATGATAAGAACAAGATACTGTGCTTAGGTCTTCCATATTTCTGATATTCAAAGCTTTACTTAATTACCCAATGCATATACTAACTGGAGGCTTGGTGTTTTAGGGAATATTGAGATCTGAAATTTTCATGCAGTACAAAGGCTAGTGAAGGGAATGGAAAGACTTTCTGCAACTGAAAGAAACTGTGCAAAATTGAATTTCATTTCTTACTACTTGAACATTACCTCTTAAAAATACTTTGATTTCTCCTTCTTACAGATCCTGTCAAGACTGTCATGGATGAGATGATGTGACTTGGAGCCATCAGGTGGAACTGATCCTGCAGTTTGTATTAATATTTGAGGAACTTCCACAATATTTTTTTTTCTGTCCTCCTTGTATCTCATTGATGGCTTTTCAGGAATTGAATGAGCTCACGAGCAGAACCTCTCTGCAGTCCCTTGTTTACTCAGGAAAATTCGGTCGTTGATGGAAAATCTACCTATTTCACTTATATACTGGTTGACTACATTATTCACTCTGTACTTCAAAAATAACGCATTATTCATAATGATGTTTTCAAATCAGCTTTAATCTGCATTTATGTGGTAAAGTAAGTGCAACTGTGAACTGCATTTCATTTAGCTTCAAATTATTGCTGTTTCATGACATCCAAGAGAAAAAAAATAAAATATTGATGATATTTAGAAGACAGAGCATGCATCTGGAGGAATTTTGCCTTCCTCTCTGTCCTCCTAACCCTTTACAGAACCTGAACTTTTTGTGCTATGTTACCAGTAAAAATAATGATACAAGATTCTCCTTGCCAAAAAAACTAAAATAACAATCCCATCTTCAGCATTTTAACTTCAGCTGTATTACTACTTTGAAAAGGATGCATTGTTATTTAATTGAACTGATACTGCACATATTCTATGTCTATCTTCTACCAGCAATATTCTTTTTATTGTGACTGGATGAAAATCTTCCATTAATTTGAAAATTAGGTCTCCAGTTAAAATTTGAGATTTGTTTTTAAAAGTCATTGCTGTTATGAAAACACCCAGATTTCAGACTGGAAAGTTTATGTAGCGAAATGCTTGCCTGGCGCCTGATCTATAGTTTAGGTAACCCATGCTCTGACTTTTCTGTGAATCATGCTTCCCTATTGACTTCACTCTTCATAATACTCTGTGGCCTTGAGACCATCATGATCTTTTTCCCAAGAAGGAAGGCTGCTGTGAAAATCCGTAGATGAAACCCAGTTTTCTTGAGGAAAATTGGGGAATGTGTAACATCTCAATAGTTACACAATCCAATGGTTAAGCAATGGTTACAAATGCCATCTAGCATAACAGAAGATTTTGCAAATTTAAAAATTTACTTCGGAGCTTTGCATCCCAACTGAGAGATTTTCAGTGGAGAGTAAAAGAAGAAGGGGAAACCCAAGAAAAATCAGAGCAGATATAATATTGTCCTAGTTCATTTCCAGTTAAGCTAAGATGGTTTTGAGAGAATGGGTGAAGGTCTCTCTATTTTGTTCTGTCACCTTCAGAATTGCTTGAAATTTCCATGTTTTCAGCCATGAGTGTAAATGTCAGTTGCTGGTCGGTGGGAGATACGCTTATCCCTGTGCCACTCTTTGACCTCGGTAGGAGTGGGGAAGAATTCAGCAGTCCTCTCAAGGATCAAATAGTAGCACATGAGCAGATGAGGAGATGAGCAGACTTTGGAGAGACAGCCAGCAAAACTGATTCATAAACCAAGCCTGTGTGAGATGTTTAATGAGAAGGAATAAACTTACAACCCCCTAACTGATTTCTTCAGAGATGTTTTCCAAAGCACAAGTCGAACACAATCAAGTCATATCCTATGCTTCTGTGACTAGAACTTAATCATGACATCAAAGTTATAGCAGCTATCTTTAATCTTTGTGCATACATATGCCCCATTTGAACAGACATGTTTGATATCAGCCCTTCTCATACATCATAAATATGGGGCAGGGGAGGGGCAGGGAGGGGGGAAGGTTAGGAATTCTGCCCTGTGTTCCTTCCTTATTTATCTTTTTATTTTTTTAGATTTAAATTGAAGAAGAAAATGTAAGGAAAATGCCCCCTCGTTGCAAGGGCCAAGGAGGAAGTCTCATATTTCATGGCCAAGTAAAGGAAACAGTAAAAACTCCTTTCCTTGTACATGTGTTAGAGCCATCCAGCTAGCTGCAGAGGCCCTGGCCACATAGCTCACCAGAGTGATGGGGGCTGCCCTACGCTGTGAGGTGTGCACTGGAAAGAGCAGGTTTCCCGTTGAGATCTGGCCCCTCCAAACTGCTGATTCTGGATTATCCTGACTCTGCTCTGCTTCCACTGTCAGTTGGATTTGTAATTTACGTCATCTGACTCAAGAGAACGTTACAGTTTTATTTGCCTCCCCTGCCTGAGAACCTGGAGTGAAACGTGTCGGGGGTAATATAGTTGCTAACACAGATCTAGATTAGATCTGGGCAGTCATGTTTAGAACGTCACTGTCTTCTTCAGCATTTTAGAGAGGTTCATCACTATTGCTTTCTGATGGACTTGATATTGTCAGTTTCCAATGACAACAAAGCAGTGATTCCATTGGGGAATACCGATGTATAACAAATAATTACAATAAGATTCATAGTTTTTATGTGCCTGGTTTTGTCCAGTGGAGTGTCTTTGTCCATTTTGTGTTTTGTTCCTTTCTTTTTTGTATGTGTTTTCAACTGTACTTTCTTATGAAATCGGAGACCAAAGCTTCTATTAAATTAATTGTTCTGTGTGCAGCAGTTTTATCTCATCTTCTAATCTATGCCTCATGGACAATAGTGAGTAAAGGATCACATTTCTTTACAGCTCTGTCTGGACTACAGTGATAACGATCTCTGCCTGTGAATGTATTTCTTGCAGAGCAGCTGCTAACCTTCACTGTGTAAACTGTCATATATTCCTCTCCAATTCTTGATACGTCCATTGTGTGATTAATAATCTCGGATGTCTGGCCATAAACCCTACATTTGGACACACACCTTTCTTACCATCTCTCTTAATGTACCTTGGGTAGTGCTAAGTAAATCTTTCTTTTTTTGCGATTTCTTGTGCCATTTTATCTTAGAAACTCCTTCCTTTTTATTAGCTTTTTAGCAAATTATCTTCCAGGACTTCTTTTCCACTTCCTTCTATATACCGTCTGTCTGGCTGACTAACTTATGATTAGAAAGAGAATATATTTAATTCAAGAATTTATTTAATATATTTAATTTGCTGAAATGAACTTGCGCTGCTTTTCAGTCAGTCCTTCATATACCTTAACTAATATTTTTACATTGTACCTTTACATTACCTGTCTTGTAGGTCATTATTATATAGCAGCAGATGGCTGTTATTGATGGATTATTACCTGTCCCTTAATACAACACAGTGTTTTAATTAATGCCACTATTTCCTGTGTTTAAAAGACAAATGAAAATCTCAGTTTTCATTTATGTAGCCATCTAGCCCTTGGAGTTATGAAGGAAGAGTTTGAAAAATGGTGCATGTTATTGCAGAAGCTCAGAAATCAGAAAGCAAATATTACAAAGATTACATTTTTGGATAATATCTTTATTTTGGGAGACCTTGTGATTTTTGAATTTAACTGGCAATAGTGTGTCCTTGATAGAGATTTTCAGGTAAATGAGGAACTCTGCACAGCAAATGTCTATTACTGTTCCTGTCACTGCTGCCTGTGGACTTCAAAGGAAAAAATACTGAATTTTGTATGTATTTTGCATGTAAACAAATCACAAAACCCAAAGGACTAGATTTAAAAGTTAAAAAAACCCAAACCTGAAGTCTTTTTCTTATGAGTAGCAAGGCCCTTTCACACTTCATCCTCCTAAAAGCTTGGTTAAAAGAGCAGCTGGGCCTCAGGCAAATGTCATGTACTTTCCTTCCCTTGTTCTTTTTTTTTTTTTTTAGTGAAAATATTTGGATAAAAAAGGGATCCTTGTTTCCCAAGAATTCATCCGCCTCTTCTGTTTATTCTCTACCTGGTGTCATAGTCCTCTAAATTTTGGCAATGTAATAATTTCCATAGCAGTCCTGTTGTTATGTCACAAACAGAGGATTAGGATTTCAGATTATTAAGTAGAAAAAGAAAGATGAATACTTAAACAAAGACTCTATCTTCAAGTAAATATCCTTAGTAATGTACAATAAGCAAAGGAAAATAGAGGAAATCTCCAGCACATAAGCAGAATTATATCAGATCAGCAGGTTTTTTCAAACTTTTCCACACACTCCCAAAAGGACCTTAAGAATGCCATTGCCTTTTGTCTTCTGCTTTAAGAGCCCTATTCTGTGTTTCTGGGCACAAGAAAGGCCTAAAGAAAGCTTTAGACCGCAGTAATTTAGATTTTAGTGAGCGTTTCTGAAAGCTGAATTGCAGGATTCCACCTTGATTCATGGGCTTGATTCTCCGAATGAACACTGGATAATTTCTGTCATGTAGAGGCACAGCTTGGTGCATGCGAGATGGCCTAGGAGAGCAAAACAAGCGATACTGAGCTGCTGCTGCTCAGTATTTTTAGGATTCAAATAAAAATACCTGAAGTAGTCTGAGGAGGATATCAGTTACAGTCATCTCTTGGGCTATTCTGACTTGCATTGAGGATCGGAGGATTTTTATAAAATGTTAATAGTTAATTTGATAGTTAAATTGGCTTAAAATCACATAAATAATTGAGCTTTTAAGGCTTAAATTAAAGTACTTAGAGCAATTAGAGTTTGAAACTATGAATACAAATGTCCAGGTGTAACTTACGTATCTTTGATGCAAGTCAAAAAAATCACTAAGGGACAGATTGTGCCACCAGTATTCCCACTGGGTAGTTGTTTATTCTCCAAGCAGTCCCTTTGACTGAGCAGGTTTAGAGAAGCAGAAACTGCTCTAAATGGCTGCCAGTGACTGACCAGATGGCAGGTAACAGCCCTCTGAAAAAACTCTGGAGACTATGTTCACGTTTTCTTATATCATCTGTGTTGCAGTGGAAATAAGACTTTAGAAGAAGTATATTTTACAACTTCCAGAATAATATTTCAGTGTCAGCTATGCAAGTCATGGCCTTTCACATGATCTTGCAGATAGGATGAATGCTATGTTCTGCTAAACCATAACCCTTGGGAAATCTGTACTTGTTCCTGATTAAAGTTGCAGCTTGCCTGAGACACAAACATACAGAAATAAGAAAGTAAACACAGGCCAGTTCTAAGACCTACAAAAAATAACATGCTGTTTTTTCCACAAAACATCAGCAACAGCATGTTCCAGTGCACGTTTGCTGACATAGTAGGGACACATTTTTTTTAGCTTTACTTAAAGAGAACCAGGATACAGTTAGGAGGCACATATTTTAGATAGCTTATCATTTTTCCAGAGGAAATACTGCCTTATATGAAATGCTGCTCATCAAAATACTGAATGGCTTGTTCCAGATGTACATTTTAGATGGGCTGAGACTGATTCTCCTCTTCCTTACATCAGAGTAAAAGAAAGATCCTAAGGGTCTGCTCTGAGGTGGAATAATCCCCTTGGCGTATAGTGCTTTACATGTGCATGCAGTGTCTTACACCGGTTCAGTAGTCAGAGCAGGAGATAATGTCAGTGTATGCTGCTATTATTATGAGTAACCTGCACAGCTCCCGTGTTGGAATTAAACTGGAAACATCTTGCGTCACAGTGTGTTGCTGAATGCAAAAGCTTCCAGGGGCTCCCTCTTGCAGGAAGACCTGCATGTCAGTGGGCCAGAGTTGTCTGCCTGCCCATGTGTCTGGCTTCTCTCTTATTTCCATTTTAGAAGACAAGATCTACATACCTGATAACCTGGTAAGGAAATGAGTCCTAATTTTCTGAAAGTAAAGGGCAGGAATAAAAGACAGGCAGTCAGCAGTCTGCTACCATCTAGTTCAGGCTGGTTTTCAAGACTACATTTGCATTTCATGTATATATTAGTACTACACAGACAAGTTAGTTAGTAATGCTGTGACATATTTACTTATGCATGCCTGCAGCAAGCTATTGTGTAATTTGCCCATATAGCGGTTTCATATGAATATGCAATCACTGTAATTATATTTGCAAATTGGGTGTGTATTCATGTACACATGTGGGATAACTGTATACACAAAATTTTGACTATTTAGCCTATAAATTTTTTCAAATGTTCGTTTATCTTATTCATTCATCCACTCTATTTGCATAAGTCTCCCTTCTGGGTGAGAACTATTGCAGCCTGCAAATTACTTTGTTCTTATCTACTCTAGAAAAATACATTTGCTGGCATTAGTACAGCTCCATCTATAAAATAAGTTGTATGATCACTGGACGTCAAAACCGTCAGGTCCTTCTTCGTTATGGTTTCTGTTCTTAATATCTGGAGTGCAAAACCCTGAGTAGCTGAGATATTCCTCATAGCAGTTTAGCTATGGCAGCATAGTCTAAAAAAACAAACATTTTGACAGCTTTTGGGGTGTGTTTCTGATCATGTGGAATTCTGCATGGTTGTAGGTTAACAGACAATGGTTAAATTAGCTAGTTCAAAACTAGCTCATTTTTCCCTGTTTTGTGGTAATTGCAACTGTGTAGATGTATACTAAGATAACCAGGGAGAGAGAAAAAGGAAGAATTTAATGCTATTGGAGATTTGGGGATTTAAGATCTTTTTATTTTCTTTTATAGGAAATTCACTTTTTGGCATAAGATGCAGTGTCAAAAGCAAGGATAGAAGAGAAAGATGGTATCTGTGGTAAATGCTAAAGTAAGGTCAAACTGTTCTTTGTGCTGTGAGAGAGAAAGAATCATGTCCTTGTAGGACCATGTGTCAGTGACAAGGGGGGGCTGTTTGCAGATGCGTGTGGGGGGCCTTAAACCGTGGGGAAAGCCCCTCTGCGCAGGCCCTTCTGGCTGGTGAGCTGTGGGCTGCTGTAGCCCCAGGATTCTCTATGGGCTCCTCTGGCCGGTGTTGCATACGCACAGGCAGACACAGCATCTACCTTTCCTGCTCATGGAGCTGCAGGATGAGGTAGGGAACACAAGCTCCGCAGAACAGGCACAGTTACTGAGGTGTCCAGGTGGCAAGAGGTGACCAAGGCGCATGAGGTGCATCCCAGTTTGGGAGGAAGCCAAAAGTGGGCAAGAGGCTGATGGTCCGAGAGGTGGAGGAGACCCTGTGCCCCATGCTCTGCGTGTCCCTGCTTGAGCAGGGGGTTGGACTGGATGATCTCTAGGGTCCCTTCCAACCTCAACCATTCTGGGATTCTGGGATTTTGTGATATGGGAAGAAAAAACATCTATGTCTTTCTGTGCATTTGTGCTAGAACTAGTGTTAATTCAGGAATCACAGGCGCACTACCACCACCCACAGCAGATAATCACAGCATGCCGAGGAAGCCCTGGCCCAGTGCTCTCTCTGGGTCCTTAGTTGAAGGAAATTCTTTAAAGAAGTTGTGAATTAATTGTTCACATTTACCAAATTATCAGATAGAAACAAAATACTCGTAGTGTCAATGTCCCCAGCCTTTCAAAATCAGACTTGGGAAACAGGATATGGGATTTATCATGCTGAGTAAGAAAGACTCTACATTTATTTATACTACATAAAAAAATAAGAGCAGAATAAAGTTCTCACAGTGCTGAAAGTCCCAAAGGATTTAAAACAAAGACCAGCTTTCTGCAATAACAGGTCTGCAGGTGCAGGTGCCTCTCATTTCCCAGGAGTCCCGGGAGCACGAGCTGGAGCAGTAGATTTCAGGACGATGCAGGCATGTGTGTTTAGTGCATATGACTTCAGGGTGGCTTTCATTTGGATGAGATGAACTGCCTGCTGCCATCGACTCATCCTGGCAGGATTCATTTAAATCTTCTAGATAGGTTAGCCTTCAAAACGGCTGCTTTGTGTGGGGCTGAGCAGCTACAGGGAGCACCAGAGTAGCTTTTTTTTTGCATAACCTATACTCCAGGTCAGCATGCTAAGGCTGCTAGGGCCAGGGAACGAAGCTGCACTGTCATCTCTGTTACTTTTGGGCGGTTCTTCTTCTGAATTTTAGAACAATATTTTTCCAGCAAAGTCGTGTAGGTTTTGGCCAATGTAATTCCAATAATTTACTGCATGTAGTGCCTCCCAGAAAAATCTTAAATGTTAAGGAGCTCCCTGCTCAGACTGGATGTTATGGTTTCATCAGACTTTTTTGGAAAGGGAGATTTGCCTTCAACCACTTGGCGTGGTCCGCTGCTACTTTTGACCTGCAAACTGGCTGCATTTTAGTGGTGCTACTTCTACAAAATCTGAGAAGCATTTCGGAATAAAAATAGTAAACAAATGTTAAAGCATTATCTGTAACAAACTTCCAGCATACTACAGCAGTTTTTAAACAATAATATTTTACACAAATATTTTAACAATAGTATTAAGCTGGACTTTGCCTGCAGCTTCAACTGAGGAAGCAAACTGAAAAGCTTGCAGGTCAGCGAGGTCTCACAACATGGGTCTCGCCAACCTGCAAAAAAAGAAAAAAAGGAGTTATTGTATTGCATTTGGTAGTTTTTTTGTTTTCTGAATGAAGAATTATTCTTTAGAAGACCAGAGGAACTCAATTTTGACTATACATTCCTATTATCA
>JAWLRI010000674.1:943810-1012905 GCA_034781795.1 Crypturellus tataupa
GGCCCCCCCACGGCGTGCGCGGTGCCGTGTCGGGAGCGCGCGCGCAGGGCGGGCTGGGCGGGCGGCTGGCCGGCGGCAGGAGGAGGAGGAGGTGGAGGAGGAGGCGGGAGGAGGGAGCTCTCTGCGGGCGCAGTGCTGATCCGCCGGCGGGCAGCCGGGAATGCGAAGCAATGGCCGCGGGCGGCTCTGGCAGTAGCGGCGGCGGCGCGGAGGAGAAGAGCTACCGCCGCTTCCTCGAGCTTTTCTTGGGCGAGTTCCGCGGGCCCTTCGGGGCAGAGCCGGCGCCGGCTCCCCCGCCTGCTGCCGCCGCTGCTGCTGCTGTCGAAGGCGACGCGGCGGCTGCCGGGGCCGCTGACGAGGAGCCCGTAGCTGAAGGAGAAGCGGGAACGGCCGGGGAGACGGAGGAGGGCGACGCCGCGGACCCTGAGCCACCCACCCCGCCGCCGCCGCCGCCCCCGCTGCCGCCGCTGCCCCGGCCGCTCTCGGAGTACATCACGGAGGAGGAGGTGGAGGGCGAGTGCCTGGACCTCTGCCTGCAGCAGCTCTACAAGTAGTGAGTGCCGGGCCGGGGGCGACGGCAGGACGTGGGGCTGAGGGGGAGCTGCGCGCGGGGAGCTGAGGCGAGGGCAGGACACGGCGCCTCCATGCCGGGGCTCGAGGACGGAGTATGGGGCTGAGGGGACCCCCCTCATACGGAGGGGTCGAGGGCAGAGCATGGGGCAGAGGGAACCCCCCTCATACCGCGTGGGTTGAGGGAAGGGCGTGGGGCTGAGGCGAGGGCAGAGGTCTGGGGGCAGGAGGAGGTCTCCGGCATGAGGAGTTGGAGAGTTTTTTAGCGGCTGAGGATCCAAATGTGTCTCCGTTTCCTGCTTCACCCCCCTCCCCAAAACACGCCCCCGCGCCCGCCCACCCTCCCTGCCCTCTCGCCGGGACGAGGAGCCGGGGGGAGCCGTGAGGATCCGTGTGGAGAGCGGCTTCCCGCGGGGAGCGGGTCGGGGAGCCCCGCGCTCCGGCGCAGGAGGGGGATTTGACTGCGACTGAAACGCTCCCTGACCCGAAACGTGAGGAGGTGCCAAGGGGGAAACCTCTGCCGAGGGACAAAACGAGATTTTTACCAAGGGAAAAATAATTAAGCCGCACCATGCGTTAAGGAGCAGGAGGAAAGAGGGGTAGGAAGAGAAGGCTCCCCACGGCCCTGGGGCTGTTGCTGCTCTCAGCTGGGGAGCCAGCACTGGTGTGCTCAGTACAGAGGCACTTTCCAGATCGGCGCTTTCTGGTGCACGGAGAGGAAACAGATGGGATCTATTCCCAGTGTGAAAAGTCTGTGGACTGAAACCTAAAAGATCGGTTCCCCGGTGCTTTGTGCTGCGCTCTGCTTTGAAGGCTCGAAATAGAAATGGTTGTTAGCGGCGTTTCTTCGGGAGCCTTTTAAAACTGATGCCACAGGAGGAGACAAATGAACCCGTGAAAATATGCATGGCACACCGGGGAGCTTTGTGCCATTGAGCTGGTAATTGTAATGAGAGGTGTTACTCAGCCGCGAAAATAAATAAATAAAGAATCGGGTTTTACAACCGCACGATTTGCTTCTGTTCGACTCTCACCCACCCTCCGCGTTGGTGGGCGCGGGGCAGCACCGCGATAGCTGCAAAGGACAAAGCGCTCCCGTTCACACAGGCTCTCCCTGCCACATCTGCTAAGTCTTTCTCTTCAACCTCCATAGGATGCGATGGGGAGCATAGTGACTAGTCTCCTGCATATGTTTGGATTTTTCTGTTTTCAACAGACATGTAAAATCAGAAGTCAGATTAGTTTCCACAAAGTTTTAAACATAAAACAAGATTATTTTGAGGTATTCATTAAGTTATGTTAAACACTTTTGAGCTTGATTTTGCTCCCACTCCTCTCTTTCTTTTCCTCCCTTTCCCTCTTCCCTTTGCATGCTCCCATACTCCAGGACAGGCAGATTTAAATTTCCCAGTGTCTAAGGCCCTTCTTCATGGATGGAATTAGGCAAAGACATTTTGAGAGGATTTGTTTTTCTGATTTTTTTCAGCCTTTTATACAGATCTTTTGATGGCTACTGAATGAAGTGTTTCCTTGCTTTTGTTTCAGGTGAAACAAATGCACATTTCCTTTGGTAGGCACCTTCATTATGAAGCAAAAGGCAGCATCTGCCTCAAAATTAAGGGAGGAAGAGATCATGTTGGAAGCAGATTCTTGCTTTCCAAAAAGCCTAAGTAATTGTTAGTGTTTAAAAAAGTGCATTTTCAAATAGTAAATTAACCTTTTAATTGAAGATTAATTAGCATTGATTTATATCTCATTAGATAATATTTGTATATGTTTCAATGAGGTAAGGATGTATATACAGTCCTGTAGAACCTGTTTTAAGTGTTTTAAGTCCAGTCATCAATGAAACTGAAAACTCATATTACTGTAAAATTGTCAAAAGTAAAAAAGATTCCCTTTCTTTGTAGCTAAGGTTTCAATTGGTCAGGTGACTCCAGAGATGGGAAACTTTAAGCATGTAAGTAAAGCTACTCTTGTGCTGAATGGTTATGATAGTACATATGAAAATATGCATATGAAAACTCATATGCAGGGCAATGATTTATTGGTATGCAATTGGCAAGAAAGGTATATACTGTGAAGGTATATTTTCTGTAACTCTGTATTAATCAAATGACTGGTTTACATTATATGTTGCAAGCAGATAAAACTCATTACTATGAAAAATCCAACAGCTTTTTTTCCAGCTATTTTAAGCACACTAGTTCTTTTTGCAGTAGTAAGACTATCTCAAAATGAAAATATATTGCCGATCCTGAAAAAATATATTTGTATGACATTGTATGTACATCAGCATCAAAAGAGTTTCTTTTTATGAAGCTTCCCTGTTATTTTCCAAAAGACTCATACTCCCCTTTGTGATTTCCAGTTCCTTGTTTCCTTCTACAGACAGCATAAAGTTGGAAAATTAATGTGATTTATTAAAAATTCCACAAGATGAGTACTGTATGTTTTCTCAGTGAACCACAACAGAATAAAACTGATCAATAGGAGGTCTGAGAGTGAATGAAAGAGCCTAAAGAGAAAAACTCTTAAGCAACTCCCTGGAACATTGCTTGAAAGTTTAATCTGTGATTATATGTATTTTTTAAAATAATATCTATATAAAAACAAATATAACAAGGACTTAATCCTGAATCAGTTGAATATGAGACCCCATTGTTTCCTTTTACTGCGTCAAGATTAGATCTCATTTCTGACTTATTTTAATTGTATTATTTTAATTGTAGTTACTCATTTTAAGCAAATTTATAGATAATGATCTATTCCTCTTATTAATACTTTCTATGAATTTAATGTGTTTAAATAATGTGTTCTTGACAAGACATTTTAAAAGATATTCAACAAAATGGTTTGTGAAGGGAGGTGGGCCAGAGGGAGGGCAATAAAAATATCAGATTGTCCTATGCTCGGTGAGGAGCTTATTGACGAGATCTTGCTGAAAGACGAAATTCTGAAAAGAAAGATAACACTTCAGAAGAGGGCTCTTTAGGAAAATGAAAATATCTATTCTCTAATTAGAAATTTTAATCTCTAATGAAAAATCCTAGCTTTGATTCTAAGATATGCAGGGCTACTAGGAAGTGTGCAAGATGTGCCTTCATAGAAAAGTTAAACAGCAAACCCTTAGAATGCAGGCCACTAGGAGGAACAAATGTATCTTGCTCAATGTCCAACTACCTAGCACAAAGACTGTCTAAAAAGCATCCTTTTTAACTTGGTACTTGTTTCATCATCTCTTGTGTGGTTTTACAATGGAGTGTGGTTTTTACAACTTAAGTAGGTACTGGTTTCATCTCTTTGGAGAATTTTTGAATGGGTTAAGGATTTTGTCAGACACCATTAGATGCCCCCCTCCTATATCCCCAGCTCTCTTGATGATTTGGTTCTACACCTTAGCTTAGCTGTTTCCTTGGAGCCCTCTCCAAGATCAGGCATCTCTTCTTGAGGGTAGTTTGTGAGCTGGCTGCTGCTAGGCAGGTGCTATGATGCACATGGCAAGGTGCAGAAGTGTGTGGATGCTTTTGGCTGCTGCTGTTATCCTTTATCTGAGGGATTTTGGTCCTAAAACCCCTGATCCTTTTGTAAGGAGAAATTCCAAATTGCTAGAAATATACAGAGAAAATTAAGAGATCCTTTGTATTGTTATTAATGCTTTCTTACTCTTTTAAAGAAGCTGCTGTCTACTGTAATGTTCAATTCATAAACTGAATGGGGGGGATGCAGTATTCAGACATAGGCACATTTCAACTTTAAACTGGAAATCATTATAATCTACAAAGAAGTGGCATTTTGAGATGATCCTCTTCAAAATCCAGCTACCGGGTTACAGAGATTAGTATTATTACTTTTGCTAAACTACTTACATGATCCCAGGACATGCATTAAACAGGTAATGAGAATACCATTTATTCCCATATTTAATGTTACTGTGAAATGATCGCTGTCTGTTCTGCTTTTATTTTTGGTACTCTTGTTGATAGTCTGCATACTGGTCTTTTCCTAGGAAGTATTTTCACTGTCTGGGGAAGATGTGTGAAAAATGAGATGAAAAGGAATTAGAGCTTTAAAACATCAGATGTTCTTTGAACCACACTGCAAGTCTGTCTTATGCAATGCAATCATGATTACGTAATGCAGATGGATATAAAAATAAATGTGTCCTGGACAATATGCGTTCATGACGTTATAGCCTATGACATGCTACTGAACTATATAAATGGTCGTGGCCACATATCGTAACATAGTACCCCATTTCTGATTTAGCTGAAATCAACCACCAAACAAATATTTGTTTGTTTTTAATTATAACATTTAATGTTTATGCCGAATGAATGCAGATTGCAGGCTTGCTTTACAGAAACATTTCTACTACACTTGTACTTTATTAGGAAGAAGAAACATCACCCACTGCTAAAAAGGCATTTCATAAAGAAGTAATCATCAGAGTCATAAATTAGAACTGCAAGGGAAATAGCTGCCCTTGGGTACTTCAATAATTAATACTGAAGTTAAATGAGTTAACGAGATTGCAGGATTACTTCAGTTTATGTTTATATTGGATGGAAAACAGCTGAAGGCAACTAGTGATTGAGTAACTGAACCAACGTTTTAAGCTCTGCTACTGCTCATCCTCTCTGAACTCTGCATGCGATCAGTGGAAAAGTTTATTTGTTGTGGTAGTATAGAATTGAGAAGTTGTGTGCTAAATTTTGATTGTGGGAAAAGTGTGTTTGATTGCAGAGAACCATTCTGGAAAACACTTTGATTTTCTTCCATTTGTAATCACAATAAAAGTATTCTATCAACTGGGTAAAAATGTAGGCAGCTTAAAGCTCTCTTTCTCAGGTAGTATTGTTTTAAAAATATTTTTGATGGCCTCTTATGACCCAGGAAAGTCTGTTAAATTGCACCTTACATTTTTTGCAAGGTTAGTTTTTTTTAGTATTAACTTACAATACAGAGTTCAACAACCTTGCATTTTTTTTTGTTGTTTTAACTAGCTCTATACTTCCATCATGACTAAAAATAGAAGCAGCCTATAAACATAGGGCTTGGCATTTTAACTCCTTGGCCCTGTCTGTAGGGCTGTTCCTTTCACCTCAGGCATGTGACCTTACTGAAGTTCAAAATTCTGAAATGAGCGTAACAAGTTATTCATCATTGGTGTTATGAATAGTGTGCTCTATACATTACAATAATTAACTTCTGGAATGATTCTGTTCCTTTCAATCCCAACTGAAAAATACAGGTGGTCAAAAACCCTCCACCCTTCATTTTATATTTAACATGTAGTTATATTTTTTTTCCTTTTTGTATTTCTCACTAAAGAAAATACTAAGCAAGTAAAGCTTTTTTGTTCTTCCTTTCTCCCTCCCCCAAATATACCACTGTGGTATGAACTGAGGTTTTGCTGCATTAACCATTATCTGGTATCAAGGAGCTGCAGGTGTTACCAGATGTTTAATTAGATAATGGTGACAAAACTCAGCTTTTATTATAAGTAATACCATTGTGTTTAAGAGATCTAATGTGGTTGAGGTGCAAATCTGATAGAATGCCGGTACATAAAGGCTCCCGTCTTTAAAGATTCCTGAGTTACCTTTCAGATTTTATTACCATTTTCTTCTTAAAAACTGCAGAAAACCTTATGTGTTAGGTAGTGAGAAACCAGAATATTTCTAGAGATGTCAGAAACACTACTGTTCAGTGAATGGATAAGCTTTCTGCTTTAGGAGCAGTGATGCTTTGAGTTGTCCATGATTCTTCTTTTTCATTGCAATATGTTCCATAGAGAATAAAAGATGCATCCACCATCAGATGAATTTAAATCCTCTTCCTGACACCTCCAAAAGTTTGTTAAATCAGATTTCAAAAGAAAGTGGACTGGCCCTAGCCTTAATATTCAAATGTGAATTGTAGGTGAAGGTTCCCCTAAGAGAAATGAGCACTGGTGTAAATGCTGGGCTGCATTTGTAAGGTCTGTCCATGATATCTTCAAATAAGTTTCTGCTACAATAGTTAATGTGATAGAGGTCTTGAGTTTTTATGGAGGATCTGTTCTAAAATTCTGCCAAGTAGAAGCGATGACAAAATGCGTGTGCACGTGGTTCCTCTGTGATGGGAATGATGGTGCCTAATGGTAGTTCTGATGTGCTCCAAAAGTACTAAGTCTGAGGCATACTGAAGCCCTAGAAAAGTTAAGAAAAAGTGAGATCTATGGCATCAGAAGAGCCTTCTACTCTCTCCTGACAAAACACTTAAAATGGTGATCTTTTCTCTTGCCTTTAACCTCTTACCTTAGTGGTAGGAACCACGTAAAATCAGTGAAGAGAATCCTCATCCATGTAAACAGGGGGTTAGAGTCAATGTTGCATAGCACTGCTGTAGTTCCTACTAAAAGAAGTAGAGAAAAGAATATGCAGTTTACAGAAGATTCTGGCTCTGGATGTACGCTTGGTCTGTTTGCTTGGAGAGGAGAACTGAGCCTATTTTAAGTAATCTGATTCTCTTCCCCAGTGCATTGTTCATTTGCAAATGAATTTTAAGTGGTTTAAATTTTCCTCATTGGTGTTAACCTTTTCTTTAACCTTTTTGACTGATTATGAATGACCCAAATGATCATATAGAATATTTAAAATCTGGCTAATTACATTGTACACTAATTTTAGAATAATATTTTTGGATGTTAGGTACTTTTGGCACCTCACAAAATGTAGTTGGTGCAATTCACATCCACTTTGTCTTTTTAAGTGATGCTAGTTATGACACGCAATATAGTTCTTTTTAAAAATATGAAGTGAACAACCCAGTTTTGAATGTAGTTGTGGGGATTAAAGAAAATATATTCTACAAAATTACTAAAATATGAAAACCCCCGCGCCCCCTTCAATCTTCCAAACTGTCTCTATCTTGGGCAAAATCAGAAGAGAGTCATGTCAACAAGGAACAAAAGAAGGCATTTTAACCTGAAAAACACTTATGTTCCTTCTAAGTGAAACTGCATCCTAAATTTTCAGATGAAAAATAAACACAGGCGACAATGCAATTTAAAGATTTTGATTATATTTGTAAGTGGTTTTATAATTTTATTAGTTTAAATTCTTATTAAATAGAATTTATTAAAAGTATGTACTTCAAACTGATTTTTACATTAGTATATTGAAAGCTATTAAGTCTAAATCATCTTCTGAAAACTGATGAAGAAATGCTTCTTGACAAAACAATAATCAAGATGAAGGTTGTCACAGCTCAGGAAATACTATTGTAAGATAGGTTTGTGTGTATATCTATGTATTTTGCTTGACTCTTTTTAAGCTGTTTTAAAGACTAACATTTGATCAGCTCCTTTATGTGCACAAGCTACCTAGCTAAACAAAATTTCAGTATAAGAAGGGAGTAAAGAGCATTCTCATAGTCTCATCTTTTTATTATGGAATGGAACAAAATATTAACTTGAAGTAATGTTTGTGTGTCGGGATGTTATTTTCTGTTTTTAATTGTGAGAAAATTGCCATCTGAAATGAAGATTAAAAACATCTGTTGAGGAAGTGCAGAAAGAAAAAGGAAAGCACATTGAGGAAGTCTGCTTTATATTTGTAAAGATATGAAAAAGAGCCAATCGGGTAATATATAATAATAAAGCAGAAAGAGGAAGAAAGATTGAATTAATGTCACAGCCTGAGTGACCACCTATGTTCCTTGCATTCATTCCTTGGGGAACGTCTGTCAGTCTGTAAAATGGTCATTGAAACGGACACTCATGAAAATTATTTAAAAGGCTTTTTTTTTTGTGTGTGTGTGTGTATGTGTCAGACTTTAAGAATTTGTTATTCACTATTTGTATTTGCTTTTAAATTGATGCAAGGTTTTAGGGCTTTGCCATTACTTTCAAACTTGTAGGTTAGAGAATGATCTTGTTTCCAAGCTTTTCATTACTACTCGCAGATACATCTCAAGGAACTGTTTTTTGTTTGTTTCATTCTTTTCTCTATGTTTTGGAGGAATGTGGAAAAAACAATTCAACTATTGCCTTTTAGTGGTATAAAAAGGAACAGCATCCTTCCGTTATGCCTATGGCCATATAGCATGTAGAAAAGACTGTTCGAAAGGTGTCAAGTAGTGTTGGAATACACAGAGAAAAGCTCATTTTTCAAGGGCTTCTCTTGTGTGGGAGTAAAAAATCAAAATTTCTGTAGGCAGTTACAACAGAAATTAGGTTTGTTAATTTTAAACAAGTAAATAGTAGCATAAGATCATACACCATTTTAATTACTATCTGTCTGCCAGGAGAACGTTCTCCTGGTAGAGGCTCACTACTGCAAAAAAACAAATGCTGTGTCTTCATTACTCTTGTCCCCTGGTGCATTCTATAACATGATGTGGATTTTTGGAAATACAGTGATATTTTAAAATTCACAGTAAGTTAACGCATCCTGTAGTTCTATGACCTCTTCTGTTTCAGAAGTGCATTGATTATTTTTTTTTCTCCTTTTGCAGGAAGTTTTGTTTTGCCTTTCTTTGCTACGAATAAGGGAAGATAAATGCATAAAACAGGCAGGAGTTGAGAAGCTTCTTTACGTTCTTTCCTCTTTTCTGTTCCCTCTTTTCTTCAGTCAAAAAGCTTCCTTGTTTTTCTTTAGGAGCAACATAGAAGAGGTAGACTCTGGTATTTATTCATAAAATAGATATAAAGTCAATTAATTGCTTATATAAGGCTTAATTCTTAGTTACCTGCTAGCTTCCTACCTAATGGACTGTGGTTCAACATCTGAGTAAAATGCTCATTGAACCTAACAATCTAATCAGTTCCACTTAATTTCATCAATGAATTCTAAATTAATCTCTAATGAATTCTCAAGAATCAATGAAAACTAAAGAATTGGGGCTTCTTCTCCCTTTCCAAAGTGGAAAAACTTTTTATTCTTCTTGGTTCTCCATACACATCTTTTGTAAACTTTATTCTATTTATTTAATAGTATAATTGCCAAAAGTAGGTGCAGTGCAAACACTTTAGTGTTACTACTGCAACTTTACAGATTTATTTATTTTTTATTTTTTTAAATTAGTGTTGAATGTTTCTTACACCAGAAAGAACTTATGGCAATGTAGACGAATGGTCCAAATGCTTTTGTTTATCTGCTTTTTCTGTACTCAAAGCAGGTATAAAAGGTTATACACTTCCAGGGGTTCTTTGAAAGGCTAAATCTATCATTCTCTATCAGTTCCTCCTTATGTTATTGTACTGTTCTATGAATAGGAAACAAGAATTTATCATTCTGTCTAGAGTCTCATAAAAGGCAGAAATACAGTGATGCAGCCAGTTGCCCAAGAAACCAATGGTAATGAACTTTGACTGCTGCTTGTTAAAGATTGGGAGGCAGGCCCTGTATTTAGCGTTGAAGGTCAAAGACTATGACTAATCTACTAATTCCAGACCACAAAGTACATAAATTTGGAGGAACTCAATAATTAGTAGATTTATCTTCTCTCTTCTGAGAGATTTGGTACTCTAGTTACTTTTCACTAAATTTAACTTGCTAAGATCTAGTATTCTAGTTACTTTATTAAGTCTAAGTGTGGAGTGATAACATTGACTTAAAATAAAGAACTGCATCTGTATTGAATATATCTGTAACTCCCCAAATTCCATGTTCCAGCCTGCATGCTTTGATAGCTTGTAAACAATTCTTTTCTATTTTTTTTTGCTCCACAGATTCACCTGCTATATAAAATAGGAAGTGTGTATATATACTATACTATATATAGTATATACAGTGGTATGTATATATAGCATACTATATATAGTATACAATAGAGAGAGTATAGTATATGCTATAAAATAGGAAGTAAAGAGCCAGAAGTGTTTTATCAGTCTTCACTGAAAATGGAATTAGATCTTAAGAAGTTCAGGAAACGGACTTTCTCAAGAAGGTCTCTGATGTACCTTACTGAGTGCTTGTTTATATCTTAAAAAAAATATATATATATTATATATATATATATAAAAACTGTATAGGGATAATATGTAATACATTCAGTTAACTTTTATTTTGTTGATATATGACTAAACCTATGTTTCACTAGATCTGATTGTGTTCTTAAGCTTTACCAAATTTGTTCACGTGATAACAAATTGAGCTGTCCGTCTCTTTGTGAGAAATATCTAAACATAAAGCAACACATATAGATGGTATGTAATTTTAAACAACACATACAGATGGTATGTAATTTTAAACAGCCACGCTGAATATGAATTCTTCCTGTAAGGTATCTCTTTATTTGTATGAATGTTTAATTCAAGCCCTATTGATTACAATTAAGGTTTGAAATTAGAAGTTGACTTTCATTAGCTCAAGGCAAATTATTCTCAAGACACCACAGTGGGATGTGCTCACGTTTGGTTAGTGTAGACAGCTGGATTAAGTTAAAATTCAGAAATGCAGAAGGACTGTATCCCAACATCTTAATGTGACAGCTAGCAAGGGAATTACTTTTTGAAGCAGAAGAAGGGAAACTGGAAACACTGAGGGGGTGGCTGCAGACAGATATGACAAGATTCTAAGAACCTGGGAATCCTGACTGCGTAGGCCTATTGAGACCACCCACTGAGCTTTGGCAGGTAATAATCTAGGAAATTATTGTACGCTTACTCTAAATGAAGCTTTTGAGATGTTTGAGCTACATTCTTCATTAGACTTAGAGTATTTTTTTTTTTTTTTTTTTTTTTTGCTGCTAGCGTTCTGTTATTTTACCAAATGCTATTGAAGATGAAATTTCAGAATGGGGTGTGTGATGAAGCAGCATCCGGTTAGGTAGGTATTAGTACGACCAAAATTTCCAGAGGTTAGTATGTTATTCATATGAGCAAGTCCTGGCAGTGTAGGTCTACTTTTACTGAGTGATACTGGAATGTGTCTGTGTGTTTTTGTACCTGGATAAGTGCTGTAAAAATCTGCTGTGGAGGAGAATCATTGTGACTGAACATCTAATGATCCTAAATGAATTTAGAAAAAACACCTCTCCCCATCCCAAACTTTAATGCTGCTACAGAAACCTCTTTCAAATGATGAGCTGTGTGTGTATGACAGAATTTACTGCTTGATAACCTCATTCCTTTGTCACAAAGCCACCAGACAGATTTTCGTCTTAATGCTAACCAGATTAAGCATTCTAGCTAGATCGCTCTATGCTATTACAACAGCATTCTATCTTCCCTCCCCACCACGCATGACCAGTTCATTTGCATCTAGAATATAAAATATTATGCGTGTAAGCAGGGAAAGGAACAGGACTGGTGGCGAGGGAGTTCAGCGTTGAGTGGGGCAAAAGACAGTACATGAAATGAGGTTCACGGCAAAGGATTTAGGAGCATTGTAAAGGAATTCCTGTCAGCCTGTGGCTCTGATAATACTTATCAAAGACTGCATGCTACTTATCTGTATTTGGCAGAGGACTCTAACTCCATTTAACTGTCAGTGCATCTATAATCCTTGCAAGTCTGGGACTATTGATAGAGTGCCAACTATCTTGGATTATGTATTGTCAGAAAAGGTAAGGTCTGTGATAGAAGTAGTATCAAACAAGGCAAATGTTTATGTTTAATGAAAAAAACCCAAAGATTTAATATGGAACAATAGAAACTGATGTTTTATTTATTTATTTGGTAACGTGGGCTGTTTCATAGCCATCCTACTAGA
Organism: Crypturellus tataupa; assembly: GCA_034781795.1. Classification (NCBI taxonomy): domain Eukaryota; kingdom Metazoa; phylum Chordata; class Aves; order Tinamiformes; family Tinamidae; genus Crypturellus; species Crypturellus tataupa. The sequence continues at coordinate 956,083 of JAWLRI010000674.1, forward strand.
CGTATAAGATAAAAAGACAGAAACTGTGGGAATTGCAACTTACCTACTTACGGGTAGATATTACTGACAAAAAAAAAAAAAAAAAAAAAAAGCTTTATTTTATTTTATTTCTTGAATTATAAATTCTTGATATACACACACTGTTGAAATATTCTGATCTATTCGTTTCTTTATGGTATTATGAAAATTGTATTAAAATAGATGAGTCAATATTACAGCATTTAGCAATGAAAAACATCAAATGGAGCAAAACAAACTTAAGGGTGAATGATGTCATCAGCATGTAGGTTCTTTTAATTAAAGCTCCCTGTAAATCTGTCTGCTTCATATTTTATAAAACATATATGCATCTGCATTCATATGCTCTGTGAACTGATAGATTCTCTTAAAATTGAGGTCTTGTATTTATTCTCAGAACTAGTGACCAGTTTTCATTACGGCATCTTCACAGTGAATATAATTGTAGTGGAGAAAAGGGATTAGTTCAGAGTTCTGTTCTCCACCCTCATCATTGCCTGTCAGTAATTGCTGCTGGCAATTTTGATGGTGATTTATGTGGCAGTGACAGCTGCATGTGAAGCACCAGACCAGTGCTACCAATTCATGTCAGCACAGCATTTGCCAAAGGAGTAGATGGCAATCGCTTGCAGCGCTCTCAGTACAGCTGCCATTAACTTTTGACATTTTTACTGGGAAGACCACAGCACCTTATATCCTTACCTAGCTGTAAGATACAAGTCTGTTAGCTAGAACATTTAAAACAGATAAATAATTCTTCTTCCCTGCCCAAAGCACAAAAGGACCTCTTCAAATTCTTTACCCATAACAAAGTCCTTGGATTAATAAGCCCATACAAGCCTATAACATTTTTTCATTTCCTTTTCAACTCAGGAGTAATAGAAGTTAAACCTAGTAAAGTAAATGTCAATTATTGGAGTTCATCCATCATGCCAGGTTCATTAGGCATCATAAATATATTTTTAAATGTGTGAAACCCATTTGGGGGTAATTGCTGCAATTTGAAAAAGATGCAATATCTTCTTGACTCACTTGTCTTTGAGTCAGAATCTCACTGGGGAAGTTGTTGTTATTTTTTTTTCAACTTATAAAGGTGCAAAAACAGTTCTTTTTCAAAATTCTCCAGAAAACAAAAATCATGCCCTTTGTTCTGCATTTTCTCATTCTACTGTTTGCGTGCATGAGCACTGGGCGAGATATGAAAGGGGACAAAACTGGGAACAAAACCCAAATTGGCTATGTTACACGAGCTGCATGTACACTCAGAGTTTATAAAGCAGCATAATGGTGTTTCCATTTCTAAAAATTGAAATCATTCTATTTGCTTTCTTTTGCCTTATTGAAGAGCAAGCTGACATTTTTAATAGACCTTGCAAGATGTTGCTCCTGAGAGGTAATAGTCAGTCCAGAGCCTATTATTTTACTATGTGAGTTTAGGATTAAAGATATCATTAAATGCATTTAACTAGCATTTGTCTATAGTAAAAAAAAAAAAAAAAAAAAATATATATATATATATATATATAAATAAAATTTAAGAGAAGGTACATACAACACTGCTTAACTTTGAAATAACATTTATAGGCTAACAAATGAAAACAGTGAAAATAAATTGCTTGTGTGTTAAGTATAGGAGAATGCCTATGAATTTTAAACAACTGGCCTCAATTATCTTTCCTGCTGTGGTGCTTTCATTTAGATAAGCCTGCAGCAAAGTGCTTGGCCTAAAGATGTTTCTGTGCTGTGGTCTCTCCATGGAAACAGTCTTAAACCATTGAAAACAATTCAATTTAAAAAAGGCTGAATCTCCTTTCCAGTTTGCTCCTAAAATAACTTTTAGCTTATTTAGCTCTGTCTCACGTGTGCTAACTGCAAGTTAACTGGGCAAAGGCAGAAAGATTCAAGCTATTTAAAGGAGAATGTTAGGGACATTGTTATGACTACAGCATATATAACACTTAAGCAGCTAGTCTACTCTTGAAGAATGAATTATTATTCACCACTGAATTTTAACATTATGGCCCTTTAGGAATGCTGAGTATTATGAAATCCTGCCTCTATTTAACTGTCTTTAGGATGTAGAAATTACACTTAAGATTCATTTCTCAAACTCTTGTGGCAGCTACTGGTCTGGTTGATGTGAACAACTGTTTTCATTTCCCTTTTCTCTCAGCAGTCTGACCTTTTTAGCGTCTCCTTTGCATGCTTCCCAATGTCCTTCTGTTTTTTTTTTTTTTTTAATTACTACTTTATTTTCTTCCATCTCTTTGGGATGCACCTGTATTTGTTATATGGTTAAACACCAGTTCACTCATGTGTCCTGGTCCTTTGATTATTCACATTATTGTACATGTCCACTGGCTCTTGGCTTTTCTTTTGGAGTAAACTGCCTAATTCTTGCCAATATGAGATCTTTGTGTGGTTGTAATGGTAAATCTCTCTAGGAATTCCGCACTTACGGATGATATAAGCAAGACTGCACTTGTTTTGTTTCCAGTGGCTCTGGGCAGATCTGGAGTACCACCCCAGCAGACTCAGTTGTGAAATCCCAATACTTTCCCATTTTAAGCCCTAGGTTAAGCAGTGTGTGAGCCTGACAATGTCATGCTGGAAAAATACAGTTAAAGTTTCTCATACAGTGTTGGTTACTACACTTTGAATATCAAAAGTCTCAAGAAAATTGTCCTCAATTCATAAAAATGTCAGAGATCAGCCAGCCCAAGCACTGGATGGAGATGATACAGTCTGCTCTAGATGGCATAGACCTGAGTGGGGAAGGACAAGTCATTTGGCTCATGCCTAAAGAAACAGGAATTATTTTATGAGAAAGAACACATTAGCTATATAGATGTTGCCTAGTTTGAGAAACAAAACAATTCCCCTAAAATACAGGAAAGAGACACAATTTTGTTTTAGTCATAACTAGCCTGACTATCGATCCCAGCAGATTATTTCAGTAGCTTTGTGTTATGTTATAATACAAATAAAATACATATGGAAAATGTATTATAAGTTTCCTTGTAATAAAATACTGGTTCATTTCACATCCTTTCTTTCTTTGTAGCTCTCGCAAAATAAATTTTCCTTGAAATAAGATTGTATGTAAGAAAACAAGTACAATTATTCTGGTCACATGTCAGGGATACCTGTCAAAGTCTATTTTGTGGGTATGACAGCTTGAATCCAACAGGCTTTAGTGGTTATTAGGTAGTGATTTATATTTGTGAACAAACTAGATTCTTTGCTGGCATGCTGATGTTAGACAAAAAGCCCACAATTCATGGGATTAGGAACTGGGACAAAGAGATAAGTCAAGACTTTTCTGAATGAATGCCAAATCTTTTGTGAACAGTCTGAAATGCCTCTAGTGAAATGACTAAATTATGTTGATTCCTTATCACTTAGAGAAACAGCAAATGCTATAGAACTGCTGTAGTCATGCTGCCATGACCTGACCTCCTTTGAGTAAATTATGATCTCCTTTTGGAATCAAAAGCACTTTATCTTAATTTTTCATAGCTTTACCTTAGAAACCTCTTGGTTTCTCCTCTGTTTATGGCTTGTCTGCCATCTTTTTGGTCTGATGCTGCCTTGGGTGGCACTTCATGTTTCAGGCCCTCTGTGCCCGTAATATTTTCTCTGATTTTGAGTGGTGCACTGTTTTTCTCTCGTCCTTCAGCTCTTTCTTCAAGATTAATGTTTCCATCAGCCTTCTCATGCTGACTCATTCCTGCTCTCTTGACTGACTTGTTCCTACAAACTATCAACTAAATTATTTTCCTAAGTTGGCATATTACAATGAGAATAGTCAAGAAAATACATGGATAATTAAAAGAATATTTTATCATTTCCCTTACTCTTTTGTGTAAGTTTAGGTTTCCTCCTGTGTAGTCTACAGGTGCCCTATTTTTGTCTTTATGATAGCAAGAATCCAGCTGTGGGTCTATAAAGTTGTGGCAGATACTGAATTTCACTGTTCTTTTAGGCATTGTTATACTTTGTTCAGTAACTATTTTCCTTGCTCATAATTCCATGTGGTTTTCTAGTGCTTTTTATCAACCTTTTTTTGAGCTATTTTGGTTTATCATTTAATCTCTCTCACCATCCCTATTCATGTATATTAAGTTTTTCTCATACACAAAAAAAATTAGATTCTGCAATTGATTGATTACCAAAGACAGCCTGTAATGAAGTTAGGCACAAATCTCGGCTCTCTTGATTTCCTTTTCTTGCCGATATCAATTCTTCCTTTGCCTACCTAAGGCAGAGCAAATAAAATACCGAAAGGTATCGAGTTTCAGCAACACTTCTGTATTGTAAAAATATTTCCTCTCTACTATTTCTGAGATATTTATAAGCAGCTAGAAAAAATAAATCAAGCTGCTCTGTTTCTCCTCCTCAACTGCTTTCATCTTAGTATTTGTGTAGCATTCACACACTCGGGATAGGGAGCTATATCTGAAAACTCTTGTCAGTCTGAAATACATGTTGGATCTGGAATAAAAGTGATGGACTGAGTAGGAGTTGATATTTCAAGCTTTGGTTCTGTTGCATCCTGATAATAAAACTAGGATGCAAAGTTGCAGTTGACTCCATACAGATGTTTGAGTTTTCAGAGTGATGTTCTGTCCTTGAGATTCTGTGGTGGCAGATGGAATTGCAGGATGAAGAACATGATTGATTTTCCTTTCTTGGTTTCTCTCAGTGATTAGCAACTGAGACACCTTCCTTCTGACCAGTACTGTAATAATGGAAGGTAGAAGCCAACACGTTCAATCTCTGCTGGTTATTACTGTGGCTGCCACTACGTTTGTCTGGAAAAAGGTTTTAGGTCTGCAACAGAAGGAGATGTCCATAGCTGTGAGGAGCCTGAGAGGGCTTGACTTCAGGCACCAAACTGTTCTGCTGTCTCTCTGCTCCTGCTCTATGCATAGACCACTGAGGAGGTGAGTGAAAAAGCTGCTCTGTGGATTAGTGTTTCATTTTTCAGGCCTGTCAGAGCAATTTTTTCACATGCCTTATATTTTAAAAGAAAACTGGAAATATTTCAGGATTGGGAGTATACACAGTCTAATCTGTATAATTGCTGTCTGACAATATGAAATCAGTTCTGAATGTATATCATTCAGTAAAATAATAATTACCATAGCAACACGCACTACTTCTGAAACACAGCTCATCTGTACAACAGCCCAGAAACAGAAAGCCTCAACTCTTCACAGAGCTCTAAGACCAATTAGTGAGATTTCCTCCCCTTTTTTTTTTCAAAACGCTGTATCTGAAAGAGGCCAACAGATGTCAAAAGGTAAACAACAATCAAATGTTGTTTCCATAGTTTAGCCTTAATTAGGGATAAATCAGTATATTGTATGTCTTTATATAGAGAGAGATTATAGCTGACTTTTTTGCATCAAAGTGCGGCAGAGAGAAAATTATGGGTATCATTTTGGTGATTCTGAAATCCTACTCGCACTTTGTTCAGATAAAATACATTCTGTGAACATTTCCTCCAGGGTTCCTTTTTTGCTGTTACTCTTCTTTTGGTTAAGAATAAAGCTGTCCAGCAGTCATCCACAGGGACTTTCTGGAGTCAATTCCACTGCAGGTTAGAAAGCAAGGATCTAATATGAATTTTAAATTATGCTCCTTAAAATATAGTAGGCCAGGTAGAGTAATGATTTTCTCACTTTCATGACCATCAATAACATAGATGTGTTTTGAAAAGGACAGAATAGCTTTCTGTAGATGTTCTTAGAAAATTAAGAAAAATGCTTCATTTTTTTCCTCAGATGACTAAGTTCAGAGTTCTTAGTAACAAAATGATTTAAAATGTATTTGAGAGGAAAAAGTCTTGTCTAGGGAAGAATACAAAAATAGTAGTGGTATTAGATGCAGAAATTCTTCTCTGCTGTAGTTTGAAATGATAGAAGTAAGGATAAAGAGACCTTGCCCTGCAGGGACTAAAAAGCTGCTCAGCTGAGGATAGATGGCTACACTAAAAACAGCTTTCTTTCCACAGTGAATTTGGAAGTCATTTTGTCCATAATATGAGGCCTGTGATGTATTGTCTTTTTTACATGAGGAAGGGAAACTATTTTGAAGGCTTAACTTATTTATGAAAGAACTTACTAGACATGCAGTGCATTTTCTACCCACTCATAAACAATAATAATTCAGGATATTTGACTGGAAAGAGGTGCTAAAACCTTCGGGGTGTCACTTAATCTACTTCTCAAAAACTAGGGAATGATGCAAATGACTCTACTATAGTCTTCATTGTTAGCTTCCATAAGGTGTTCACTCCATCAGGGGAAAAAACAGCTTTCTACTTTCTAATGTGGTGCAAAGGCGCTAACAATTAGATCTAGAGACACTTGCATTTGTGGTCCTTCTGCAGAGAAAGTGCCCATGTTTTGTGCCCTTCAGTGAGGGATCTGTCATGGACCCCACTCTCATTTTTATTGACAAGTTCTGTAACACCTCAAGAATGTAGAGTGGCTTCATATAGAGCAATTTAATCGATTTCCATTTTTTTAATAAGAAGCTTATGTTCAGAGAATTGAATTATTTCTTTGGCTGCCTGCTCCGTGTGTATACAATACAAATACATGGAAGGAACAGAAAATTAATTTTCTCCAGATGAATGCAAAATAATGCCATTTTCACCAATCTGTTAATGACTTAAAATAATAAGGGTCTGCATTTTCAGCAAGCAAGGTGTGTGTGTGTGTGTGTGTGTGTGTGTGTGTGTGTGTGTGCAAATGAAAGTGCTTGCTTGCTAATTCTCCATGTGTTTTATTCCTTGTATTTTTATCTGGGACGTTTCTGTGTGGAGGAGTTTCTAGTTTATGGTCGCTTAGTTTTACAGCAGCAACAAAATCCAAAATCCTTTGGAAGGACTCTTTTTTTTCCAGGAAGCAAGAACATGTTTATATGTGCAGTTCAGATTGCTTCTTTATTCATTTTTTTTCCCCTAGCCTTTGCTTTCTGTGTTTCCATAACAACAGGAAAACTCTTTTTATAGTGCCTTATTATTTTCCAGTAAAAGACATGGTTTGTCTCCGTTCTCTTTCCTCTGTTTTTGGATTGATATTGAAATGGGTACAAATTGGAACAGATAACATAAAGAACAGTTCTCTTTTTCTCTCATCATAGAGTGTTGGGAAGGTATTCATAGGTCAGACTTGCTTCTGACTTGCTGTAATCATATCCGTTTTTTTCTGGGGAACATGTTTGTGATCTTCACATTTTCCACTGTTTTTACTTCTTATTCTGTAGACATGTATCAGAGTAATCCAGCGTTCAGCCAAAGAGCACCGAGAGGGCTTGCCAGCGCTGCTCTGGGCTTCACTGATGGTGACTGCTGGAGGAAGGTTTGATAAGCTCAGGGACACTGTCTGCACGTTAAGTCATACTCCTAACGGTCAGTCTGGCCATGCCTTTATCAGTGCAGATTTCATCTGATGCACCTTTTGGCAGAGCTTTCTGAATAAAAAGGGCTTTATTTTGTTATTTTTAACCACAGTTGTCAGCTTGAAAGCATTAGTTTAATTTTTGTGTGTGTGTGTGTGTCTATATCTCTAGAGAGATCATTAAGGACATGAAAGATAGCACATGCATTTTATGTCTTTTCTTTCATTCCGCCTTCCCCCCCGGCCCAGCTAAAGCTATCCTCTATTGCTATTTCTAGTTTAAATTTATTTAAAGCGTAAATGCGGTAAAGAGCATTACATTTATATAGCAACTCTGGATTTCAGCTTAGAAATCATATAGTAATTATGAACAGATTTTTTCCTTATGCATATCTCTTCTTATTTTTCAAATATTTCTCACCACATTATCAAACTGTTAAAATGAAGGTTTGGTAGTAGCTGAAAGAGCTTTCTTCCCAGATTTTTGTGGTGCAAATTCAAATATATGAGCAAGTGGTAACATCTGCAAAGTGCAGATGTATCCTTGTGTGCAAAAACCAAGTTTGATTTTTATTTCTAAAGACTTATTTTTGAAAATTTACTTCCAAAAGCTTTATAATAGCCACAGTAAATAGGAAGTATTAGGCAAAAAAAGTATTAGGCTAGTCATTTTGGAAAGTTACCTGGCAAGATATACGCTGCATGTGAAGGTTACTACAAAGAATGGCTACACCATTTACTGCCCACTTCTCATTTTGGTGCGGAGGACTGCAAATCACACTGTTAAGCTGCAAGAAAATGGGAGGCTTTTTCTTTAACAAACTGCATTGCAAGGTTCCAAAGGATGCAGATCTTCATTTCACATGGTGTTAAAACTCTTCCTTTCTTGCAGTTCTATAAACTTTTGTATACTTGATATACTTAGACATTTTAATGTCATTTAAGTTGCTATGTTACTGAAAGCCTCAGTACTGGACGTTGGTACTGATCCTTAGTCCTCACCCCATTTTATTTGCTGCTTTCACTGATTTCATTAAGTATCTCTAGATGAGGATTAAAAAGATGGGTTGGAGGTCACATCATCCTCGCCAACTTGTAATTATGTCCCTATTATCTCTAAAATCAAGACTGATCTTATTAAGTAAGGAGATTTCCCTCCCACTCCCTTGCGTATGCTAACCTGATTAAGACAAGGTCATTCTCAAATTCTTTAAGTTGCTTGAACTACTTGTTTTTTGTCATACCCTAACAAATATGTTGCTTTCTGGCCTCTGTAAGTAGGTGCCCTAAGATGTAACAGCTCTGTCTCCTTTGCCTTGCACATTGGCCTGATATCATGAAAATTGATGTAGTTCGCTGCAGTCTCCAGTTTTATTAGTGGCCTTTTGGATTAGCCTTCTCATGGATCCTGGGCCAGAAGTGTGCTGCTTTGTCCTGGCTTCGTTCCAAGGCAGTTTTATCCTCTGTTTTTTCATTATTTCCTTACTAACAACAACAAAGCACCTAGGTATGTACGTTCATCAGTCTGGCAGAGTTCAGAGTTACTCTGCCACCAGGGCATCCTGGCAGACATCTCAGTACAATTTCAAGAAATTGGATTTCAATTGCTTCAGACCTCTGCTCTTAATCTTGTTTTGTTTTGTCTTGTTTTGCTCCTTTAGAAATTTGCAAAAAAAAAAGTATTGTTTGGGGCTATTTGGTCTATGATTTCTGTGCTGCCTCATGCATTGTATATTAAGCTGCATGGAAGTCACCTTTAAGAGGATTCCTTTTCCCAATTCTCCAGCACGTCTTAAATAGAGGCTGCAGTAGGTATGCATGAAAGGTCACCCTTCAAAGTACAGATTTCCTGTCCAAAGTGGAAGAGCAACACCAAACCCCTGAAATGTGCTAAGAGAATTACTGCTGCTTCTCGCTTCTGCAGGAAGCTCTTCAATAAATTAAGTTTAGAACGTGTCAATGGAACTGTTGTCTGCCCCAGGGCTGTACATCTTCTTGACATCTGAGTCATGCTCGTTATTTTTTTTTCTGGATATAGTATCACATCTGAAAGTTTTGGGCAATCAACTAGAAGCAAATTAATAAGAAAAATTTGGCTGATTTTTCCTTTTTGCGTTACTAACTATTGTCTTAAACGGTAGGTGTCTGTGTTAACATGAAGTGTCCTAAGCTAAAACATTGGCAATTTACCTGTAGAGACATGACATTAGTAATTATTAATCAGCAGATGCAATATGAACATTCTGTGCTGTTTTACATGTGTTGGAGGTGTTGGATGCATTTACAGTAATTATGTATTTACAGTTAAAACAAAAATTGAAAGAAAGAAAGATGCAGGATCCTGATCACAAAATGTCCTGACCTCCTCTTTTGCTTTTGAGAAATAAAGCAGGTGTTTTTCTCATGATATAGTTGCACCAGGTTTATATGCAATTATTCCCTCTCCCCCAGCACTGTCAAATGTAGGTATTGCACATTTCCAACATAACAATGGAGTCTGTTAATTCCTTCTGATTTTAGTGGATAAGTTACAGGATTTTGAAAATCAAGTCTGCTACTTGGTGCTATCTTATATTGCCAAATTTTAGACAAATTTAGAATGTGAAGGAGATCAAACATCTTTTAAAAGATTCATTTTGTCCTTGTTCCAGTGCCAAGTCTGGGGAGAAGTGTGCGTGTTTGAGAGGAAAGTGAGACTCTCACTGCTTTTATGCAAATTATTGCTTGTTTTAGGGTTTTGCAATTTTTCTTTTACCAGAGATTATTCAGCTCCAGAGCCTGATGGACCTATGACTTTTGTCATTAATACAAAGTTTAGTCAAAAAAAAAAAGAAAATAAATCACTTTTTCTTATGAGTGAAATTCAGACAGACAAACCCAGCTGTTGCTTTTTAAAATAGCTACAGATGTCCTCAACAGCAAAGGGTCTTCACACGTTGCTATAGCAACAAAAAATTCAGTAGAAATTTAAGATTAGATATTGCTGTTTTCTTTTTCTTTTCAAAATTTCCATTTCCACAAATCATTTGCTTTTTAAAAGAAGAACTTGCAAGTTCATTAGAAAAAAAATGGAGTAATTAATTTCAACTTATAGTTTGTGTCTACAGCTTCTGTGTTACAGGAAGCATCATCTAACTTTTTAAAATCATTGTCCAGTATCAGTTTGATATGCTTCATACTACCTGCATTATGTTTTTCATTTTTCTTAGTGTGGGTCATCTGTTAACTTATACACTTTTTAACTTCTCTTGAAAGTGTGTAAACACATTTTCCAAGGAAATAGTTGTTTTGATGCTGAAAGACTGGAAATGTAATGAGAAATTTATTCAGCTGCTTTGTTTTCTGGTCTTCTGGCTTGAAAACATAAATACTTCTCCTGTGATTAATGAATTGCTTTAGTAAGTGTCAAATCACCCAATTCTTTGTTTTGTAGCAGTTTCTGCATCGTGCACAATTTGCATTCTGTGTATTGGGCTTTGGTTCTCTGTACTAAATCCAGGATTGACATGTATGACAGTAAGGCAAATATTTCATTAGAATAGGTTATCATTTTGGATCCTTCTTATTTTTATCATCATATCTGCCCCTCAGACTAGAACAAACTAGAACTAACTTGAGTGGCAAATCATTATTCTTTTCATGCTACTAATACTTTACTTCTCTTGCCATTTTTTCCTCTCCCTTTGACTGACAATTTAAACTTTTAAATTGCAGGTTCTTTGGGTCAGGAAGCATATTCTATTATGCACATAAAGATCATTTGAAATTCCATTGGAATATAAGAAATGGCAATCCAGATACTAAGCCTTGTAGTATACACCAGGATAATTCTGTGCATTCCTGTGGGACTAGAGTGAGGCGAAGGGTGGTGGTAAGCAAGCCCTTTGTTGCAGTCAAGTAACCACCGTCCATTGCTTTGTGCTTTGCTTTTGGTACTGCTTTAGCCTGCTCAGTCTGTGTATTTTCCTTCTAACTCTGTTACTTTGTGTGCACTTTGACTGTCATGGAAGTGACTAGAATATTCTTGAAAGGGATTCCACAGTTGGGATTCTAGTCACTGTCACTTGACGAACTAGACAATGGAGTGGCAGGAGGAACAAAGCAGGAACACGAGAGCTGTGTCAAGTCGCATGCGAAGGTAGAGCAGCTGCCAGGAGAGTGAAAAGGCAGGATAAGAACCAAACACACCGTTGTGTTTGTTCATCAATGATGTGCCCTTGTATCTGAACTTGCATCAAAAAAAATACCTAAAACCTGGAAAATCAACTTAAGCAGTATGGGGACTTAAGTGGAAACTGCTGAACTCCTCTCAGTTCTGCCAAAGGGTAACATTTACTGCAGAAGCAATTTTGTGCATTTGTGCCGGTTAGTTCATTGGACTTCAAGTTCCCATGTGAAATTTGTCTTGAAAATTTGTATTATTAATACATTTGAACTTATTTCAAACCTGAATCATCTGAGCCAAAATAGGTCACCAAAGATCAACATGATGAATCTGCAGCAACATGGGCCAACAAAATTCCTGTGGTCATGGGCTTTTAAGCTAAATCTTCACTAATGCTTTGTTGTCACAGTAATTTGACTTCCTGTGTATATCATGGGCACATAAAGATGACAGCACATTCTCTGATCGAAGTTGCTAAAAAGTTTAACTTACCTCTTGCATTTCATCCTTATTGTGTGTTTACTTTTTCAGGACTTCAGCCTCAAATGACTGAATTGGTGCTGTTTTACATGAGAATAAACTGTTAAAAATAACAGATAATTCTTGATTTGGTGTTGACCTTACTGTTAAATAAATAAAAAGAAATAGACAAACAGTTCCAGGCCTGCTGAGTTGTTGCAAAACAGAAAATGGAAATGCATGGGTGCAAATGGAGAGAATAAAGGAAGGTGGTATGTAGGTATGTAAATGCACAGGATATTCTACTTCTTGAATAGTCAACTTTGTAATTAAGACACTCATGTTAAGCATAGGTGCACAGAGAAAATAGCATAATATGCAAAATGATTGCACTGGAAAGACCCAAGATGAGTACTGAAGTGAAATAATTAAGTTGGCGTGGATATAGCTTTCCAGGAGACCTCTTCTGTCCTCTGCTAACCATTTTTTTTTCTCCAGAATTTTTACTAGCTTCTGTGTTCTTTATCAAATATTCATGAGCAGCATGGATTTTTCTTTTTAAATTTTAAAGTCCCAAACCTACTTAATGATTTCTTGTTTTTCCAAGTATACAGAAAACCATGACTAATCTGAGAGGTTTCCATCAGTGTCTGATCTAACTTACATTGTGGTTGTCCATCAGATACTTATCCCTGGCATTTAATTAAAATACTATCCTATCTGGAAAATATACCCGATGGTATGAAATTATAGCTTCAACTCATGTTACCATATTCATTCAGTGGGACCTTGCCCAACACTTAGTAAATAAATCTAAATGGGTGTGAGATTTTTCAGAGTGACTCTTCTGGACTGAGTGCCTGGCTTACCATTATTCAAAATCAAGATTTAAAAAAAAAAAAATAAGTTGACCTGTTTTATGATAAAAACGCCTGTGAGTATAATTAAATTGAATTCTGTGCTTAAAGTGACCCTCTGATTCATGGGCATTTGCAGTAGAAAGAACAAAAATAAAATTAAAGACTTATCTGAAAGGTACAGTAATTAAGTCTCTCAGTTTTGATTATTACCTGCTGTGATGAGAACAGTGGAAAGGCAAAAGGATGTTGCTCAAGCAAAAGGCTTCCAGCAGAATATAATGTAGCTATAAAGATCTGCTTACATGGAAGAGGCTTCTTTAGGGGGACTTTTTTTCTTTTTAATTGCATAGACCAGCTCTATAGGAACTGAAATCACTATAAAAACTCAATACTGGTAGCATCTGCTTTTGTCAAGCGTTGGCTGCTCTTTCCATAGGTGTTAAATGAAAACTTGAGCTGGGGAGGCCCTAGACCTGAGAATATGGTGCGTATTTCACAGGAAGTCAATATGCAGTTTGGTGCCTGTTTTGAATGATTAAGCCATGGAACGAGTTCCAATCCTAAAAGCATGCCTTCCCCTGGCTTTGGACTAAGGGCTTGATTAGATTTTTCATCAGTTATCTAAATTTCCAATGATTTCAGTGGAAGTTAGGACATACAAACATCTTTATGACCAAGCTTTAAATTCTGTAGCCAGAAGACACACTTATGTAGGACAGGCACAGGAGGGGTACCCAACACTGCACAATGTTCCTGCAGGTTACCTTACGAGGTTAATTAATAAGGGCTATGCTCTGGGGATCCTCTGTCTCCTGAATTACCCTCTTTCCTTTTAAGGAAAAGAGGTAAGGGAAATTTCACGTGTCTTTAATAGAAGAGAAAAAAAACTAGAAAATAGGGCTGAAAAACCTCAGGAAGTCATTCAGTTCATCTTTCTCCCTCAAGGTAGAGCTAGCTAAATCTAAACCATATCCACCTAGTACTTTCCTGACCTGCTCTCTAATTTTTGGTAGGGGAGATCCCACAACGTCCTTAGCAGTCAGTCTATTCCAATTCTTGACAATTTTATTTACAGGTGGAAACTTTTCCTTACTGCCTATTCTAAACCTCGCCCATCATAATTTTCTCTGCCGCTGTTCCTTTTTTTATGCAGAAAACATTATGTCTTGATCTACTTCACCCTTGTGCATATGAGCTATCATGTTTCCTTATATGCCATTATTTCCCCATAGGTCATTGCTCTAAACTTTCTATATTTCCGTTCTTCTCTGGCATTTGTACTTTTTTAATGAAGATCTCTTACAGCTGCAGTGGTTTGGGTGTCCTCTGACTGGAGAAAAACAAATCAGACAAGAGGCACTGCTCCTAGAGCTCAGCAGGGACTAGAGAACGGCACTGCTTGAGTATTCTTTCGGTGGGTAACCGCTGCTTTTGCAAGGCACTTCATTTTCAGAATATATAAGATAATAAGCGGCCTGCGAGCGTATGCAGCCCTGGAATTCACTTGGGGGGCTCTGTTGATGTCATTAGCTTGCGAGTGGTAGCAGAGGCCCAGAAGTGAACTGAGGCGTATATTCTTCTTTGGCCATCTGTTGTTTTTAATCACAGCCTTCAACTTTTTCGTATTTTGATCGTACAATATAACAGCAACTCCTGCTAGAGGAAATAGTTTATCCTGGTCGGCTGTTTTAAATAAAACCTTGAGAGGTTCTCCCCGTTTATAATCAGTTCTTCAGACTTGGACAACACAAACTACAGGTGTGATCAGATGAGTCAGTTTAGGATGAGTGAGAGGGATACGGGACAGGGAGGGGTGAGAAATTATTGATGTCTGATACCTATCTGCCACCTCAGTTCCTTGTCAAAGGCTTTGGGAGGGGGTGCAGAAGGATTTGCTGTGCTGATTTAAGGCTGCTCACCAGTTATTTCTGCTGTTGGTCTTTCTCATTATTTTGCTTTAATGAATTCCAGAGAATAGCTACAATGAAAGAGAAATTCTTGCTGACTTGAAATAAAATATACCCATATGTTAATCTCTCTAATGAAGGAAATGCCTTAGACGATCACATTATTTAAAAATGTTTTAAATTTTTTACTGATGTAGTAGGAAGCAAACAAAGTAATCTCAATTATTCTGTTCAAAAATGTACTTTTTTAGGGGTAGTATTTTTGCTGAGTAAGACAGTCTTGGAAATGTCCAAAACTGATTAGTTAAGATTTCACTTGTGTTATTAAATGTTCTATTTCCTTGCAGACCTCCTGTAACCATTGCTGAACATCAAAGAAAAGCTTTGATCATTTATGTGTTAAAATCAGTAAGATTTGCCATTGTTTACCATTGGGATCCCATTAAGATCAGCATAGGTACTGGAAAGGGCACCTATATTCCTCCTTTCTTCCATGTGGAATCCCCTTTTCATTGTATCCTGGGCTCTGATGGGCTGCTGTGATGCAGATTAACAAAATTTTCATTGTTTTATTTATTTTAAAAAAGGTGGAACAGGGAGACAGAAGCAGCAGTTTCTCTAAAAAAAAAAATATATATATATATATATATATATATATAAAAAATAAATGTAGCCTACTGGATCAGAAACCTGAAGAAAATATATATTCTCCTGTCTTTTCTAAATTAAGCTCACTTTTTTTCCTAATATAATGGTGACTCATAGCTAAAAGGCAGAAGAGACACATGAAGAATTGAGCAATACTGCATTGTTCTTGGCAAACTATGCTAAATAGCAAGAATTAATGTAGAACTATAAACCGGAGTCCCAGGCAACTTTATTAGATTTTTCAGACTTCACAGGCTCTCCTGGAGGGTAGGGGTAAGGCTCTGGCTCCACTCTCCATAGCAGAGCTGGGGCCATTTGCATTTTTCGGTGCTTTGTTTTCCCTTTCTTTGTTTTGTGGTTGCTTGAGCTTATTAATCTGTTTTATTCTCGTAAGCATTTTCCTTTGTCACCATCTAGTCCATATGAAAGTGCATGAATGCTAAGGCCCCAGCCTCGCTGAACATTATTTGGGTATCATCAATCGATTTTACAGCTCTTTTAAGTACCTATAAAAATATAATTCAAATGAATGATTTCAGAAAAAAAACATGATGTGGCTGAGTATGTCACCTAGCCCTGATCAGAAAGAACAGGCAAAATGTTAGAGAGCTTTTGTAAAAGGGTGAGATGTTTTATCACCAGTCTCATTGTTTTATAGCAGAGCTCTAAAATGTTATACTCATTTAATATCCCTGGTCCCTGAGGAGTTCCCATTGCTGCCTTTGAATTTTCTGTATTTGATTTGGCTACAGTTTATTAATCTAATTTGAATGTGGTTTTTAGTTTTGAAATACGGAAAGCAAAGCTAATAAATAATAAATATATGTTTAACTTAAAAGCAGTGTAGGACTGAAATACCTCCTTATACACACACAGAAATCTGTGATGTTTTACACTTGTGAAGCTTTTCTGGGGATTTCTCCCGCCCAATATTGAAGGAAAGACTTGAGTTTGATTACCCAAGGTCATTCTTGTTGCTTTCTGGAATTTTGATCATCTTCAACTCGTGCCAAATCAAACCCCTAACTTTTTGTTCCCAGTGACTTCAGAAAAGATCAGGACCTATATTTCTCTTCCAACACCCCTGTAGTTTTTCCATCTGTTTTCTCAGTAATATTTAGAACAATATTTGTGACTAATGGATGAAGTGGGGGGAATTTTTTCTTCCTTTTCTGTCCATTATTGGAGCACCTGCATAACAGTCTATCCCACCTGAGGCACTGATATTCCTAGTTTATGACCACAGCTCTCATTTTCTCATTTTGCTGATATGAGATGAAAGAAAAGAAAGTCCTGCGGCGTTGTGGAGGACAGGAGCTGAGAGAAGCGAGGAGAAGGGACAGTGCATTAAAGTGGAAAAAAAAATTAACCATTTTTTCAGAAGATGGTCCGGAAGAACAGGTGGAAAAGACACCTAAGCTTCAGAGTACTTATCCAAAGGTTTAAGGTGTAATAAAACTATTTGGCAGCTGGCTGAATGGATGGATGTCTAGAGATTAAATGATTTGCTGGAAGAAGTGTCATTAGTCAGAACTGGGAACAGTGTTTAGCGTCTTGTGTTACGTCTTCCCATTTACTACTGCTGTGTTGTTATAACTTAAATCTTGCTCTGATGGTAACTTGTACTATCTCTGAGCTCAGCTGGTGTCCCTAATCTTTCTTTTCTTGATATAATATTATTTTCAATCTAAAAAATTGCTGTTAATCACAGTTGTGTCTTTCCTGCTGATGCCATGCATCATTAGGAAGCCCTGGTGTGCCACCTCTGGTTTCCTTTGAAAGCTCTCTGGCTCTACTTTTAATAGACTTGACTGCAATATTAGAAAAAATAATTCGTTGTTTTTCGGTATGGATTCAGCATACAAGTCTTTTTTTCCTGGTACTGATGGTTAGCACTCTTAGTATTCACATGCCTCTTGTTATGATCTGCCTAAATTCTCTCTCTGCTTCCCCTTCTCCTCATCTTCTATCTCTAAGAAAAAGTTGGGGTTTTGTCCCAGTACTGAATAAAAAGTACAAAATTAGCATATTTTAAATAAAAGACAATAAAAGATCATTTTAAATAAAAGACAAGAATCAATTAAAGGATCTTTGGTTAAATGGAGGCTGCATTATCATCATAACCAGCCGATAAGTTTTCACCTGTGTGTTGGTTTAGCTTTTTCTAGTAAAATAAAAATGTGATTTAGCTTTATTGCTGATGATGCAACTGGAAAATGTTATCTTTTCCTGCCATTCTTCCTTTGTTTTACATGCCAAATATTGCTTTGTGGGCTTTTTATTTGCCTGCATTATTGCTAACAAGGCTGATAATAGGTCCCTTGTGTTTTCTTTCTCTTTTGTGGATGATTATGGTTAGCAACTTTGTCACGGCTTGGAAAATAGCCTCAATAGACTCCTTGGTTAGGTTGTGCTTGTAGCTCTGTTGCCCTCTGCTAACATTAACTGTCTGTATTAACAATGTTTTAGGAAATGAGGTATGTTTGTCCCAATTACTCTTGATGTATGCAGTATGAGGAGAGGATATATACCTGGCCTTTTTGGATTGAAAAAGGCCCTTAATTCTATGGGTAATCATTAACCAGAAATACGTTGGCTGCAAATAGAATAGGGCCGGTTGCTGATTTGATAAATATGGGGAATTTTACCTGGCCAGCACTTTAGACAATATAACCATTTCTCTCCAAAAGCTCCCTGTTTTTTATGAATGTTTTGATTTCGTATTCTGCCTGTGCATCAGTCACTTCCTGAATATGCATTACCATTGTAATTGATAGTGTGACTCTTAAGAACCTCTCTTAACGGCTGATTATAACAGAGCCACTGCTCCAATCGAAGAAGCTTTGAGCCTACTCATCACTGCAGTGAGTCAGTCCCCATCGCGTATTACCTACATGCAGCTTCAAACAAGTTCTGTTGTGTTTGAGGAAGGTACCTTCTGATCTGAGTGTGTTTTTGCCAGATTCTGATTTAACCTCCAGATAATGTGTTTCGTTTGCAATTGTTTATCTTCCATAGAAATAAAATCAAAACCTTTACACATACACTCTGTGATTCCATATTTCACCTTATGTGAGGTAGACAGAAGCCCAGGCACTAGGCCAAGGCAAAACAATGACACTGGTTTTCATCACGTTTTGCTTTTCATTCTGCTCAGGTTTGTGTTGTCTATAGGCTATTGCATGCTGCCTTGTTGCCTGATTTTGCCTGACAATTTTTTTCTTGTATTTAGAGCTTGCCTGCCTGCTGAAATGGTCACCAGATCAATAATAAACTTATGGGAGAAGACATCAAGTTTCTTTAGTATCTTTGAGGGAGAAAGATGATGTCATGTTATTCTTGCATTAACTGTAATGGATTGGAGCAGCAGCATTACTTCTGATGTGGGGCAAATGAAAGGATTAATTCAGCATTGCTCATAAAAAATAAAATGCAGCAAGCAAGATTAAAAAAAAAGACTAATTTCTGTTCATAAACAGAGCTGCAATTTATGGTGAAAGACTAGGTTTAGAATTTGTGTTGAAAAGTCCATGGTAGAAAACAGTTTCTTTAATCTTAGGAGATTTACTTTGTTATGTCATTACGAGTTATAAAAGGTGACAGCTCTTATTTTCATTTGACCTTATAACAGTGATTGGAGTATATATATAGATTTGTTTTTAAATTGTGCTGGAAATAATTTTAGAACATGTTTTCCAAGTTTTAAATAATTCACTGTACCTTTCAGAGACTACAGCACGCTGCAGACTTGTTTGAGAATCAATCCATATAGCCTTTGTGCGCAGAAAGAGCTATATATAGATGCATACTGCAGGGAAGCTGCATGTTATGCAGTCTCAGGACCTGCTTACCCAAAGCAAAAGCCACGTTCTTTTTCTTCTGAGCTTGGTCACTCATGTAGTGTATGGCATATTCAATACAATGGTATTAGTAAAGTCATAATGCAAATTTTAAGTAACTCTCTGGACCAGAGGAGTTGGGAAGAGAAGCCAAGGAATGGGGAATAGAGAGCAACAAAAAGACCCAGGTTGCTTGAGCTTGCTGGACAGTTTGCGTGTTATGGCCCCTTCCTACAATCCAACAAATGAGGAAATGTTAGATGCCTTGATACTCTAATACCTTGACAAGAGCTAAAATTGTTTTTTTCTCCCTTCTTTTTCTTTTTTTTTTTTTCCTCAACCTCTCCAGGTTTTATTTTTCTTTCTTTTTTTTCTACCCTTTCTTTTTACTCCCCAGAGATGGTACAATTTTCAGCATTTCTTACTGTAAATAGCTCCATATACAAAGTGAAAGGTGAAATATAAAAGGAAAGCTGTTTGGCTTAAGCCTGTGTTGCTATAACTACTGCAGCATTAGAGTGTAGATCTCTCCTCCTCATTTGTGGGCACTGTTCCCTTTGTGATCGATTATGGATTTCACATTGGTGCTGTTCCCTATGATGTCAGTACATAGAGGGAAAGTCAGATGTTCCCTAAATTCGCACCTGTACATAGGCAGGCAGAAGCATGTTATCCCATCGGTCATTCAAGATAGATATTTGTGGATGTATCCTGCTATTAGGCCACAAAGAACATAATCTCAACTACAGCTTGATGTACTTTGTCAAGCATTGTCAGGATAGCTTCTCTCCCTGTTGTTTTTCATGTTTTCAATGCTTTGTGAGGGGACCTCTTAAAAACAATAGGCATAGAGGAGAGATGGACATGGGTAAGTGTGAAGCTAGATTTGTCACTGTGAAGTAAAGAGGACAGATGACTCTCCTTTATTCTACCTCAAGGCAGGAAGAAATATAGGTAAGGGAGAATGGAAAATTTAAGGGGTTTAAGACTATAACTTGCTCCTAGATCATTAACTAGAAGATACGGACACATGCTAAATATCATAATATTGATTAATAATGCTAAATAGTAGTTCCAAATTGACCCATGGAAATCCAATTCCATGCCAATTTTTAAAAATAATGTGCTATACTTGGGAGGAGAGCTGTTGATTGCTTTTCATAACTGTGATTCCTGAAGGTGGGTAATAGCAGGCTCAGAATTTTTTTAGACAAAGATTGGAAACAGAATGTTTTACAGCACCAACCTGTGGGGGAATGTCTAAAAGCTGCCACTGTGTCTTTCAGGAAAGAACAACTGAAAGCCCTAATGTATTTTATTTGTCTTTCTGTTCTCCAACCCTATAAATAATTCAGTTCTCTTGGCTTAACTACTGCTGGCAACTGTTATTTATTAAGAATGACTGAAATAACTATGCAGCTTAGTAGAACAGAGCGCATTTGGGATTTAAGCGTGAAACAGAGTGCCTAAAACATTTTGATTATTCTTTGAAGAAAACCTCCAAAACTGTAATGCCGATAATCTTTGCACTTCTGCAAAGGACAAGTGACAATAGGAGTTATGATATGACCTTCTGCAGGAGGTAGAGGTTTATTCCTATAACAGAGCACACGTTGGATCTTGGAGCCCCTTTCCCCGCTCCAGCATCTTGCTCTGTGTGAATCAATGTCACTAATCTAAAATTTGAGGTTCCCATTATATCCTTAGTTTGCCTTAGTGCATAATGTTGGAATATGTTTTTTGTTATATGTTCATCTGTAAAAACTATTCTAAAATATGCTGTGTAGGCTTTCCATATTTGCTTTTCAATTTGATTATTTTGCACGTCATGCTCAAGAGAAAGATAGGGCAAAACAGCAATGGTGTTTTCTGGTGATCAGAGCTAGTGACTGAACTGCAGTTCTTTGCTCCTGGTTTTGGGTTAATTAATAATATCCAGCTCTTCTTGGCATTGTTCATTATTAGTTTGGAAATTGCTTGCCAAAGGTCAGTATCATTATTCCCATTACAGCCAAAAAATAAAAAGAAGGCTTAGGAAGGGCTCAGATCAGGCAGGGTATTGCTAAATCTGAACTAGAATCTGCTACAGCTGAGTGGCAGATATTTGGCTGTGCGTGTCAGATGTATTACTGCGGAACAGTAGAGTGCTCCTGCAAGTCAACTGATTATAAATGGTGCATTTGGAATAAATTTTGTATCACAATGGAGCTGACATCCAGGACTCAGGTGACTAATTATCTAATCTTGCATCTGGCATAAACAGCCAAGCCATTTGCGCGATGGGCTGCGTTTCGTGCGAGGGAGAAGGGAGGGAATGTTCTCTGCTGACTCAGTGGTCATAAATCTTCTGGGGGGTGTTTTGTTATGTTTGAAACTTCTGCAATGGGTTGCAAGAAGTTAAGCAATCAACTGTCACTTGAAAATCCCAGCCTGCAGCCTTTATTTTTTATACTTTACATAAAAACAAATATTACAGCAGAGCACAATTACTTAGGCAAGAGCTCTGTAGATTTCACTGATGTGTGATGTTACTGAAAACTTTTCATTTGAATGGGCACAGTAAATTCATTGTCTTTATCCTTTTTTTAAAGAAATCTTTCTACAATTATTTGCCATCATGATGATCATCAGTAGAGATATTGCCTCAATGTAGTGTTTAGTTTCATTTGTTTGAAAACAGATCATAAACTATAACACAGTACTATGTGTTTTTTTTTTTTTTTTTTTGTTTTTTTTTACTTTATGCCTAGTAATCAGAGGACTCAGGCATGTTAATTTGATTGGAAATAAAATAGATGCTCTGCACTCACTGATTCACACTGCACTTTTGTTTCTGGGCACATTGAATTGTACAGTCAGTGGTAAGTAAATGATATAGCTAAAATTTTAGGGGGCAAAGCTTGCCTGCTGTAACAAATTCTCTTGCAACATGATTTTTTCTAGATAATTTCACTAGTATTTTATTGTTAAGAGGTAAATCGACAAAAATTCCAGCTAAAATCCTAAAATAAAAAGAATATATGTAAACAACTGAGCAAATACTGACACGTTGTCATTGATTTTAGAAGGCATCTTATTTCAGCTGACAAAAGACAGAATTTATAAATTAAATTTTATGTATATTGTATATGCTTTTATGCTGATATTGGCACACTTTCAGATGTAAAATTAAATTACTTTGTCCAATAAGGCAGCATAGATTGAAGCTTGGATTCCTTTCTTTGCTAATGGAGCTAGTAGAAAGATATTGAATTATGCTAACTTCCAAATTGACTGAGTGCCAGAGAGAGGAAAATCAATGAAATTTTTGACATCCTGTAGTGCTTTGAAATAGGCCCCAGTCTAGCAGAGAGACGCGCTATGTGAAGATTGTTGTTGACATTGCATTTCCAGTTAAGAAATGTGTTTCTCTGGATAAGCATGCATAGAATCATAGATGCGGTCTTCATTACTGCTCCAAGTACTGCTGTGCTAAATAGGCACTGATGGGCTTTTGGAATACTAATCAAAAGATGATTGGATAAAATATATGTATGTCACTCAGTTATTAGATATTTCTGTTTGAGCAGAGAATGCAGCATGTAAATAAAATAATTTGTGTTAAAGACAGCAACAGAAAACAGAAGGACATTTTATCTCGGTTTAACTTCACTAAAATGCTAAAAGTCAGATTTATGGGTGATTCCAACAAATTGATTTTGTCTAATGATAGAATAAACATAGCTTATATGACTGTAAGGTCAGTCTTGCATGGTTGAGCCCTAATGGTCTGTAATAAATGCCAGTCAAATATGTGACTCCACACGTTTGTAACTTTATAGTAATATTTTTGTAATTAAGTAAAATGCATCCCATAACAGTAACTAAAACTTGATCAAAGACAGTCTTATCCCTCAGAACCTGCTGCTCAGACAGCAGTTTTGGTCTAGAGAGGAGGGGATTAGTATATGGATACAGTCTGTGTTGCAACTGAAAATCATGGATTCTGGTCTTTCTCTCTTTTTCTGTAATAAAAAGTCTGTCTTCGCATTCCTTCAAATTCTTAGTTTATCATTCTTTTCATAACAGATGATAAAATGGGTCTCTAAAGTTCTCCAGTCCTCAAATATGATTTTCAACAGCTAACTTTTTTATTTTGAACTCTTTGATGTAATGAAGAACAATGCAACCACCTCTAGGTGATTTCACTTGAAATTTCAGGGAGCTGAGAGCCAAAACGATACATCTTGTTTCTTTTCAAGAGCTGTTCGTGGTATGGTAGATCTCTCTTGTTATTTTAAATGGCAGCTCTAATGCACAGGTAACGTCAGCTCTGCAGAGATTGAAAAAAGCTCCTAACCTCGTAACTGCCATATTGTGAGAATGAGTCAGAGGACTCACAGAAATAAGGTGCAAAGGTAATAGATAATCTATTCAGTTAAATAGTTTGGTAGGAGCTGTTTTATGTGCTTTGGTTTTCTTGCATTGTTCATCCCTTCAGAGGGACTTATCTATAATCATCAGATATTAAATCTTAAACCTTTAGATTAAGGTTTGTAATCATTAACCATCTATTTTTAATATAGATTTTAAAGCATTCATTTTTAGGTGTTTATACACAATAGCCTTCATGGCATTGTCTCAGCACAAAGATTAGAGATCTCACTTTAATTCATGTGCTGAGGATGGTATGTTAGAAGTCAAGGGCTTTCTTTAATAATCTGTATCATAAGATGAAATTTTAGTAATAGCGTTCTGAAAAGTTCATTTCAGAATCTGTTTTGCAAGGGGAACGGGACTCTTGTGATTGCACATTCATTTGTCCAGCCTCTCCCATGAACAAACGTAGTCCTGCTGGCCCATTTTAGTCAGGTTTGAAAGAGGAGTTGGAGTCTGAAAGCTACCCCAATACCTGGGCCTTTTCTGGACGCTGGTGGCAGTCTGGGCAAGAACGGCCCCTCCGCGGTAAAGGCAGGGAAGGGAGCGCTCACCCTGACGGACTGTCCGCCCGCGCCGCGGGGCCAGGCGCACGTAGCTCGTGTCTGCTCGGCCCCGCGGGCTGCTCCGGGCAGGGAGCAGATGGTGCCGCAGCCGGCAGGGCCAGGGGTGGCTGGTGCTGCTGGAGAGGAGAGTCAAGGGGCAGTGCACACATCGACAGGGCTCAGCGCACTCCCTCTGCCCTGGTAGCATCGCTCCTCCAGCTTGGCCTAACTTTTGAGAAAGAGGTTTGCAACTGTGTGCTGGGAGTCCTGAGCAAGACAGGTTCTGAAGCGTGTGCGAGTGTGTGCACGAGTGTGTGTGCGTGTGTTTGAGTGTAGCTGCCGAGCAGCATGATCTTAAGCTTGGCACCCATTGATAAATCTAGTGCCAGCTGCGGCCGGCCCCAAGGCTGGCGATTTCAGCTGCCTTCCACTTCAGCTCACTGCAGCAATGAGCTGGGATATCCCTTTGCAGCTGGGTCTTCCAAGCGGTCAGACAAAAGAATTTATACGCTGTGCTCTTGCAGACCTGCTTTCACGAGCGTCCTTTTCTTTATTTCTTTTTCAGCGCTGTGGCAGTATTTTAATCTGGCTCTCTGCCCCGACTTATTTTTTTTTTAATTAGACAGTTTGATGTGCCATGCAGCACAGCACTTTCTTTACTTCCTTGCTTATCATATCCTACCCAAAGAAATGACAGATGATGAGTGTATCACCTGAACCCTTAGTGGAATCAGTGCCAACAGATTCTGTTCTGTCTTTTCACAAATGCTTCCCATCTCATCACCAAACACGATTTCCCTGAGTTTTCCATTCATACCTATCTAGTTGTCAAAGACACTATCTAATGAGCAGAGCATCTCTGTTTTTTAATTTTTATTATTTTATTATTATTTTAATTCTAGTTAAGATATACTTACCTGCAGGATAGCATTCATATAAACTTGATCATTCTTCAATGTAGTCTCCAGAGTATCGCACTGAGTACAGTGTGAAAGGCTAAATACTTTATAAAGAAGACAATACTGCACTGTCTATAAATAATATGGGCACTGGGAGCACATGAGAAATGGGGTGTTTCTTGTCACGGTTGTGTACTGGGCGCGTGTTCCTTACAACTGCCATCACAAGGACAGATTCATTTTGAATCTGACCAGGCAGCTGTCTCTGGAAAGTCTATAGATAGCAGCTTCCTGGTGTAGCACATTTTCAGCTCCCTGAAACAGATTTATCAAGCATCTTTACTGTCTCAACACTGCCAGCTCAAATGACTTCTCAAGGAGCTTTGGTTAACGCAATCTTTTTAAAAGGTGTGTGTATTTATATATAAAATACTCTCTTTTAACTAACTCATTGAAGTAGCTAAAATCTGGTGCAGGTGTCACCGCGGGTCAGGAAAGCCACACTCCATTTGTCTGCCACGGCCGGCCTTTAAATAACATCAAAATTTTCAGCAGCTGTGAGAAGTGACAAACAGTGTAGGTGAGAGCAGACTGATGTGCACCCGGGAGAGCTGCGCTTTGCGAGTATGGAGAGGGCAACCTGCAGCGACACGAGCTGGCAAGAACATTTTCTTGGTACAATTAGAGGATGCAGAAGTAATTGTTTCAGGGCATAAGGTCTGCTAAACAAAATATTCCTTTTTGAGTCCTCTGAATCCTCTGACTCATTAGAAGTAAGAGAAACACAAAATCTTTAGTTCCAGCTCCATTTGGAAAACGTCTCATGAGGCCTTGGTACAGGCTGGGGACAAATGAGCATTATTTCTTTTTATCAAATTCTTACAAAACTTGTTTTCCGAAAAGAACTTGCAGCAGGTCACGTTAACACAGGAGTGTTCATCAAGCCGCATCACTAGTGCGATGTGTTTTGGAGGGCTGCAGTTAGCTTGTCATCCCTGTAAAACCTTTTACTAACACACAAAATTATAGCTCTTTTGGGACTGCCCTGCGCTAGCTGCTCTTAGGTCTTATTCTTCCTCTTATACTCCTGTATATGACTATATCCAATGCTTTATACTGCTTTCTTGTGGATTTGTTTTGTGTTTCAGATGCCTGAACAGCATCTCTATTCAAATCATGTTTCATTCTCACTAAAACAACCATGTTCTGTAGTTAGGGGACCCTTGAGATAATAGGAACATTATGTTTTTTGTGATACTCCTATTGTGATGTTATGTTTTTTTGAATTAGAGGTGCCACATCAATTACACTGAACCGGGATAGTCTGAGTCTGCCTACCATCGATAACACTTAATTGTGTGTTTTGGCCAGCGGCAGTAATGGGCCAGCAGCATCGTTTTTCTAGACTTTTAATCAGCAGTTGGGCTCTACTGCTCTAAGAACACAAGCATCACTGAGTTTTAAGAACTTGATCTCTTGTGTTTATTCCCTTTCGAGAAGCTTTCACTTTTCTAAAAATACGTTTACTTCAAGCAGTTGTTCTGACGTACATAAGCTGCGTGCGTCCGATGAGGTCTGCCTGTCTAGAGCTCTTGTCTGCCTTGTGTTCCACTTGGAATCTGGCATGATGTGAGAACAGGCAAGACGGAGCAAGGAAATAGTATGAATGCTCCATAAAGCAGGTATAGATTGAAACCATCTGCCGCTATCTTGCTATTTTGCTCTTTGGTTGTGCTCTTATCTAGAAATCTTCAAGTCTTTTGCGTACATTGAATTAAGCTTCCCACAGCCCTTCTCCTTCCCCAGGAAATGACATTATCATCCCTTGTTTGTAGATGAGGAATTGAAGGACTGAGTGATGAAGTGACTTGTCCAAGGTCAACTGCTGAATTAGTGGCATGGCTATGAATAGACAGTCTAGCATTCTAGCTCTCAGCATTCTGCTAAACAAGATCATGCCCTCCCAATATCTATTTGTCATAACTTAATGACTAATAACTTCTAGAATGTGGCAGAAGAATTTATTTTCAGCCAACAAACAGGTAATCCTTCCTTCTGCCAGCTGCAGAACAGCACACACCTCCTGTGTCCCTGCAACTCTGTCTGTCACGTCTTTATTTGTTGTAAAAGATGATATGAGTTGAGAACTACTTGTAGAAGAGTATTTTACCCTTTGAGCATGGCTTTCTGTTCTTTCCTGAATGCTCATTTTTGGGATAAAAACAAAGTGATTGGACCCAACTCTTCATTCCCCTCAGTATACTGTAATGAAGTAAGTGTCCGGGCAGCAGCTTGATTTCAAAAATTCATCCACTTTAAGAGAAATTATAAACTCCTGTGCAGTCTGCTATCCCTTGTTATTGAAAGACAGAAGTAATTGAACTAAAGTCCTCTCAGGGGAGAAGCGAGAGAAATGAATTTTGTGTTATGCTAATCGGGAAGAGGAAGTCATCTGTCTGCAACTGGTCACTTCACCGCTTACACTGCACAGTCCTGTAAAGGCTGCATAAGAAGCTTTGTGATGAACAAATGTCAAGGGCAATTAATTCTTTGGCAGGCAGCTGTTGTTATTAGCACAAAGATGGCCAGACATAAAAGGAAAGGCTCCATCTGATTTACTTTCTCTGTCTTTTCCATCAAAAGTGATAATTCACTGAAACCCCCATGATGAACTTCTATGCATGAGAATTTTAAATCTGCCTTCTCTTTTTAGTGGGAAATCTTATATTGAATTTAGAAAACAAAGGAATGACTGAGAGAAAATGTTTGGAAAGTCTTCATCACTCTAATGCTATCAGCAAGAGGAGAGTTGTGTGTTAAGCTGGTAACATAATAATATGTGGGCTGAGTCAAGCCCACTCTAGACTTTTTTTTTTCTCAACCTTAATTGATGGAAACTGCCCACTTCTACGCTTGATTTATTACCTTAGCCGAGTTATCCCAGGATTGCTGGGTTGCAACTGTGGGTGTTCAAAACACACCCACACTGCCAAAGAATCAGGAAGGATGTGCTTAAAACCCTCTAATTTATCTAATAACATCTTTAGTGGCTTTTTGTGTAGGTTTAGTATTGTAATGGAAATACATGCTTTGGTTAGATAAAGAGCTCCTGTGCAAAACTGCTAGCATCACCTAAGTAGTCTGTAGGGCCATGTAAATAGCACTGGCTGACTGGGGAAATGCTCTGGCTTCCTCCACTGTAAAAGCTCCTTCCACTTTTTTGGTCTGTCACTAAAGTGAAAATAGTAAAATCTAAAATTTCCAGTGTGAATGCTCTTGACAGGGCGTGCCTTGATTTCACAGATGAGGCCTTCCTACCCCTGGAAACGGAGGATCCCGGTGCTGGGGAATGTTTTCCTGTGCCTTTTAGGTCCTGTGTCTGCTCTGTAACTACTATTTTGACTTAACTCTAAGGTGTCTGCTTTGCGCAGTGGGTTGGATACTCACAAATACTCTATGCATTTCTTCAGAATGCAGTTCTTACTGAGTTGCTAGCTCTGTTGACATAATTATTATATTCCAGATATAACAACCTCTTGCTTTTGTTGCAGCACAGAAATCGTATGTAGCATGAGCAGTAACCAGCATCACTGCGCTCGAGTAGTGGAGCTAATAATAGAAAGGAAAAACCTGTTCTTTGTGAGCTAAATCAGGGCACAGAAGACTAGATAGGAAATCACCTTCCATGTGCACTACAAGTAAAGGAGGGCCCTGTGTATTTCGTTCTTGCTTGTTACTCTTGCCACCAAATATTGCTGTATGTAAACAGGTTCAGAGTTCTCCTGTTGCGCTGGAAGAGCCAGCGCTCAGACAACGGATTTCGGCACGAGTCTGCCTCGTTAGCACGCAAGGAAATATTGCTCCTGATGGTGCAAGAGCAGAACGAGTGCCTTTCTGCAAAACTGAGGGTCACAACTTGTCTCATGCTAATGAGCTAATGTTTAAGTAATTAACAGATATACCGAAGAGTAATAAATAATGAGAGTTGGAAGACCTATTTTGTGTACATTTTCTAAATCAGTTGCATAACCCTACTGTTTGTAACAACATTCATTATTAAGTATCTGGAAAATATTGTGGCAAAATGGCCTTTTCAATAAAACACTGAGTACTATAAATCTAACTGAAGTTTTTTTCCAGAATTCAATTTTTGCTGTTGAAGTGGCGGTGCATGGGTCAACCTAGGACTGCAGTTATCTATCCTGGGCAGCGTACCAAATCTGAATTAAAGTGACTCTCAACACATGCTTTTTGGGCTCCAGTGTGAAGTCTGACAAGGGTGGCTTTGTGCATAGATGTCCGTCCATTCTGGGTCTGGTTGGAGGTGCCTTGGTAACCTCCTTGCTGACCTCAGCGTTAGGTTAAGGCAGACAGGCAGGAAATATGAAGCTATGCACAAATTAAAGTACATTAAGCTTCTCTTGAATGAGAACATGTACATGTAAAGTGGCCTTGGTTTGCTATAGATTAATTAACCTTGGGAGATATCAAGCTTAATTAAGCTATAGTGTGTTAAAACCACTTTGAAAGAAATCATCCACAAGGGAGCTTAATTCACTTTTAACTTGATGCACAACAGCTTTGTACTTACATGAGTTTGCATTAACTTTCCTCAGTGCCCCTTGGTAGGATCTGGAAACTTTGAAAAGCAAGGGCGTCTTTAGCCTTAAAACTTTGAATCAGGTTTCTAAAGAAAAGCGTTACAAACTGGACAGAACAGATTTGAGATAAGTGGATAATTTACACGGAGAAAATATGTGCTAAGCAAGTATTGCGTGATAAACTCTGGAGGTGTGTTCAAGTCTTGGTTTTAAAAAGCACAGAAAGGATATGTAATGGAGCATTAAAAGCTAAAAGACAGGGGGGGAAAAGTGAAGTGAAGCTACTAAAATCCACGTGATAAGGCTGAGAAGGTCGTGCATGCAGAACTGCAACATTATCTAACAGATAAGAACCAAAATTTTGCAAGTCTTGGACAAAATTCATATTCAAGTTTATTTATAGGAAAGTTTTATGTATTACCCTAATTGCAAGTTGCCTTCTTAAATCAGATGAAAATATCTTCTTATGTTTTTCTCTTTGTTTTCTTGCTTTTCAGTAATTGTCCTTCATTTTTGGCTGCTGCTTTAGCGAGAGCAACTTCGGATGAGGTCCTTCAGAGTGATCTATCCGTACATTACTTACCAAAGCACGTGGACAATGCAGATGGGATCATACGTAAGTACCTCTGTGCACTGTAACACACAATATTCTGTTGTGTGGATCTTTCATTTACACTCTATACCAGACAGTATGATATGTATATTTTGTAGATAATTCATAGATTTTAAGGTCAAAAGTGACTACAGAGATCCATCTACTCTGACCTTTTCAATACTACTAGATTGTTCTCAAATTAGTTTCTGCTATCAGTTAGTTATATGGTTCACATGGCTCCTTTTGTAATTGAATGTCCTGTTGTAGTCTAAAAAGATCCTTGGAAAATTTACCACTGAACTAGAGAGATCTAGTGGCTAATTTCTTTCAAAGTCAAAGCTTTCTAATTTTTGAATCTTCATTTGTTTGGTTCCAGCTTTTAGCATGGAATTCTATTTCATAGCTATTTTTATAGTTTTTTTGGTGTTGTTCTGAAGTCTTTTTATTGAGTTTTGTTCCTTAAGGCCTGCTGAAAGTAGCTTTTTAGTTTTAAGTGCATTTCCATAAGGCCTAGGACTGTATCTGGTGACCTTGATTTTCTTCATAAGGACTTGAAACTATGCCAGCAAGCAGCAGGACCACAAACACCAGTTGTCTTCTCTCATTTTTACAGCAAAGACAAACATAGGTGGGAAGAGAGAATTAAGTTCTGAATAATTTCAGTCATAAGAGTTTTTATCAGGGCTTTTAATCTTTTTAATAGTATCAGTCATGATAATGTTATCCCTTTTAAAGATGTTTTGTGCTTAAAAGGAAATTTTCTTTTCTCCATTTATTTTTCTTGACTAACAAGATTTTTCCATCATCCAGCACAAAGCCATGTATCCCAAATGATTTCAGGATTCTGCTGACTAAACAGCCTTGCAAATCTTTGGGATGTTCATTATGATGTAGAGCAATATTCCTTGAATGTATTTACATGAATCCTGTCATTCCATCTGGAAAATACATAATCACTAAAGCACTGACTCTTCTTAGTTGGAGGAAAAAGAGTAAAAGATGTAAGTCTGGCTCTTTAAAGAAGCTGATTCTGGTGTACTCTGGGAGGCTTTAGCAAACCTGAGAGAAAGCAGAACATGCTATGGGCTCCCTTTCAGTATGTATTGCTGCCTCCTCCTGCTGAGCAGGTAAACAGAATAGATTTGTCATTGTTCTGGCTGAGCAGCATTCATTAATTTCAAATTGAGATCTTTGAGACTTACATAAATATTTGACAGTCTCCAAGGAAATGTTGACTAAGCCTCCAAGCAGAATATTTAATGAGTTCAAGAAAAAAAGAAAAAAGGGAAGGAAAAGAAAAGAAAACCTTCAGAAATTTCCATTTAAATATATTTAAATTTGTAATACAAGGAAGCAAGCATAGACTGATATGCATACAAGCTAGAGTAGCTAAAAATATGGGACTCCAGGCACAGTATGTTGAGGTAGAAGTAGAAGCTTCAAAGACAACTGAAAGACTTTTGATTTTGTTT
This sequence comes from Crypturellus tataupa, assembly GCA_034781795.1. Lineage (NCBI taxonomy): Eukaryota > Metazoa > Chordata > Aves > Tinamiformes > Tinamidae > Crypturellus > Crypturellus tataupa. The sequence goes on from JAWLRI010000674.1 coordinate 987,919, forward strand.
TTGGAAGGTTGGGTTAGGAGTTAAGGCTGTTTTCTTTTTGGTCAAGGAAGGTGTTCAGCTGGGGGCTCAGCATAGCAGAGGTACTTCTGAAGGAGGGTGGACTGTGTTATTTGCTGGAGATATCTAGAATATCCTGCTGGTTACTGGGATCCCTCCCCACGCCAATTTTGCTCCAGAAGAAGTCAACCATCTTTAGCAACAATACTGCCTAAACTGGATTTCCCACTAGCTGCGGCACAATTAAGCATTACTTTCTAGTGCTGGGGATTTTAGAGCAGCACTGAAGGAACAGCAGGAGGGAAATGAAATTCTCCATGACACAACCACAGTGACAGCTGACTCAGCTCTGGCTCAGTGCTGCAGCATTAACAATTGATGAGTAATTTACAGCTGTGAGGGGGTGGTTTGACTGTTGCGGGCCTTTCTCCTGTTTTAATCTTGAGCAACAATTATTGATGATGCTGACACTACGCATATTCCCTGCAGGGGAAGGTTATTTAGTATCTCAGCACGGCAAATGGGTTCACTTCATTCTTCCTTCGGAGTGACGCTCTGAATCGTAACAGCCACGTGACATGGAAATGTACGCCTTTTCCTTTGGAATATGCCTTTTAGAATGCCTTTTCTTTTTAAATATGCATCTTAGAAAAAATGGAGGAGGAATTCTGTGGGGTTCCCTCCTGGAAAATATAATTTAGATGTTTCAGGCTGTATATTTTCCATCCCTAAATATATTATGCAGCAGAGATTGGTACTAGTAAGAGCAGTAAAGGCCTTGCAGAAGAATTGATTCACCTCACTGTGCTGCTGGTTACATGACCCAATTATCCGATTTCTAGCACTTGTTCTTAAAGCTGTATGATTAAGAAACTAGGACTTCTTTTAATTATACATGTATCTTTTCATGCTTAATGGCTGATCTTGCAGACCAGGCTTGAACCACTTATATTCGTAGCTCTGCTGATAATATCTGTTCCTAGGGATCTTGGTTTCCTGATCATTATAGCCTACATCTTCATCTGGTGTAGACCTATTATTAAAACTAATAAATGCAGATTATAGATACGTCACAGAAATTCTGTGAACTGAAAGGATTCCTCACCATCTCTTCTACTTCCCAGATTTGGGCCATTTATCTTTCAGGAATGACTTACCCTCGGTGATTGCTGTTACTGGAAATCTCAACCTTTGGTTGATAGGGATGAAAAACAGATTTGGAGGTGTTCTGTTCTCTGACGTTTACTTTGTCTTTCCCTTCCTTAAACTTCAGAGTGATTGTGAAGTGCCTGAGTTTTGACATTTTAAAATTACTATTTTTCAAGAGTGGTGGTTCAGAATTTCCTTAAACTTAAGACCCCTGTAGATTTATCATTTGCTCATTCTGATTTCTTTGACCCTCAGTCACTTCAGGAATCTGGAAATAAAAGTATGAAACTTAGAAGATACCTGAAAGGGCATACTCAGAATGCAGAGGTTGCTGAAACACTTTCAGAGTAACACTATTAATTTTGGTATCTTATTTGCCGCTTTCCTACCTCAGTTTTTCAGTGAGGTGTTTGTAGTGTGGTGAACAGATAGGCTGGTGTAAAAACCATTACATCATTGTAATGGATTAGTGTTTCCATGTGCATTTTGCATGTGACACAAAACTCCACGATGAAGTCTGTCTCAGCGCCTTTGTGGTCTGGCTGCACCACCTGGTTTGGAGCTAATCTGGAGAGCAAACACTGAGGGTAACACACTTGCTTTTCATTTTCTTTCTGATGCTGCAAATGAGTTTCCCAAAGGCACAGAGGAATATTTGAGTTAAAGTGACAATGAGCCATCACTGATGAATGCTGTTCGTGGTGAGTTTGTCCTCCTCATGTTTCAGAATCTGGAATTTCCCTCCTGACATCCATCTCGATTGCTTGGCTAAAATGGTTGTGTTTCATCTTTATAATGTATGCAAGAGGAAAAAAAAAAATCCACCTAATGGCACTCTTAGCCTTTTATTTGTGTTTTTTTTGTCCTCTGCAGAGATTGAGACAGTGAAGCTAGCCCGCTTAGTTTTCAGCAAACTCCATGAGATCTGCAGTAACTGGGTGAAAGACTTCCCGCTCCAATGGAAGCCCCACCGCTACTACGAGACATCCATCCACGCCATCAAAAACATGCGCAGGAAGATGGAAGACAAGCACGTCTGCATTCCAGACTTCAACATGCTCTTCAACCTCGAGGTAAAAGAGTTTTTATGGAAGATAAATGCATATGCTGGATGCAGTTTCTGTTCTCAGGCAAGATAGACTTTCTGTGTAAATGACAATTGTACCTGTGATGGGTCTAAGAAGGATTGACTGGCAGGAGACAAACCTGGTTTTAAGTTACTTCAGTTGACATTCTCTGACTATAGGTGTGATATAGCTTGCAGTTTCTATGTAAGTTATATAGGATTGATGTCTGATGAAATGCCATCTAGCTAAACAAAGTTCGTATCTGCCCCATCCTGATGTATGCACTTCATGCAGTGGCTGAAGAGCTGATCTGCTCTCCTGCAGCAAGTACAGCCCTGCTGTAGGGAGAGGCAACTGATGCATTATGTTATCGTGTGATAAAGCAAGGCAGGATCCTCTGTGAGGCTGAAGATGTCCAGCTGTAGAAGGGAGTTGCCAATGAAAGTGAGGAAGTGGATCAGCTCACAGTTCATCATTGTTGCCAGCTGCTGCAGGGGTGGGTTTGTACTGCTCTTCTGCCCTTTTTCTTCAGAGGAAGACATCAAAGCAAGAGTAGGGAAAGGGAGAAAAAAAAAAAAAAAGATGGTTCAGTTCACACGAGTATCTGGCAGCATTAGAAGTCTGGTGGAACAAGGGCCAGCCTTAGCTCTCTTTATGTGGCCATTGCTCAAACACTCATGCTTGTTCTTCCTTCAGGAATAAAACTGTGGACATGGAGGAATGACAAACAGAAGGAAAGGGCAAGAATGTTACCACTGGGATCAGATTGCTCTATAATTGATTCTTTATTATATCCTGCTAGTTTAATAGCCATTTTCTGTGCTCTATCCAAATTCTTGCCTTTAAACCACATTAATGCAGAGAGGCAGATGTTTCCTTTGGCTGTCAATTGTCACCTCTCTTCATTCCAATTTGTATTGGAGCCCATTACTTAGAAATTACAATGTATAAATATTCTAGTCATTGAGATGGCTGTCAAGGTTGAATTGGCACTGACAGAGGGTTGGTGTGTTGTATGTATGAATAGGCACCGAAGTTATGTCTCTTGGTACTGGAGTATTGTTTCTCTGTTTGAACAGCTAAGAGGAAGCTGAGAAAATTAAATCGAAGATGAGTGATTTTGCTGTACTTGATTTGTGAATGTAATCACATTTAATTATCTGCTGAGAGGATGCATAGAGGTATTTTAAAAATAGATATCTAAGATGGTATGGATTAGATTTTAGAAAGAATGAAAGCGAAGAGTAGCTGACTTCATGTTTTAACTGTACTGGTATTTTATGAATAAGAGATTCCAATCTTGGTTTAGACTTCAGGCAAAATATATTGGATGTCCCTTTTACATGATTTCTGCAGTCACAAAAACTGCTGCACAGTTTGATGGGAATGGCACTTTCTATTTGAGTTGAGTAATGGAAGGATAACAAATAGGACATAGGGAGCATTGAGAGAGCTACACGGGTAATTCTTGCAGGCATCTTCTGTAGTTTGCAGGTAGAAATTGTCTGCAGGGAAGTGGGAATTTGAGGACACGTCTCCCATTAATGCAAGCAAAGGTGGCCTGAGTAGTTTGTTTTTCCAGGCAAGGTTCTACTTTTAAGTGCAGCTTAATGTTACATGCTGAACATCCACAGAGGACACTAGAAATCTCAAGTTCAAAAGTTTTAAAGATAACTCAATCAATTGCTTATATAGCTTTCTACTTTAGTTATTTTCTCAATGTATTTCCTTTGACAGGACCAAGAAGAGCAAGCTTACTTTGCAGTATTTGATGGTCATGGGGGAGTGGATGCTGCCATCTACGCTTCCATCCATCTCCACGTGAACCTGGTCCATCAGGAGATGTTTCAGCAGGACCCAGCGGAGGCCCTGTGCCGAGCCTTCCGCGTGACGGACGAGCGCTTCGTCCAGAAGGCAGCCAGAGAGGTGAACGAGCTCTCTGGGGAAGAAGGGAAGAGGGCCTGACCTCCAAAATATTAATTTGTACATTGTAAAAAACAACTAAGACAGTTGTACAGCAGCTCAAAAGCACAGCCCAGCATCTGAAAATGTGATTCCAGTTCAAGGGAAATTACAGGACAAAATCAATGACTTGCAGTTAGTGAGGCTAGTGCTGAGTGGCTGTTACTGAACAGTTGTAACTGTAAGAAAAATGCTGCTTGTCTGCTGCCTGGAACATCCTGCATACGTATAGAGCCTGCGTGTCAGCATGTTCTGATCTTGAGTTAAGTAGGAAAACATTTTAGAACAGTTATTTGCTTATTTAAAACTGTAGGTGTTTCTCTCCCCCTTCCCTCCAGAGTCTGCGTTGTGGAACCACGGGGGTGGTGACTTTCATCCGAGGAAATATGTTACACGTGGCTTGGCTTGGGGACTCCCAGGTTATGCTGGTGAGGAGAGGCCAAGCGGTGGAGCTGATGAAACCCCACAAACCGGACAGAGAGGTGAGGACAGCCCGTTTTAACTACACCTGGGTGCTATTTAGCATTGAAGTTGGCTAGTGTCAGCTTCCTACAGGGCTCTTAGACACTGAGCGCTGGCTTGTCCTTGTCTCTTGGAGTGGCTGAGCATGCGCTAATTGTTCTGTTTGGGTCAGATCAAATCATCATGGATTGGAACAGCAATTTGTGTGCAAATGCCTTTTCTCAGTTGATGGGGCTTGCAGGCCCCATGATGCTGTGTTGTGTAAACCTCAAACATTTCAGAGCGTGGTGGCAGCACTGAACAGTCTGTCCAACTCTTGTTATTGCCTTGCTGTTAGGATGAGAAGAAGCGCATCGAGGCACTTGGTGGCTGTGTGGTCTGGTTTGGAGCCTGGAGGGTCAACGGGAGCCTGTCGGTCTCCAGAGCTATTGGTAAGAATGAGCTTGAATTCTTTCCTTATTGTTGTTTTCTTTTTAATTGAAATTTTCACTTTCTACTGAACAAAAATTGAAATACAGTTGATGATGAAATGGTGAACCACGATGTCTATCTTTTTGCTCCATTTTGAGGGGCTGCTCCAAATACTGTCTTTGCCCTGGGGAAGTGGCTCTATGTTTTGCTAATAAAAAGGCTCCCAGATGCTGCAAGTGCAAAGCCAAAGTCTTGCATATCTTTGTGTTCTGTCTTTCCCAGGGGATGCTGAGCACAAGCCATATATCTGTGGGGATGCAGACTCTGCCTCCACTGTGCTAGATGGCTCTGAAGACTACCTCATTTTAGCCTGCGATGGCTTCTATGACACAGTCAATCCCGATGAGGCGGTGAAAGTGGTGGCTGACCATCTAAAGGAGAATAATGGGGACAGCAGCATGGTAGCACACAAATTAGTGGCATCCGCTCGGGACGCTGGTTCCAGCGACAACATTACTGTCATTGTGGTATTTCTCAGGGACATGAATGCAGCAGTCAATGTTAGTGAGGAGTCGGACTGGACAGAGAATTCTTTTCAAGGTGGGCAAGAAGACAGCGGGGAAGACAAGGAAAACCACGGAGACTGCAAACGGCCCTGGCCCCAGCACCAGTGCTCAGCACCTGCAGATCTAGGGTATGAAGGACGAGTGGATTCCTTTACGGATAGAACTAGCCTAAGCATAGGGTCCAGTATTAACCCGATTGATGATCAAGCCTATTTAGACCTGACAAACACAGAAGCAAGTGAACCCAAGAGTGCCAAATATTTGCCACCAATTCAAGTGTTTAGTCCTGGCATACCAAAGAGTGTGAATCTGAGTAATGGTCTAACAGAGAAGAACAAGTCACCAGAGAGCACCACGTCATCAGTCTATGGACAAAGCGACCCCAGGGAGTACAACGCTCCTCTTAGTTTGGGCTCTGCAGGGCAAAACATCTACAGGGTGGAGGGTTTCTCCCCCATCTGCTGGGGGCTGGAAGATGAACAGTTCAAATCCCTGGGGAAACGAGCGTCTGCATTTCCTCACTTGCGCTTCTGCCACGGGAAGAGGCGACGAGGAGCCAGGTTCAAACCAAAGTTTCGCACGCCGCTCTTGGCTCACGAGCCCTCCCGTGTAGAAGGATCAAGTCTGTCCTTGCCTGTCCGAGGCCGCAGTAGCACGAGGTCGTTGGTAAGACCCTCCCCGTGGTGGAGGCTGGCTAGTCATAATGCGTACAGGGAGAGCGAGTTTTTGATGCGAAGACAAAGTAATTGTATACCAGAGTCATACCTACATCAATGCTGTCAAATTTAACCGTCTCCCTTGTGTCCCCCCTTAGATACCTAAACCAGACATTCCCAAAATAGAACTGGCATCATCAGAAAGTGAACAAAAGGTGGGCATTTCGGAACCGCGTGTATTACAATCCCCCGCAAAGCTCCAATCATGTGTAAATAGACCTAGGAATTAACAAATGTAGTCGTTTCAATAAAACTTGCTGGTGGTGCCACCTTAAGCAATGCCACAGCCACCCGGCCACCTGCACACATAAGTATCTAGTCACATCCACTAGTGAAAGCCGACCAGTTGGTTCGCGTGAATAGACACTGGTAGGGAATGGTCTTTAAAAATGCAGAAAGCAGAACCTGCCTGAGTCTATGGAGCAATATTTAAAGAAAGATTCTGTTTTAGAACAGCCAATTTTTTTAAAGTGGGCGGAAGTTTCCACAGAAGTTCAGGTTGTGGGTGTTTTCTTTTATTTTTTAATTTTTGGTTTATTTCAGGCTAATATTAAGATAAATTTGAATATTATATCCACTTTGCAGGTAAAAGACTAAAAGCCATACAGGATTTTACCAGGTAACTTAGGAACGGACAAACTGAGCTCCTGTTACTCTGTTCTCAGACTCCGATTGAGGTACATACTCATAATTTACCTATTTTTTCATGTAACAAAATATGGAATATGAAGAAAACTTTTTTTTTTTGTAGTTTTTAAAAAAGATTATTTCCTATGGCTAGAGGTGCAGTGTACAGGGATTTCGTATCTCTCTGGTGCTTTTAGTGGCATTTTTCTTGTTTGTCAGTTTAGAAAACTGTTTTCAATTAGCTTCAATCTAACATGATTGTGCTCAGTGCTTCAAAGCCAACCTCTTTTCCCCCCGTAACTTCATCTCAGGTCTTTAAAAAAAAAAAAAAAAGTGTGTGGAGATGTCCAGTCCAACACTACTGTCATAAAACCAGTCCAAGCGGAGAACTGCTTGCTAGGGATAATGAGCAATCTGGAGAGCTGTTGGGTTTTGGCGTGGATTTTTGGGTGGCAAAGGCGTAATTTAGTAAAGTTGTAGTGTCCAGGAGGGGGAAGATACTGTTTCTGTAGGAGCGTTCTGCATTTTGCCTTTTTCCAGAATGTCTAAAGTAGATGCAAGGCTGCTAGAGCAATCCCGAGTGCACGCTGGGTGCAGCAGGGTTGGTAAAACTCGCCAGGAAGCCAGAGCTCGGCTTTAGTTAAGCCGGGCTCCACAGGCAGGAGCAGGGAACGTGGGTGCCAAGTAGAGCTTAAGGAAAGCAGCCAGGTGCCCATGGGGCCCTCTCTGCCCTGTGCTGCAGCTGGGACAACCTCGTGAAGAGCAGCACACGGGGACGTAATCACTGCCACTGCCATCAGATGGACCAGGCAGCTCCTCTAAGACACATCCCCTTACTCTGATCTGTTACAATAAGGCATTTGGAAGAGTATGAATAAAATAGTTCTTTGCAGGCATTTATTGTATCATTCATATCATTTTAGTAGTAACAGTTTAATATCAGTATTAGTATGCAGCTAGAATTTGCGAAGTATTTTAATATTAAGTAGTCAGGAGATAATTCAATATAATGAGTGATGGCAAGGTTTGAATTCTGCCAATTTTTGCTTCTTCTAATCTTTGATGCACTATTTTAAAAGCAATTTGATGAATAGCAAAAGGCTTTGTGAGTAACCAGGAGTTGGAAGTGTGGCTTTAGATTCCTTTGATCTTTTTGAGGCTTTTTTTCTCAAATCTTTTGGGATTTTTTGGGATCATTGGCTATATAACCTGTCTTCTTATTAAGCCTTAGCTGTTGTCTACATTCTCTTTAGATGCAGCATGTGTTCCGAGTCAGAGTTACTAAGGAAATTTGAGAAATCATGAAAGGCTAAAATATGCAACTCTGGGGCATCTCTGCGGTGCCTTTGTTTTAAATTATTCACAGTAATAACGATGCATTGAAAGTCCATCTTCTAGTTGACAGTTGTGCTTCTGAAAGAAAGGTGTAAGTGCAATTCTTTGTGTGAGCAATTAGGGATGAAAAATGTTATGGATGATAAACTTCTTCCCAGTCTGCCGGAATAGCTGAAGAGCACTGGACCGCATGTGTGCTGTTTAGGGAAGGATATAGCTTTTTAGGTGTGGATTCATAAATGATAATTCTGGTACTCATAACATTATCTTGCTAGGAGAAAAAAAAATACCATCGTAGTTCCAGTGTGGTCAGGTAAAATACTGTATAGATAGCAAGTGTTCATTTCTTCACTAAATGCATATTTATAGAGTAGATAGAAACCATTTGTAAGGTAAGTCCTTTAAAGTTCTATACTATTAAAAATAGTGGTTATTGGTCTGATATATGCTGCTCTTGATTCTACACACTAGACACAAAAAGCAGTGCTTTGTGAAATGCAGTGTTTTCTCTTAATGCCACTGGTGATAGGAAGTAGTTCTCTTCAGTTCGAGATCCTGTGCCCTTATTTGCTGCTTGCTAACGTAAGCAATAATACCCCTCTAATGGTATCTAAGTGTTCTGTATCTTGTACTTTTATTGTCTATCTGGTGACAATGTAAAAATATTAGGCTAATATAAAAGTATCTAATTGTATTTATTAATTGTTGATACTGAGATTCAGTCTGTGACCTGTGTTTTGTATTTTTATTGTGTATCTTAGTGGTGGTGAAATTTGTACAACCAATCTTCCCAATAAAGAGCTGAAGTATCCCTTTTTCAAGTTAACACAACCCGCATCAGTTTCAGTTTACGTGTTAAACGTGTTTGCAGAACTAGGAGGTAGGTAGTAAAATCTCTTTTTTTTGTGTATGTTGGTTTTGAGAGACAGACTTCAGGCTGCTCGTCCGAAGCTGCTCAAACCCGCTCGTGAGCTATTCACTGTGAGGAGCAGAGGGATTTGTTCAATCCCCGCTCTGATCGTTTCCTGTGTACACTTCTTAAATGTGCAACTCTGAGGAATGTCTGCGTCGCAGAGAGCAGTATAGCACCAGACCAGGGAGCTGTTAACCCATTTCAATTTGCACTAAAGGTGGGTGGAAACGCATGTATATAACTTTTCTTTACCTACAAGTGCCATCAATTGTCCTTGCAAGTTCAAACCATTCAGTATTTCAGTTAGGTTGCATTGTAACGCTGAAGGACAATGTCTAAGCAGACTTTAACTTATGCCACATTTATAGTGGTGCATCGTCATAGAAACTCCGCTCTGTTTGTGGAACACTGTGTGTCGGTGAGAAACGCGTCGTCCTACAGGCAGAGGATGAGGCAGGAGGATTCCCGTGTCTATAGCCAGGGCTGCTGTAGTTCAGGTCCACTCTCTTTCACCAAGTCCACCCTACCCTGGCAATGTTCTGCTAGAGAAAAGGGAGAAAGATTGATCTAAATTAGTGGCGGTTTTAGCACAATTTATTCACTCAGCACTAGTCACATAGACAAAGCCATTGAAGGGGGATACTGCAGCTTTGTTCATGCCTGTAATTTAGGGCAATCTTAAATTCATATCCTCCTTGCACCAGGAACAAAACTCTCTACCCTTGTATCATGTGCAATAAGTAATAATGAAGCATAACACAACCTCTGACTTAAATGTTCCTATCCTTTTCCAGTCACTGTTAAGCAGATGATCGCACTATACTTGCCAGCATTAAAACTAAACAAAAAACCTCCCACCTCTTGAGGGTTTAGTACAACTCTTGTATATGATAGCTGCATTGTTCGGCTGTTTTTGTTTCCTCTCCTGTACTCTAGAAGCTATTTTGAAACAAGAATAGTGAAAGTTGGCCAGGATGATCCCGAGTACTTCCGAGTACTTCTGTAGATAGCCAGGTGTGTTGGCGGTTGCTACACTGGGTGCTCCTGTTAAAATACCTGTATTATCTTGTTCATGAAACTAACGTTCTTTATGAAGTGAATAAATTACAGCTAATCATGTAACAGTGTTGGGACTTTTCCATTTGCAACCTTGTTCTACAGTTCACATATGACTTTAGTTATAATTGTGTATTAGTCATCCATATTTTATTTATGAAAGCTGTTTATACAGAAAAACTGTTGGAGTTTTACCAATATCTTAATAAAACAGTAATTTAAAAAATATTTCAGATATTCTGTTTGTTTATAAGCTAAAAGTGATAGCAACCAATGTGTGTATTAAGTGTCTTTCTGTGGTAAAAGTAGATTTACTTGGCTTAATGCATAACAGAAAAGGTGAGCTGGGCCTGGAGCTGGATGATACCTCTGCTTCCTTCATCAGCCGAGCTGGGGAATGAAGAGGCAGAATAAAACCCTTGTGGGAGCTGCTTAACAGGCACAAGAGGAAGGTGCTGCTCGGGCTTTGTCACTTCTACATTAACTGCCCCTAAATTAGGTTTTCAAGCCTGTTTACCTGCACTGTGTTTAAAAACCTGCTGCGCACAGGTTGTTCAGAGGGAAGCAAAGCATGACAGAACCCACTCTGCTCGTCCCTGCAAAGGCTGCCCACTAACCTCCGAGCAGGCACTGTGACTAATTAATTTCCTTGAGCTTAGGCCTCCTATTAAGAGTAAAGCAGCTGTGAGTAGTGAAGAGCCAGGTCTCTGATTACTGCTAATTGAGCTGTGTCTAATACTCAACACACAGCCCTGTGAAACAGCAAACACTCACCCTTCCCTATCAGGGCTGTGCAGCTTGTCCTAACCTGTCTTCACTCCTCAGCTGGAACGTGGGTGCGAGTACCTTTAGACTTGCCGCTCCTTCCTTTAGGCAGGGACTCCAGAAAGCTTCGTTACATAAAGAACCACGTTAGGGGGAGATGCTGGGGCTCCCCCTCCATTCCTGGGAGGTGCTTGGTGAGGATACTTGGATATGCCCAGGTGAGGAGTTTGGTCTAGCTGCTACTAAAAAGCCTTTAAAAACATCAGTGGATTTAAGCCATTTTCACTGAATAGAGACAATGGATTCTAGCAAGAGAAAATTCTTCTAGAAGCAGTGAGGAAGTGCAGCACTCCAGTACTAAAGACCTAAGTTAAGCTTGGTGATGACATAGTACTTATTCCAACAAGAATTCTCCCATATTTTGCCTATTTACAAATGAATCAAGTTTCACATCAGTTTTCACCATTCATTTTATTAACAAAGTGCAAACAGTTTAAACTATGAGTTGTACAGCACTTTCACTGTGGAACATTCATAAAAAAAAGAAAAACAACAAACTTAAGTACAGGCAGCTGAGACAAGGACGACTATCAGTTACAGTTATTCATGCTTTTTCAGTAACCAGCTATTCAGCTTTCATCATAGCTTCAACGAGTAGTTTAGCAGCTCAAGATGCAACGCACAGTGGCAAAAGGTTTGGCAATGTGTTCAGTTGGTCCACGGTACAGACTGAGGGAAACGGCTTTCACAACAACCGCTCTACCCCAACTTTGACACCAGCGAGCGCTGGGGTTCAGCCCGACACCCTCAGCTCGGAGCACTACAGCAAGGACATTCACACCTTCCGGTATTCCCAAGACAGGACAGACACTGCGGGAGAGGGCGGCAGCACCTTTTGGACACGTTCCAGAGCACGTGCGCTGGGCAGAGCCAGCGGGAACGCAGCCCTCAGGAGGAGGCTCTTGGTGGTCACCGTGCCCCAGGGACAGGTTACAGATGACAGCAGCAGTACTACACAATGGTCCTCGACAGCATGGAGTGCGCACAACGACAGCAGCCTCGGACTAAGCTCCAGTGAACAACAGGCCTCTTCCCAGGAGCACGAGCTGGCCTGTCTTCAAGCGCCCAGCCACTTCTCTATCTGCTCCAAAGAAAGGCGGCTTTCAGTGAAAACCCTCCTGTCAGGACACTTTTATGGCTTCAAGGAGATATAACTCATTTTTGAAGTGGTTGGCCTAAAACTTCTATCAAGAGTTTTCTATTTGTGACTACATGAACATGCAAACCTCAACCAGGCCCTCTTCCGCATTGTGGAATTCCTAGAAGTGCCTTAACATTCCTGAAAATGCATTGATCTTCAAGTACACTAACTCCAAAGATGTAGGCCAGGCGCTCACCTATCTGCTACGAATCTGCCCCCAGTCAGACTGTGCATGAATCCCCCTGCCTCCTCCCAGCAGGGTAAATGGCTCCTCTCCTCTTCCACTTGAGGAACAGGAAGGGAATTTGTATCCCAAATTTGTATCTCAGACCCCAGCTGAGAGAGACATCCCGAGTTACCTGGTGCTGTCTTCTCCAGTAACAAAGCTGAGATCCTCAGAGCCTACTGCATCACCCTCCGGAAACACCGAGCACCGCTCTAAGGCTGGAAACAAACAAACAAAATGCAACAACCTTGACCAGTCAACAGCCACAGCAGAGCAAGCTGAAGGTCCATCCTGTGCAAACAAACCCACTTGTAGATGTGCATGTTAAGAATGAAGTACAACGTAAGCTTGATTCTGAATTAAGATTGCTCTAAGGCTTCTGAATTAAGATACTTAGTCAAGCAGATGTTTTGATTTTTTATCACGAGTTATGAAGTTTTTGCTTAGTGTCTGCAGCAGTGAACAGGTCACTGAGTGGAGCTGTTAGGCCATCGTACTAATGCAGCCAGGGACACTTATTCAGGCCAAAAGTTAAAAGCCTGAAGGTGACAGCTGATGCTGGATGAAGTTAACTTGATCAAAAGATTAAACTCTTTCAAAGGGAACATCAAAGGAGTTTTTAAAATTAAACTGAACTGCTCAAAGCACATTTCTGTCAATTAAGATGCAACCGAGGTGGCGACTACCTCCCTGACATTAGGCTAGATCGGGCTGCGCAGGGAGCTCCAATTCAGAAGAACAAGGGCTATGGGTTTTCCACTGTCTCCTCTAAGCGCCTGTCCTAAACTGACTTCAAGGCTAGAAAGAGTTCCCTCTCGTGTTGAGATCTATTTTTAATTAGAAACCCCAGGGAAGAGCTCCAAATCTCACTAGCTCTTGGTTGGGTTTAACACCTACACAGAATCTCTAGCAATCTTGGTCTCAGCAATATTCAGGGGAGCAATGAGGCAAGCGTGAAGGTGTGGGGAGAGGCGCCCGCACAGCTCTACCTTCACTCGAGGACTGCACGGAGAAGGCATGGTTAAGTCCCTCCAAGGTGGAGTTGGCGTCCTCCTGCTCTTCGTTTTCTGTGTCACATTCAATGTCACTGTCGCTGCTCATCCCTGGCAGGAGATGAAGGACATGCTTCTGACAGAGCCCAGCTGCAAGAGAAACAAAACAAACCCAACCCACAACGCAAAAATTACAGCAGCAAGATCCGTGTAGCTCGAGCGCTCAGCTTCTTCCACACTTCGGAGTTAGCAATATCAAATACTGAGGCTGGCAGGAGAGCAAGAGAGAACATTTAGAGCACATTTAGAGCTGAATGTATTTACCAGAGCACGAAGGAATCCGGCAGAACATTCAGTCTAATTTTGCTTCACAGCTCAGCTTGAGAGCAGCAGTTCCAACTGCACCGGACTTGGGATCTGCAGCTTCCTGCTGCCTGAGCCGCGCTTCTCAGCCAGCCACGCGGCCCCTCTCCACAACTAGGGCAGCATGTAAAGCCAAAGGAGAGCTCGCTCTCTAGAGGATGTGACCCTTTAAGCAGATGCAGTCGCCAGGTCCTTCAAGCTGCAATACTCTTAAGTCTCGCACTTAAACAGAACATGCTTTTCCTACAAAAAGCAACTCTAGCTGTAGTGCATCAAGGCAGCTCCCTTTTTTTTTTTGTCATAACTCAAGTATGCATCAACACCACACAATTCACCCACTTTTACAGTTTGGTGATGACCGAAGGGATTTGCCCTGTTCTTTTACTTCCCAAGAGCTGACAGTCATGGCCAAAACAATGCAAGTAGCTAAGGGAGATACCAACTCTACTAGTTTTTCTTCTCTGGAAGGGAAAGAGCTACAATATTTGTTTCCTGGGGTTTTTAACAATGAAGCATTTCAGTTTTTAAAACATTTTCCTCTTAGACTCTCTGCCCTACCAGGAGAACTGCAGGAGCACATCACGATCACGCTGCAGTGACTAAGAGCAGAAATTCAGTCTTGTCACTGAGAGACCTTCTGTAAATGCCAACTCCTACACAATATTGCACACTGCAGATAGAGATGGATGCTGGCACCTTAATATAGGCTTTGCGCTACAATCCAGTCATTGAAATTCAAATTAGTGCAGGGGTGGGAGGCAGGAGAGTTTTAGCAAGATAAGAAAAAAAACTCTTCTACATGGACTTTCAAAGAGAAAGGCAATAATTTTTTTTCCAGCCTGTAACGGATGCAGGAAGGGAGGGGGGGAAGTTTCCTCCAAGTCTAACTGGCCTATGTACTGCAAAGCCAGAGAGAAATGAGACGGGAGAGATTCTAGTGCAGGAGTGGAGGTTGTTACCTTGGTGGTTTGTTCCTGTAGGCAGGAAGTTTAAGAAAAGCCAAGGTCACCGATTACTACTTCATTTAGTAAATAAATTACTTCCAACGCCAGGCAACTGATCAGTAAAGCAAAGACGTGGAGTCCCATCATAAACAGAAAGACCAAGCAGTCCAAAGAGACACAGCCTCCTACCACACTCTGCCAGGTCTTCAGCTCCCTGCGGCCCCATAACCTCACTGGTTCTCCACAGACACCAGGGGACAGAGACTCTCTCATTATAAAACAGCTGCCAAGTGTTACAGCAAAGTTCAGCAGCCAGGGAAACATTTTCCCCCCTTCCCCACCAGCTTTTTTCCATTACAGAAGGGGACGATCCCAGGCTGCAGGGTTGTAGCCCCATTTACCATCCACCAGGCTCCGTTACCTTCGCTGGCCGCAGCTGAAGCCCCGTCGGAGAGCGCGCCCGGCCCTTCCCCAGCGTCGGGGCCCGTCTCCAGGTCGGCCGCCTGCGTCCCCTCCGAACGGCAGCCCTTGGGATTGGATCTTCAGAGCAAATCGAGACACACACAGAAACGCTTATTGGAGACATCGCTTTACCCCAGCTGTGCAGGCAACTCCTTTTAGGGGCACAGCTAGTCTGACTCATTTTAAGCCTCTTGCATGTTCACTTAAAAACCCAGTTTTGATTAAAAAAAAAAGTCATAAAAATAAGACTGGAAAAGTTTATGATGAGTATTTTCCAAAGATGGCGAGAAATGCTATTCACAGCAAAAAAACAAATGCAAAAAACAAGTACTCCATTGCTCTTTAGCTGCCTGTTGACTAAATAAGCTATTCAGAGGCATTATTAAATTAGTGAAAAAGAGTCACAGTGGGGAAGAAAGAAAGAAAAAAAATCTTTCAAGGAGGAATAAACAGTTATAACCTTTTTATAAAAGAATATTTTGTAAGGAATAGCAGTAAAACAGGCAAAGGCTGCATTTCAATTCAAAGTGGTAAACTGTATCCACTGCTGACCAAAAAAATTAAAGAGAGAGAACCCAGCACATAAAGGACCTGTAACCTAGTTATAAAGTCAAAAATTGATATCCAGAGGGAACAGCAACCAAGTAAACTTCAAAGTAATTTCTCTTCCTTGCTGCAAGTACCTGGCTTTAGTAGCTTGGTTATTTTCCTTTCAAGATCAAGGGAACTGGGGGAGGAGAAAACGAGGAGGAGGAAACGAGACACAAATAAACAAAAGAGAAACCCCAAGCGCTTACCCTAGAGCTCCAACTTTCCTGCTCTTCTCCGCAGCAGCCAAGCCATTTAAGCCAGAGACTCCCGCGTCGGAATCGGACCCCTCGCACGGCCGTTCCTCGAGCTTGGGCAGCGCCTCGGCGGTGCTCAGGACCCTGGCAGAGCTGTGCCTGCTGCTGCCCTTGGAGCTCCCTGCGCCGCCGGGAAGACAGGAGCAGCAGCTCAGAGCACGTGCAGGTTTATTTTACACACTAAACATCCAGTTGTTGCATATCACCAGTTAAACTTCACAATAAACACTTAAATTTAGAGAGGCAAAACACCAATTCCTCTATTATAGGGCACTTCCTTGAGTGGCAATGAAATTAAATACCTAAAACTCAGGAGCAGCAACATCATCCAATCCTTTCATCCCATGTATCATTTTCTTGAGTTCCCTTTAAGTCAAACCACAGCTTAAGCCTGGGTCAGTACCCTGTGTCTGTCCCTTTTACCACAAACGGGGCTCCTGAAACACCTGACACACTGTTATATTTCACTAAGTTCAGCGCGGGGCACTACTCTACACCAAACTAACTACCCGAGATCTCCATCAGGGCAATAATGCCAGCTACCCTGGAGAAAGGACCCAGTTAAGTTTCAGAAAACCTCAGTGTTGCCAGGAGCTTCCCCAAAAGCTTTGTACAGACGAGACGATGCAGCACATCGCACCACGAGCCCTGTTTACCTTCAGCAGCTTGAGCGTCTCCCTTGGAGCGCAGGTGACCATCCGTGCAGTCCATCGCTCGCCGCAGAGACAGGCTCCCCGCTGCTCCCGGCCGAAGAGGCTTGGGGGAATTGCTTTTCTTACTGGCAGCTGCAAAAATGTTGGGAGATGGGACAAGTGTTCACACTGCTGCACCACTTTGTCTTGCTGCTGTTTTAAGTGAAGTCAAGCTATATGAGCTACTATTTCCTCTTTTGGACACCAAATAAGTCCCATTCGTCACCACCTCCAAGTCCTGCACAACACTCCTTCCACACCCTTCCTACCAAAGATGCAGTCAGGGTTGCTGTCAGCCGATACAAGTAACATACACAGGTCACAGCACGAGATGCTTCAGCCTCAGCCATAGTTACACAGACAGCAGGAGAAGACTTTTGGATAACTGGATCCATGGGAGCCAGGGCTACACCTCTTCACGCTCCAGCATGAAAATGTAAAGGCGAAGGATACCATCCCTCAGCTCCTAAATTCCCTCAGCTCCTAAATTCAAAGTAATGGAATGTAACAGAGGACTAAAAGCAAGGGTGGAGGGCACAGGGCCCACAAAGTTCACAGCTTCCCATATTAAGTATTGGCCGAGCAGCATGATCCGGCTACAGCAGCTCCTCCAGGGAGAGGGATGCAGGAGCAGCAACTGGAGCAGCAGAACAGTGAAGTTCTGCGTCACCCCACCCATGAAGCTGGCAGATCTGGGCTGCAATGAGAGTTTTATGGAACAGCCCTGTGTGTTCCTCTAGTTCTGGTGCAGACTCGGGAGGCTGCCCAGCACCTCTGTAACCTTGGCAGGATGAGGGATTTAACACAACACAAAAACTAGCACCTCCAGTAAAGTGACCTGATCCTTCCTGGTTTACTGATGGCACCATTCAAGGCTCCAAACTTTAAACATGCAATTGTTTTTCCTCTAAATATGTAGCAGCAGAGCAGAAACTGTTTTATGAGTGACAAAAACTAAAGTAGGCCTTTGCTGGAGTTGCAAAAACCTTGTTTTAGAGAACCTTGGCTTACTTGAATTTTAACAAGATTAAGTTATTAAAACATAGTAGCTCTTCAATTCTTTAATTTTCTTCACCAGCAAGCATCATTAACCTTTGCAGATGAGCTGTATCTACAGTGCCAGCCGAAAAAAAAAAAAAAAAAAAAAAAGAAATGACCTTCAGCTCGGATCAGTTCAATTTTGGATTAAACATTTTGGGCTTCAAAACATTCTCACTACACTAGCCTACTGGCTGTACAGCAAAAGTTGTGGTGCTTTTGCTGCAAAAGGCTGAAATGAATTCTTACGGTTGATTTTGAAAACGAGCAAGAGGTCTATTTCCAGATGCCTGGACATATAATCCATTTATACAACTGACATCTGTAAGAGTGACATTTAAATCCCCGCTTCTCTACACACTTACAATTCCTTATGTAACAACTCGTAACTGAAGACTTTGTCAGCAGTTCCATTCCTATCTCTTGTAACTTGCTGCAGCTTTCTGCTCCACACGCAGCTAGCGCGCCCTGCTCAACAGAGAAGAAGCTGGGTTGTCCATCACACGCGCCAGCATTGCTGCTTCTTACTTCTGACAGTTGGTTTTTTACATCAGACATCTTGCTTCGCACTTCAGCCATCTGAGTCTTCAGTCTCTTCAGCATCTTCAAGTCGGGGGGCACACGCCACATCGCCTGGTGTCTCCGCTGATCCCGGTCTTTCAGGGAGTAGGACGTTGCTTTACCAGAGGGAGAGTTAAACAACACAGACAGTAAGTAAAACTCATCTCAAAACTGCACATCTGTTTAATGGCTGTAATAAAATCCTATCTTTTGCCCTGTTTTAAGAATGGGACATAGTGACACATGCCCCTGTTCTATTATGGCACCACAGTATTTAGACTGCAAACACTGCAGAGCCACTGAAACAGATTTCCATTCCTTGCCAGCCGTGGGAGAAGGCTCCCAACTTGCTCTTTGGAAGAGGCAGGATTCCTGACACCATTACATCCATTCCAGCAACTGCCAGACAGGTCAGGTTCACAAGCCTCGCCATAGTGGGGCGCACACTTTTTCCTTTGTAAAAAAACAAACCAAACCAAGCATCACACACTGTTTTTAAGCAATTACCTCTGCTCTGCAGAAGAGAAGCAGGTGGACGTGGCTGAAGGCCCCAGAAGTTTTCCATACCATTTCTGTCTTTTAAATCCAACAAGTGGATTAAAATTAAGGGATCGATATCTAATAAGCTGCTGCTGGCTGCTGAGCCCAGGGTACTTCCTCCCCGCCTGGAAGATCTTCCACTTGCGCTGGCGTAGCCGTGGCTAGGACCTAAGGAAGAGGTATGGAGAAAGAGCGTGCATGTACGTAACAGGCGATGCATTAAGCTCCAGTATCCTGTAAAAAGTAAAAAGCTGAGTTCTTCACCTGGAGTAGGAATGAAAATATTCCAAGAGAATTAACACAATACCAGGATTATTTCAGGGATTGATGGATTCTGAAAGGACCCTAAAAGCAATCAGTACACTTCTCACTTAAGCTAAAAAGCATCACAGAACAAAACCAAAAAATATTTCACTTGATTTTTATGTAAATCACTTTGTACTAAGAGCTGTTATCTGAACAGATGTACATAAGCATCTTGGCTTTACTTTTGTTAGATTTAGAGGAGGCCCTCAGTTAGGTTCTGCTCTGTACTACAGTGTTGCTGTTCCACAGGGGCAAAGACACTTCAGGAGAATCTTCAGAGAAAACAGATCCGAGAGATTAAGTGAGAGAGCTTAGCAGTGCTCCCTTCCAACACATCAGCACTGCTAACACTCCAACAAGAAAACACTGCAAGCAGGTAAGTGTAAGCAGCATCTCTTAAATGACTAAGAATCCTAGGTTAGCTTTTAAAATACAGTTCAAAATTACTCTTTTAAATCACCTAAATAGTGTGTTTGTAGCTACCACACAGCTTCTTTAAACATGTGTCTATCTAGAAGGCAACAAACATGTCCCCCAGCTTCTTAACTCACAAGGAATTTTCAAGGAGATTTAAGCTATAAAACGTCAACAAAAAGCAAGTAAGGCAGTTAAGGGACTTCCAAATGCTAGCAGACTTCCACAGTAGCATAAATAACAGTTCTCATCTCATTTGTGGTTATCTTTGGCATAAATAAAAAGTAATAAAAATATTTTGGAATCTGGAGCACTAGATTAACCTCTGCCTCAAAATTTGAGCTTGTCTCAAGACTATAAGTCATCTCGGAGCATCTTTTCATTATTGCTTTAAAACCTGTTCTCCCCTGACTTGTAATGACTCTACAGCTCATTCCCTCCACACACTTCAGGGTTTAGGGTGCGCTAAAATCTGCGTGAACATGTCACATGCTCTGAAGCCACAGACACTAGTAAGGACTGCGTGTCAGTCTAGTTTTGATTGGAATGGAAGCATTTTCTAAGAAGCAGAGTAGCTTCCCTTCTAAATTATGCACTATTTTTAGATAAGCATGTCCAGAAGATCCAGCTCCCCCTTTTTTTGTTGAATCAATGAGATGTTTCCACCACGCTGCAATTACCAGTACACGCTACATGATGCGGCATTTCCAAAAATAGCAATGCCTGCAGAACACGCAGCCTGGTGCTGCTTCCAAGACCAGGGGAGGGAAGCCAGCAGCCTTGCACATGCATGGGATTTCTGAACACTGCTTTTTCATACCTGACGCTCCAGGAGCAGCGGCAGCCGCAGCAGCGGCAGCATCCTCCATGAGATCTCCTTCTTCCAGCTCCATGTTATTGCTGTATTCAACATCATTTTCACCAGACCTTAGGAGATGGTTGAGGTGAAGAAGGAGGGAATACGGTTATTAGCTCTTGTTTAACATTACGGCACTTATCTTGAAAACATAATGCACTGCAGAGAGTACTTTCTGAATTCTAAACCTGCACAAATTAAAGGATATTAATTAAATGATTGACATAGTAATCGGCAGCCAAAGGGCCATAATTTCTAGACTATAAAATCTGATCCTGTGTTGTATGTGCTATTTTAATATTTCATGGAAGGTCTTACAATTTGATGTTATCTTAGCTACAAAGATCAAATTCTCCAGGTTCAGTTACTTAATTGGCATTGCTATTACCCTCCTACTACTACACCACTTTCTAGTACCAACACTCTATTTTATTAAGATGTCAACTTAATAGTGTTTTGGGAAAGAACCTTCACACGGTATCACTCGTCAATGACAGTCTAATGCTAAATAAATCAAAAGATACGAACTAGCTGCCTTAAAATTCAACACTTAACAACATGTAGTGATATGTTTAACACTACCAGTACAGGAAACATCCCTCACATCGCCCTGAAATCCCCCCAACGTTACTGTGATACAGGGAGTGAGTCAGTTTCCACCAGAGCACCATGACTATTCCCTGGGAGACAACGTGATGATCTGGAAAGCATTTTTTGAAGCTACTCACATAGTTTCTTCATCAATATCATTTTCTTCAGTGTTACTAGTTGCTGTTGAACTGGCTGAAGAGCTGCTACCATCAAGGTGGTTTACTTCTTCATCTCCAGCGAGATCTACATCCAGGTCACCGTCAGAGAGTTCGTGCTACAACAACAACGGAATCGGTTTTTATAAAAAGCAGCATTTCAGTTGCACTTTAATGCATTTACCAAAAGGTCTAAACCCTCTCCTCCCAAAGGTGTCAAAATATCATTGAGAACTTTCTGAGGGCCCAAAGGCACAATAAAAGATGGCAACAAATGAAGAACTGGATTTTTCAACTGCAGCAGGGAAAGCTTTTCCTTGTGGATCGGGTAGCTCTGTTCTAGAACCTCTCTCCTTAAGTCACCTCTTACTGCTACTTCTCACGTGTGTTATCTCCCCTTCACACACTGACAATAGTAAGTCTAACTCACAATGCAAAAGTTGACCTATATTCCCACTGCAATCCTACTGCAAAAAGTTACATAGCAACAGAGAGGCATCAAAAGATGATCCCTACACTGAAGTCTTCATTCTGGATTTTCTCCTCCTCGTCTTCCTTGCTCTCTCGCGCTCCTGGAGCAGCAACATTCTCGAGCAACACTTCAGCACTTTGTCCAGGCTTCTTCGATCTCGTTTCTGAACCATCGTCGTTCTGGGGACTAAGATGAGTGTCTGGAGGTGAAATGCCTCGTGATTTCTGGGTCCGGGACAGTTCAATTGCAAGCCTCTTAAATATTAGAAAAGCACAAAAGAAAATATAAAAGACAACATTGGAGCCACAGCATCATATAAAGTAATTTTATTTGCATAGGTACTATTTTAATATTATCAATATTAAACTAACAATAACTACCAAGTAAACACAACTACAATAGAGCTCTGCAACCTGAGACTAGTCAGTAAAAGGTGAAATTGAAAATTAATATATCAATAAAGCAATATACATCCCACTTACCTCTTTAAGGTTGTTTATTTGTTGGATATAACTTGTCTGAGCTGCTTCCAGCTGAGCAATGTACCAGTGTTGATCTCGACACTTTTGGAAGAAGGTCGGTGAGCGCACCTGGAACCTGCAAAGCAAAATTGGAGAAGTTTCGGTTTTGCTCTACGGAGTTTGAAATCTAGTAAAATAAAATTAGACAATGAGTACCTCTACATGCTAAGAATGCATTGAATGGCAATAGCAAGTATTTTGTAGGAGAGGCAACATAGAAGCAATCTTCACAAACTGACACTAAAAACTGACATGCTACAAAGCACCGAACAGAAACAGGAGAACTGTGCAGAGAGCATTTAAAGTAGCTGGATAAAGTCTCTATATTTTGTCACAACTTCACAATTCCCATTGAGAGCATCAGCTCTGTTACATTACAGATTTCCTTCTTTCTCTCCCAAAGCTCTCTTGCTCACTGGAACTGTTTCCAGAGGGGAAGAAAATGCATTTTTCCTTTAGTTCAGTTAGCTACTGATATCCAAGCCAGGCTAAGTGGCATCAAGCACAGCTTCACCTCAAAGAAACACACAGAGTTAAACTTCCCTCAACTCCCTTCGGCACTTTTTCTCCTTTGAAGCTTAGACAGTGAAATCCATTTATGACAAAACATGTCATGCCGATGTTACATTCAACTACTTGATTACTTCCTATTTTTAGGAATGTATGATACTTCTTATGAAGCGATAGCAGAAAAAAAGTCCCATTAAGTTGTCATCTTTACCTCAGAATCACAGTGTCATTCTGCCTGTTCAAATAGCCTTCGTTGGCGAGCAAGTCTAGACGAAAGAACCTGTTGTAGCCCCAGCATTCTCCAACTTCAAAATCAGAGGCAAACTCTCGAATTATGTTTTTAGCCGGATCATTGGTGGACTGATGAACCATTTCTACACGGTACTCATACCTAAGCAAAGGAAGATTGCGGATCAATACCAAAAACAAGTCAGAGATCACCAAGTGCTGAAGCTATCAGGTTGAGAACTATGCTTTTGGGGAGGGTAGTGTTTGTAGCTGAAGGCATGATTTAAAGTTTTATTGAACTCTTAGGCAAGCAGCTTCAGAGGAAAGATGTAAAGAGCAGTCTGATAAACCAGACTAGAGCACACACTGGCAGTTGGATATTCTCATTTGTTTTACCACCAGCTTGCTGTTTACCTTCGGCAAGCCACTGAGCATCAACTTTAAAATATCACCCTGAGGCATGACTCAAGGCTCTGTGGACAACGGGAATGACTCTGTTCTTTTCGATAAGCTCTATAGAAGTCCCTGGAAATCTTACACAGCTACTCGGGTCATTTGACAAGCTCTCCAGATGCTTTGACGATTGGTTTTCTTACTTGGATGTCTCTGGCAATCCAGCAGACAGCTCCAAGAACACAGACAGGTAGTAGCCCCGTACCACTCCATTTCCATCCTCAAACAAACAAAAAGACATTAAAAAAAGCTGAGCACAGACAAACCCCATTTCCACATACCCTTGAAATTTCCAAAAATCGCTTCGATCAATTCAGAATCTCCAGACAACTTTGATTGTTTTCTGTGACCTAGAGCTCCTACTGCAACTTGAATCTAGATAGAGTTCACACCGGGATGAAGATGTGCACCCTATTATTTGTATCTCAGATACAAATCACCATCTCAGAATACACCTTAAGCTACTCTACCATTTAAGCAGTTCAGCTAAATATAAAATTGAATAGACAAACATTTGCCAGTGTGTTAGAACAATTTTCCCCCCTCTCTCCCTCTCACTCCTAAAACCAGACTTCAGTTCTGCAAGAAGCATATTTAAGCACTCAAACAATTAGAATTATTAAGGCTGCTATGATATATGACACATTTTTAATTGCTTTTAAATTAGACAAGTTAACTGTACTAAGAACGCTCATGCTGAAAAAAAGCATGGAGGGAATGCTCCAATGGTCACTGATTGAAACTGGCAACCTCATTATGCTTTTTTTTCTTCCTCCCCATATAGCTTTTTCTATAGAACATCTCCTTTCTCATGAGAAGAAACTAGCCGATGTTTCTTCACAGGACAAGCGTGCTGCTTAAGCGTGTTGGATGAGGTAATGATTCTGGCTGAAGGTATTCGCTCACCGGATAAACTTTTAATCTCCAGCAAAGTCCTGACACTTGGAGAGGTGGACTGTAAACAGGATCGGCTCGCTGACGCAATGTACTAGTGAGAAGAAATAAAATAAAAAAATAATTAAATATAAATAAATAAATAAATAAAAAGGGAAAAAATGCCACAGAGAAAGAAGTGTCCTCCATGAAAAGGGAGTTTTATATGCACTTACATCCTGAAACTGTTCTTGCTGCCCAAAGAGCAACTAACAGCATGTGAGACCCATACATATTTGTATAGAAACTTACAATTTTCTAGGGAGTATAAAAATATTAAGTTGCTCACTGTTATCAGGAAGAGTCTTTAAAACTGGGCTTAATTGTTGTTCACCTGGTACATGAGAGATTTTAATTAAATTCATATCAAACAGTTTGTATCCAAAAGAGACCATTCAGTGTTTTAAACATTATTAAACATGGGCACAAGAAACAGAAAAGTCTTAAGAAATTACTGTCAATATCAGTAAGATACATTCTTACCTAAAGTTTTCCAAGACAAAGGTAGTTGAGTCATAGGATGGTACTAATTCACTAAGGGAAGAAGAAGGAGGAAAAAAAAAAAAAAAAAAAAAAAGCCACATATTAGTTTTATAGCATCACATTAAAATCCAAAGTTTGGATGCTTTTGAACCATTTAAGATGACTGGGATAACCA